>CM035773.1:53187500-53632500 GCA_020466155.1 Pachypeltis micranthus
TTAAATATCGTAAACCCTGTTTCGCTGCTTTCCAGTGTGCTTCTGTGGAGTTGTTATTAAATCGCTGAAAAACTCCTATTGCTACCAAACTTTCTACGTTTTGATCTCGGCCTCAACTTCCCCATTTTAAATTTAGGAGTTAACTCGGATGATGAGCATCGGTTTCGTACGTAGACCGCAGTTTCTACTGCCTCAGGCCAGAATGATTTTTCTAGTTCTGGTTCTACCAAAAAACATCTCACCATATCCATAGTTGTTCGATTCATACGTTCCACTACGCCATTTTGTTGGAGAGTTCCAGAAACAGTTAATCTCCGTTTAATACCAGCGCCGATAAGAAAATCATACAATTCCTGAGATGTATTCTCCGCCATTGTCTGATTGCAGATTTTTTATTTCACAAGTCTGAAAAACAGTATTTGAGAAAATGGTCTGGGTGTGTGTGTCGACCAAAGAGGTGCAGCCATGTCTTGGACAGACCAGGCGGCCCTAACCATCACCTGGGCCAGGCTCTTCTGTTGCAGACTTGGGTCAGCAGCCCCAGATAATTGGCCAAACCTAGCAGCCTCAGACTCCTTGTCCCTTTTGAGAAGTGAGATTTTAAGGTTTGCTGAGCAGGTGAGTAGAGTGAAAAGTTATGAGAATCCTCGCCTACAGAGTCTGGCTAGGAGGGCTGTTTCTGATCTCAGAACCGCAGAACCAAGATTTCTCGCTAAGTAACCTGCCTCAAGAAGTAGGGTTTGATCTCGCCCCCAGGTGTGAGGTTGGGCACATCAGCCTTTGGGAATGATATCGTCCTCCTCACCAAGCAGGGCTTGAAGATCGCCCTTCACAAATTTGTAAGCGAGCTACGCATGTGTGGATTGGGAGTGAATCCGGAGAAATGCAGTTCGGTTTCCTTGGTGCACAGGTTAGGTTACAGTGTGATGGTCGTGGATGCGGGTTTTGTCATTGGCGAATCCTGTGTCCCCGCTAGAGGCGTCCTCGAGATGTGGGGTTATCTAGGAATCGAGTTTCTAGGTGCAATCTCCTCGGCTGGAACCTGAATGGATATCTTCGGAGAGTAAATAAACCAAAAAAATCCTATCGACAGTATTATAAATTATCTATGCGCTGAGTTTTAAATTAAGGTCGTGGCATAACTAGCAGCAAGCTAATAACTTCAACCACATTAACATTTTGTACCAAAAACGTTATGTCTTAACTATTTGTATGAACTGAATCATAAAATACATTGGATTAGTAGTGATGCGTTGCACCTGCGGCGTGCGCACCGTTGTGTGTCAAACGTGAATCATGAAGTATTTTTTGGTGCTGCTTTATGACCTGTAGTTGCATGTGGACATTAGTGCACGCAATTTCGGATGTTTGCAGTTTACGTTGGTTTCCAGAATCAGAGCGGAGAAGACTGTATTTTGGAAAATCTGGTCAAAAGGGGCAAGATAAATAAGCGCAGACAGAATATGTGCTCAGTTTAGCAAGTTGCTGCCTGAGTGCGAGATTTCTTACGAGGATTATAAGGGAATTCTCGAACAGGGCGTGAGTTTGATTCGGACGATGAATGAAGTAGCGTCATCTTCCTAGTGGTTCCCTGTAGGCTTTCATCGCCGAGTATAACAATAGTTTGCTCGGTTGCAGCTCTTGTTGAGCTCGTCTGAAATAAACGGGGAAAGGGCGCGAGGGAGCATTGGCCTGAATAAAGTCGACTCTTCCCGTCTGTTCCGTTCTTCCTTATGAGTTGCCTCCCCGCCACCCACGCCATTATCCGGATACTTGGGGCTCTGGAAAGAAAGAGAAGGAGAAGGACAAATGCCTAGGACCTGCTTCTTGAGCCGAGCGGAGCGAACGGAGAACCAGAGCGGCAACCCGAAGGTCGAGAGTCCCAGTTTCCACGTCAATCATCGGAGCCAGCGAGGTTCAGCTCCTGGATATCGGTCAGTTGAAATCCAGTCGTATCGATTGAATTGACAATTCAACCCAGCTCCTAACAGTGGAGTACAAACTGCAGCGATTTTGTCGGGTTGCCCACTAATCTGAGTACTATCGGCGAACTCTGAACCAAGTAGAGTTAAGGTGATACAGTAGGAAGCCCTGGGGAATGTACGTGATTCCCCAGGTGTTTACCAACACGCCATCACACTCACTACCGAGACAAGGGTCTACATTAACAAAACCCTACCTTACTGGCTCTCCAATCTACGATCTCTCCTCACTAATAAGTCCTGCCAGGTACAAACACGCTCGCGCAATTCTTTCGGCGGAAGTCCTTCGAAACACTCGCCTTAATACTTCTTCATGGTCATGAGAGTGTGAGGTTTTCACGACATCGTGTTTCAGTCCCAAATGGACTGTGGCGAATGGAATGCAGCCCAATACTCTAACAAGAATTTTGACGAAAATATATTTAGTTGCAGTTTTCTTTTAAATCCTGCTCGTAATTCACATAACAGACGTGGATATGTCGAGAAGAATAAGCGAAGAAAATTAAACACATTTATAAGCGTGAAAATCAAAGAAGGCAACTGCAATGCGTTCTGAAAGCGTTTTATCAATTAATTATCATGATAGTAATATAAATAAAATTCATAAAATTCTCAGAGAGGAAATTAAAAGTGACATTCTTGGCATCCTTGGTGACGAAGCGATCATACGTCTGCAACCTCATCCTGCATTCCTTCCTTTTTACTTTCCGCTACCCGAAGGGAAAATCTATAAATGTTTCTGTAGAAATGCGATGAACGAAGATATAGCACCCGCATATGTAGCAGGTGTTCGAAATTACGGGGGTGGCGGAAAGTTATGCACCAGATATTTTACCTTTATCCCAATTCTTTTCTTCGTCACCAACAAGACAACCCTGCTCCATCATCCGACAACCGAATCGATTTACATCTCACTATCATATCAAATACTATCAAAGTTGTTATCGTCATCATCCATCCAACGAACCTTTTCAACATCGTCATCACCAATCTATTTTATTTAATTTAACTTATTTTAGAGGTTTTGCCATTGTGCATTTTTCTCTCCGTGCCTACTGTTATTCTCCGTGGGTGTGATTCAATAATACTAATTACTCCCATCAGAATTGTCTTCCAGACGAGCTGGGAAGCCGACGTCATCCCAGAACAGTGGATCAGAAGTTAAAGGTTTATTTTTCTATTCATCAGAATTAATCATTTTTTAATAAATCAAGTGAATGATTTAATTGGTTGATTCAAAGACCCCGTATCGGTCACGACTAGCGTGTTCATTTATAAAACTGGAGTTTTACATCTCCCCACTTCTGGGGAGCGGCACCAATTTGGAGATCTGAACCATGTTTGATTCCTTATCCTTGTGTCCAGTGCCTACCTTGAATATGGAGTTTGATATTTTCTTGATTATCTTTAAACGTCCAATTCTTACTTCTTCTAATTTGTTCCTATTTATCTTTGAAGCATGGTCCACATAAAAAAAATTCCCTTCTTTCAAGTCGTGATGTTTTCTTTTTTTGTCGATCAATTGTAGGGTGTTTCCCGATCTCGTATAAGATCTGTTTTTGGCTCGAGAGGTGTTGGGATTATCGGACTGATTTTCCAAATAATAAATATTCTGGGCTAAAGGAGGTAACTGCGTGATCCGTGTAGTTGTATTCTTGAACACATTCATATGACCATGCTCTCCTCCGAGTTTCACTTATTTTGCAGCGGTTTCGATTTACTCATGTTTGATTCAATCTTTCATTCAATCCATTGGAGGCAGGGTTAATTAGTGAAGTGAATATGATGTTAATGTTCTCTTTTTTCAGGAAATTTTTAAATGTCGCTGAATTAATTCCCGAGTATTGGTCTGTGAGAAATGTTTGAATTGTATGCTTGTCTTGCACCTTCTTCATTAATTCACAAACTCACTTGCTGCTTGATTTTGGAAGTTGGAATGAACGCGTGTCTGGTAAAACGATCTGTTAACAGATGAAGGTAGCGTTTTGAAAGAACGGTTCCCTATCGTATCAACTCGGTTTCCCTATCGAAACAATCTCAAAAGGTACTGGTCCCAGTTTTGATAAAAACCCATGAGCAAGGTGTTCGGATCTTATTACTTTCCACTACCCCAAAGGGAAAGGAAAGTATAGTAATTGTGTCAAAAAACATTTGGGTTTTCTTCAGATCTTTACGTTATGAGGCCTACTGAGTCTAAAAAACCTAATTTCGGCGCATGGTCCGTGTGTGTGTGTGTGTGTGTGTGTGTGTGTGTGTGTGTGTGTCGGACTGGCAGCTGCGGCGCATGTGGGGGCCTCCCTTTGACCCTCAACGGACCAGCGAAAGGGGCTAGAATCAATATGCCTGAGGGGGAGCTTCCAGGACACTGCCTCGAGCACCTCTCGCTCATACCACTAACACACACAACAAATAAACTCACAAGGATACACTACACCAGTCTGCTTCTTCAACCGTACCCCCCCACCACCACCCCCCATTAGTAAAAATAACATGACAAAGTCAAATAAAACAATAGCAGGTAATAAAAACGCCACCTGCGCCGCTTCCTCGGACTCGCCAAGCTCGACCCCTCCCTCTTCGGCATGAGCAACCTACTCGTCGTCCAAACAAACAAGGGCGGAAAGAACCGGGCAAACCGCGTTCATCTCCCCCTTCTCCCCATAGTAGCCCGCGCAACCTGGCTACAAGTATTAGACACCCCGTGGACCCTAACCTGTCGGACATGGAGCAGATTTGTGCGTATGTCCAAATCATCCACGACCAACTGGCACGGATGAGGGTCAACGCGACAGGACCTATGCGGGAGGTCGTCACTAGCTACCTCTTCGAGATTTCGAAGCTTGCTATCAAAGCTAGTGCCCCTCCACCAACATCGCCCCCTGCCACTCCACCCCTGCAGGAAACTGTGGCGGCTGTCGTGAGAGAAGAGCTGCGTAGGGCAATTGCCCAGCAGCCAGTGCCACCAGCCCCCCAAACTCAAGGAGCTTCAACGAGCCAGGGTAGTACCCCGGGCCCCTCATATGCGGCAGTAGCGGCTACTGCGCCCTCCTCCCTCCCTCATGGAGCTGAGGCTGAATGGCAGTCTGCCAGGGCCAGGAAGCGCAGGGGAAGAAGAAAAAGGCCCCAACTAAGCAGGACGTGCAGGCTGAGGGCAGCGCCCCGCCTACTCCTCCGCCCAAAAACAAGGGCAAAAATAAAAATAAAAACGTAAATAAGAAGCCTCCACCGCTTGCCAAACTCCCCCCTAAAAACCCACGACAAAACGTGGTAGTGGTTAGGCGTACATGTGAGGAAGGAGAGGCTGGTCCCTCCAACCCACATACAATAGAAGCGCTGATGCGGGGTGTCCCTGCTACGGACCTCCAAGCTCTAAGCGCCCGAGTGCTAGACATCCGCACCGCAGTAGGAGAGGGCGCCGTCATTGTGACGGAAACGCCAGAAATGGCCAAGGCGATTACGAGCCATATCTCCACAAAAAAGGAGTTGAAGCTACAAGCATCAGCCCCCCTGGGTCGCTTCCCACGCCTGCTGCTGTGCGACGTGCGGACCAACCTACAAAAAGAGGACTTGGCCAATCAAGTTGTTGAGCACAACCCTGAGTTAGGCTTGCAGCCTACCCCCGTTGTCTGGGGTAGCAAACTAACAGTCAATCAAAAGAGAGTATTGGCCCAATCCCAGAGGGCTGCGCTCCTGTGGATCACCAAGGCCTACAAGACTGTATCAACGGAAGCACTCCAGGTGATCACTGGTCAGTTACCAGTTGATTTGGCTGTTGAGTGCATGATTGACAAGTGGAGAGTGAAACGGGAGCTTCCCCCGCTTTGGGCTGAACTCCGTGCGGATCTCACCACAGAACAGAAACTTGCCGCCATCGATGAATGGGCTCTAGAGAAATGGCAAGCGAGATGGGAATCCTCGTCAAAGGGACGTGATACGTATGAGTTCTTCCCCAACATCCGTGAACGTCTTTCTAGAAAATGGGTTGAGCCAGACCACTGGACGAGCCAGTTCCTCACGGGACATGGTGACTTCAATGCGCGGCTCCACTTCTTTTCTCTGAAAGACTCTCCATTATGCACATCTTGTGCCTCCAGTGCGGAGGAAACAAGAAACCATGTGCTGCTCCACTGTAGTTTCTACAACAGTGAGCGACGGTTGTTGGGTGGGCAAACGAACTTAGCAGCATTAACTGCTACAAAGGAAGCCTACAACCATTTTGCAAAGTTCGCAAAGAAGGTGATGGCTAAGAAACGTGGTTATAGTTGATCTGTCCTTTTGAAACTTGCCACCCAAGTAAAAAGTAAGATCAGGTAGGGAGCCAGATTATGAAATACTCCCAGATGGTACGGGATTCCTCAGGTGGTCACCTCCGCGCGGTAACACACGGGCAACAGCTCTCTACAGTGAGACTGGCTAACGACCACATACCTGCCGTACCTCCACAGGTCTGAGTTCGGTGGATGCTGCAGGGGCCGGCCTCTTGCATATTAGCGAAACCGCAACTTCTATGACTGATATAACCCTCGTCGAGGGTTTAGGTACAGTCATGAAATAAAGAAACAGATCTGTGCCTGGTGCGCCTTGCCACACCTGAGCAAGGAATGCAAGCGTGAGGCTCCCCTGAAGTGTGCCAATAGCGTTGAACGCCAATTAAAACAGGTCTCACACTCAACACGAGACGCACGCTGTACCATTCGTCAGGGAGCGATTGCCCTCCAGGAGTCACGAGTGGATTATGAATAGGTTAAAAACATTCGAATCCTTCAGCACAACACAAATAAGAGTTCCCCAGTTATGGCTGAGTTGCTGCAAAATGCAATCAAGAAACGCTGCAGTGTTCTCGCCATACAGGAACCATACATAGGATCCAAAACGCTTGGTCTGGGATCGCAGGCACGAGTGGTGGCTGGAGCAAGAACAGGAGCCAAGGCAGCAGTGGCCTGCATTGACCTGTCCATTTCCATTGACAGGCTTGCACTCACCCACCTGAACAGCTAGCACTTGGCCGCTGAGCTGGTGGCTTTGAGCTGGTTGTAATATCATTTTACAGGCAATTTGGCGCACCAGTTGCCAACAGCCTTCAACCACTCGAGCGGGCTCTAGCAGGCCTATCAGGACGACCCTGCATAGTCTGTGCTGATGCAAATGCCAGATCACCATTGTGGGGATCCCCAACCCTGGATGGGGCGGGCGAGGCGTACAAAGAGCTGCTCGCCAGGTACAACTTGGTTGTTGCCAACAACCCCATGACTGAGACGACCTATGATGGTCCGGGAGGAAGGTCGAGTATAGACGTCACAGCCGTGTCTCACACCCTGCTACTCAAATTGCAGGCTGGGCTCTCTGTACTTGGCCAACAGAAGCACAGGGCGATCAAAGTCCCATGGTGGACTGAGGAACTTAATCCCCTCAAGCATAGTGTAAATAGAGCCAGAAGGATGTACCAAAACACTAGTGACCCTGATGCCAGAGCAACACTCCGAACTGCCTTCATCCAAGAGAAGGTCTTCCATGGCGCCATCAAACGAGCCAAACGGCAAGGCTGGCGAAATTTTGTGGAAGCGGAGAGCTCTGAGAACCCCTGGGGCAGACATTACTAGTCCTCCTCAGGAAAAGCAAACGCAGAGCAGGTCTTAGCTGCAATGCAAAATGAGTCAGGCTGGGCCAGCAGCATCGAAAGTTCACTGGAAACCCTTCTTGAGAAAGCGTTCCCAGATGACCAAGTGGCTCGAGACACTGAAGCCCAGAGGGCAGCAAGGGAGCATGGACCCTCCAAACGAGCCCGACATCCCATTGTGGACAACAGGTGACCTCGGCAGGGCCCTTGCGACCTTAAAGCCCAACAAATCTCCTGGGCCAGATAAAATAGAAAGCAATATGCTAAGGAAGGCTGAGTGGACAATCTCCAGCGGCCTCCTTAATTTATTTAATGACTGTCTGCAGGTTGGACAGTCAAAAGGTCACTCTTCAAAAGGGAGGCGACTGCAATCAGTCAGACCCGCGATGGAGACTGCTCAGCCTTCTTTCCATATTAGGCAAAACACTAGAAATCTTGATGTTGAAGTCCCTCGAACGAGTCTTTGGCCGCACCTCACAGGCAGGCAGTACGATTGTACCAAAGGAAGGTCCACGCAGGATGTCATTATCGAAATTAGCCTTGCTGGCACTGGGTGAATACGTCGTAGCAGTTCTGATTGACATCAGAGGAGCGTTTGACAACCTTTGGTGAACAGCACTCCTTAACAAGCTTAAAGGTGGGTAAATCCCCCACAACCTGCACTCGCTCGTTAGAAGTTACTTGACAGACAGAACTGCTACGATCGAATGCAGGCATATCTTTGTCCAGAGAAAGATTGAGAAGGGGTGCCCACAGGGCTCGGTCCTTGGACCAGCACTCAGGAATGCCTTCTTCGAAGGTTCTCAGGCTCATGGAGACTGAGTGCGAGCTGTACGCTTATGTGGATGACTTGACTGTGCTGGTCTTCGCTGAGTTAGTCCGCCAAATCGAAGAAAAATGGTGCGAGCATGTCAAGATGCTGGTGGCTGAGTAAAAAACCCATCTAATCCTCTTGAAAGGAAAAGTGAATAATCAACCCTCAATACGCTTTGGCGGCCACTGGCTCACTCTTTGAAAAGCACGTCAAGTATTTAGGAGTGAAAATTGGTGAGAGGTGGGGTTTCAACCAACACCTCCAGTCCCTTAAAGGCACTACCATTGCAAGGTTTGCCTCACTGCGTGCAATTACTACGGCCACTTGGCCACTATCCTCATGTATAAGGCCATTAGCTACTGAGGCCTAATCATCCTCCTAGGCGTGATTAGCTACTGCCCCGTTGTCTGGGGTAGCAAACTAACAGTCAATCAAAATTGGGTATCCCAGAAGGCTGCACTCTGGTGTATCACCAAGGCCTACAAGACTGTATCAACAGAAGCACACCAGGTGATCACTGGTCAGTTACCAGTTGATTTGGCTGTTGAGTGCATGATTGACAAGTGGAGAGTGAAACGGAAGCTCCTCCCGGTTTGGGCTGAACTCCGTGCAGATCTCACCAGAGAACAGAAACTTGCTACCATCGACGAATGGGGGTTAGAGAGATGGCAAGCGAGATGAGAATCCTCGTCAAAGGGACGTGACATGTATAAAATCCGTGAACGTCTTTCAAGAAAATTGAGCTGGCCACTGGACGAGCCGGTTCCTCACAGGACATGGTGACTTCAATGCGCGGCTCCACATCTTTTCTCTCAAAGACCCTCTGTCATCTCTGTCATGTACGTCTTGCTCCTCCAGTGCGGAGGAAACAAGAAACCACATGCTGCCCCACTGTAGTTCCTACAACAGTGAGCGACGGTTGTTGACTGCTACAATTTAAGCCTATAACAATTTTGCAGAGTTCGCGAAGAAGGTGGTGGCTAAGAAACGTGATCATAGTTGATCTGTCCTTTTGAAACTTGCCACCCAAGTAAATGGTTAAATCAGGTGGGAAACCAGATTAAAAACTCCTCCCAGATGGTACGTGATTCCTCAGGTGGTCACCTCCACTCGGTCACAGACGGGCAACAGCTCCCTACCGGGAGACAGCATAACAACCAAACACCTGCCGTACCTCCGCAGGTCTGAGTTCGGTGGACGCTACAGAGGCTGGCCTCTGGCATAATTGCGAAACCGTAACTTCCATGACTGATATAACTAACGTCGAGGGTTTAGGAACAGTCATCAAATGAGAAGCATACCTGTGTGTGTCTAAGTTCGATTTGTGGGAGAACGGCTAATCCGAATGAGTTGGTTTTTTTTGTAGACAACAAATTAAGAGTATGGGCGATTTCGGCCGAAGTGAAGGGGGGTGGGGTGGGGAACGAAAATGTACCAAAAACTAGGGGATTTCGCATTTTTCTCGAAAACGGCTCTAACGATTTTGATTAAACTTTCAAATTATCTTCTACTAATCAATACCTAACTTTTCTTCTGCATACATATCTCATCGAAAATACAGTGAAAGGAGATTAGGCCCATACAGCAAAAATAGGTTTTTTTACGCTTTTTGGCAAAACGGCTTCAAACGATTATCACCTAACTTTCAAGATGTTTTCGAATAGTTAATACCTACATATTGTTTTCTATAAATGTTCCTCTGACAGTCCATTGAACATTGATAAAAATCAAAATCTTTCGAAAATAATGTTTTTTCGAACATTTCCGTAAATTCCAGGGTAACTGCTTCATCAAATGTGATAGATCTTACGGAGTGTCTTTTAGTCACCCATCCCCACATTTCGTTTTCTATAATTATTTCTGTATATATATGTTGAACGGAGATATAAGCCTAGTTAACTCAGAAAAGGAGATTTGTCGAATATTAATCTATCGGTATTCCAATTTTCTCAAAAACGGCTCTAACGATTTCGATCAAACTTACGGAGTACTCTCAGCTAACTAGTCCCTACATTTTGTTGTGCATACATGTTTCTGTAGAAATGCGTTGAACGAAGGTATAGCGCCCGCATATGTAGATGGTTTTCGAACATTGTTGTGTGTTGCTACGCACCGCTCGTTTTTTATGCAAATATCAATTCTGGCAGTACTTCATCACTTTTGAATCTAAATTTCGTATGTAATAGAATTTACAAATTTATTTATTTATTTTATTTATGTTATTTATTTATAACATGGCTTGATCCTATATGTCCATATTCTTTCAGAATTTTCGTAATTAAAGCATTTACTGGATCCTCTGAAATTCATTTTATACCCACCTTCTTTTTTTGTATTACTAAATCTTTCAATTTCAACCACATGTTATATTTCGTCACATGTTCCCAGGCACGACAGAAGCGCGACACTGCCATGGCGAAAGCCTCCTTGCAGAAAAATATCTGGTGTGTCGAAATGTAGGGACTAAGTAGCTGAGAGTACTCCGTAAGTTTGATCGAAATCGTTAGATCCGTTTTTGAGAAAATTGGAATACCTGTTCGACGCAAAGCGTCGAAGTTGTCAGAGTCTTTGACCTCGGACTTCCCCGCGTAATTGTGTCCGACCGCCTAATTGTCTCCAACTATTTCAATACCTGCCCCTCACCAGCGGGCCCCCCAGCCCCATCTTCTAGGTTTTCCCCTTTCTTTATTTCTTTCTCCCAATTTCATTTTCCTATCGACGACAGAGCTCTTCCAAAATCATTCTGCTTCCAACAACCAGCCCAGTAACTTCTTACTCTCTCATACGGTTGCCCACGCCAGTTCACGCGTTCCGAGTACTGCCCTTGTGCCACCCATTTGTACTCACCTCAATTTTAATTCAACTCAATTCCGCACGCACGTATAATACAGTCCTCCTCACGCTCACAAGTTTCAGTTTTATTGCGATCCTCAGCTCTCCCTCTCGTGCAACCAACAATACTGATAAATTAATATTCGACAAATCCCCTTTCCTGAGTTAACATGGCTTATATCTCCGTTCAACATATACATACAGAAATAATTATAGGAAAGGAAATGTGAGTATGGATGGCTAAAAGACGCTCTGAAAGATTGATCAAATCTGGTGAAGCAGCTACCCTGGAATTTACGGAAACGTTCGAAAAAACGTTATTTTCGACACATTTTGATTTTTATCCCTGCTCAATGGACTGTCAGAGGCACACTTAAAAGAGAGCAATACATAAGCATTGACTATTTGAAAACGTCCAGCGAGTTGGGTAAAAATCGTTGAAGCCGTTTTGCTAAAAAGCGTAAAAAACCTATTTCGCTTCATAGGCCTACATCTTCGTTCACCGTATTTTCATGGAGATATGTTCACAGAAGAAAAGTTAGGTATTGATTTGTAGAAGATAATTTGAAAGTTTAATCAAAATCGTTTGAGCCGTTTCCTAGAAAAATGCGAAAACCCCTAGTTTTTGGTGCATTTCGTCTCACACCCCCCCCCCTTCCCATCGGCCGAAATCGCCTATAACCTCATTTTGGAGTGTACAAAAAAGAACGAACAAAACAAAAAAAGAACCACCTCAATCGGATCAGCCGATCTCCCGCAAATCGAACTACACACACACGGACCACGCGCCGAAATTAGTTTTTTTAGACTCAGTAGGCCTCAAAACGTAAAGATCTGAAGAAAACCTAAATTTTTTTTGAAACGATTACTATACTTTCCTTTCCCTTTGGGGAAAGTAAAAATGGGGTGACTGGAAAATCTTGAGGAAGGATGAGAATGTGCGAGCAAGGCTATCGAGGTGCTGATGGGTTGTTATGAGCCACGTATGAGGTCTGGGTGCAACTGCCTCCCCACCGGTCAGGAACAGCAGGTCATGAGTAATATATGATATGCTCCAAAAAATGCATGGTTTTTATTAATTCCTCCGAATTATCCCCTTCTTCAAGGACTGGGTTCCTAGATAATGAGTCTGTTTTCATATTACTTTTTCGTGGGCGATAAGTGACCCGATAATTAAATTGTGAGAGGAATAGCAGCATACCATTCGGCTCTTCATCAGATCTTGAATTAATTTTCAGATTTTCAAAAGGTTTCTGGTCCGTGATTATTTGGAAAGTATATTGCCAGAATTTTATGGATTCGTTCATTGCTAGGCATTCCACATAAATTGGCTTTTATTTATTTATTTTTATAACCCTTCACCTTTTTTCGTGAAATACGCTTAATTTTAATGTTTTCTTGAAGCTGCTTAAGTACCGCTTCTACTCTCCTCCACTTGCATCAGTTTCAATGTTTATTTTAGTTTTGGGTCGAAAATTGCTAAAATTGGTTGGGAGCAGAGATGCTTTTTCACTTCCTCAATGCTCTTCTGACATTCGTCTGTACATTTAAGATCCGATTTTTTTCTTAGAAGATTTTGAAGTGACTCCAAGTGCCGAACTGCTTGGTATATATTTGTGGTAGAAATTGACTTTTCCTAGGAACTGGCGAACATTTTTTTTTTGTCTTTGGAATAGGAAACTTTTGTATAGCTGTCATGTTACCTCCCCCAAGTGAGCGGACTGTATTTTCAGAGAGGATGTCCTTCATTTTTAGCAAAACTACGTACTTCGTGACCTTTAGCCGAAAGCCTTCCCTGCAAATCGCGTCCAATAGTTTACGTGGGTATTTTATATGAACTGTAAATGTTTGGGAAAAAATTAACCAAACGAGCGAAAAAAGAAATACGTGTAAATAAATGTCCCTCCCACCTTCACGCCAGATCAATGCTAAGCTGAGCTTCAAACGCGCACGCACGCACTTCACGACAACGTACTCTCAAAATCATTAATAACTAACCCTTGTCAAGTTTAATTCGTTAATTACGTCGTGGGTTGGGCACTCAGTTTCGACAGTCTACTTCTGGCCGCTCCGCTAACCTTTCGACAATCGGGTTTGCGGAAGATGGAAAGGTACTTCGACTATCGGCCGACGAAAAGCGGTCTATTTTTACATAGGTCGACGCTCGGCAATTCCTTCGAGGCGAACCGCTGCCCGCTTCGTCCGTGTTGTACACCAATTGGTTTAGTGCGACCGGGTGGGGATCTTTAACTAGAGAGTGGCCAGGGGAAGAAAAGAAGCGTTCAAATGCGACGCTGGTAGGAAAAATATTCCGAACGCGGTGGGTTGATGACGAAGAGAGAGGGGGTGAGGCAGGAACGAGGAACTATGCGAGACGAAGTGAGAGCGTCTGGTATGTGAGCTGAGTGTGAGAGTGAGAAGGGATGATGGAAGACGGTGTGTAAAGTGGGGACGGCAGGGTGTCGTCTTATGGGTGAGATGGTGGTGGGGAGGAGAAGCCGCGTTGAGGGAAAACCCCGCTGGAGTGCGCACGTCCAGCGCTCCCCCCAGTCGGCTTGCTTCTTCCTCAACGAGAGCTCGTGTTGGTTGCATCTCCCGCTGTCCAGTGCTTTTCGGTGCTTTTTGAGTTCAGTTCTCAAGGATTTTAAAGAAAAGGATTAACCCCTTCTCAACTCTTTCAAAATGAGTGACGCCGCCACCGAAGTCAAGTAAGTACCAAATTTTCAATATTTCGACGGTAGGAAGTTAGTTAGTTTTTGGCGGGCGCCGGTTTCCTCTCGGTCTCCCAACATGGCTGAAGCGTCGGTTCTCCCACATTTCTCAGTCGAAACCCCTTTTTTCTCCTAATTCCCCACTTAGTCCTCCTAACTCTTACCTAATTTTTGTTATCACGTATCATTTATTAATCTTAAGGCAAGTGCAATTGACATCGTCCTCCACCACGAGGTAGTCGTCGTACCTGTTGGATTACCGATTATCACTTTATATTACTCTCCTCAATATCTAAATTTCTTACCCTCGTTATTTTCTTTCTTTCTCATCACAGGGAGACCGTCGCGTCCCCCGAAAAGGAGGTCGCGAAGAAGGAAACTCCTTCCGCCGACAAAACTGAAGAAAAAAAAGAGACCAACGGTGATGCCGGCGAGAAAAAGAACGGCGTGAAGAAGGAAGACGATAAACCCGCCGAAAACGGTGACTCCAATGGTAAGTTGTCGAGGCTGTAATTTGCCAGCAATCGTCTTCTGGTACATTTTATGCTGTCGTAAATTTTGGCATTTAGTTAGTAGTGGTGCTTTTCGTGATGTACTGTTGTAATTCTTCCGTCGGAGGCGGTCTTCCCCCTACCAACCACTAAGCCGCCTCCATAGTGTCTCCCACCCTCTTCTCTTCCTCTCTCCTAGTTCTATTCATGTTCCCTTCTTCCTTCTTATCTCCCCCATTTCTTTGTTATGTTTAACCGCGTTCCCAAAAAAGCTGTCCGAAGGTGATCTTTACGCAATCGATTTTTATTATTGCGTTATATTATCGGGCACTTCGGCGATCTTCTTTCGACATATCGTCGAGTTTTTGGCGCCAATGTCGAAGGGGAAATTCAGTAATGGCGCTTAAGAGTTCCCCCTACTCCTACGAAGGGGAACTTCGTGAACGTTCGGTGTAAGTCGGTTGTACATCTTGAGGTGTACAATCCCCCGTCATCTCCCCTTGTCAACCTACCTGTTGGACGAGCTTGTCTTCCTTGTTCGGTGGTGTACCGTAGGGGAGCGCTTTCGATGTTATCCATCATCGGGCCATTTTTACACGGCTTGCTAAGTGTGTGTAATCTCTGACAGACTGACTACTCTCCTCTCAGTCTGAGGAAGCGCGCTCGCTGTACAACGCCCTCCAGATCGGCAGGTCGGCTCATTAACAGGTACGTTAGCTTTGATTGCACTCAGCATCCCCCCTCTCAGTAATTTTTTCGTTTTCTTATCCACACATATTCGAAATTCGCGTAAAGGTGACCTAGGTCCTAGGTCTTAGTTGAGTTTCTTGCTTGAGCTAAGCATCGGAAGTTAACAGGCTGGCTAATGGTAGTCTGCCTCACTTATACCTGAACACGGGTAGCCAGCATATTGCCTGTCTGAGAGAAGTTTTACTCTTGCATTGTAGAAACGAAAGTTATGAAATCGACAAAATGTGTCACATTTGAGTATTGCACACTCATGGCACTGAGTCGGATAAGTGCCATTTGGAAAATAGTTTGTGCACACTTTGAGAGAACATCTGAACCCTATCGGTTGATTTCATTTGATATTAATTAAACATGTAACCTCCCTAAATAAGGTTGTGGATGACCATAATTTACCCACTGTTAGGGGTTTTCGAATTAGTTTTGAACATGGCTCTAACGATCTTGATTGAACATTCTACGTATCTTCTAACCAACCACTTTGACCTCTGTAAACATCAAACCAAACCCCAACAACAAAACAAAACCATTTGATGAACACTTGCATATTGCTCTAGTAGTCATTCGAACTTAGACGACCAAATCGTGCCTTGAAAAATACTTTTTTTGTCTAATTTGTCGCAGTTTGATGTGAGTGCTTACATTACGTGGGCCAAAGTAGGTGGTGCGAGTACCTTCCAGTCGGTTTGTGCCTGTGTTCTTTTGATAAACTAGGCAGAGGCCTGAGAACAGAAGTATTAGCATTTCGTTCAAGTGACGTCATCTCTACAGAAAATCCTACGTTGTCATTACCAAATGCCACGCTGTAAAAATCTAATGGCGTCTCCTGAGTGCTTTTTATCTTGCTGCCCCATGTGGTTCACATAGGAGCAACCAAGGTCCTTTTCTGGTTTTCTGGTAGTACTGATGGGAACTGATAGTGTCGGAGTTTACTTGAGAATCATCCTTGGACATCTTATTGACTAAATCTATTGAAGCTGTGGTGTGCTATGGAGCGCAGCTGATTAATATTTTGACAATATTTTACGCCGCTGGTCCACATGTCCTCTTTCGTTGTAAGAACTACTCAAATATACTTGTCGACTCAAAATGCGCCCTTAATAGGAAGTGAGGTGTAGGAGTTAAGAGAGTAGCTCTATTTACGCCGCTTACTAGATAGACCATAGAGCTATAGATATTGTAAGGAAGTTCGAAACATATGATCTGCTCAGTAACTGACCTGTATTGAGGGACCAGCATACATGCAGTGAGACTGTTACCGAGACTTTTCGGGAAGGTTTCCGTGTATTGTTCTGTTTAAGAAACAATGTTTCAAAAAAGTGCAAGTTTGGTGTCAATACAACGACGATAGTTTGAATTTCGGATTGAATAGTTGGCGAACACAATTGTCCAAATGTAATATGCGGTAAGACTGCCGTGAAACGGATTTCAAAAATTCGCGCTCCTACATTTTTCACACGATTGCAGCACGAGAATTTGCTCGAAAGTGTATCTGTAGTCAACTTCGTAGGAGAACGGCCGAATAGTTAGCGCTCGGTTCTGCTTTTATTGTTCAAGATGAGTAATTTAATTTGGTGTGGTTATTTAATTGTGAGCTTTATCGGTCTCGAGCTCCTTGTTGCCTATGATCGTGTTGTCACAGAATCCTACTGCAGTTTCCACGTTTTTGTGAACAGTTGAATCGGATGCGCATCTTTTCTCCTTACTTTTATCGCTCAAGCAACTAGTAGTACTTGTACTTGTTCTTTCTGTAGCCCATTATGTTATGTTGGAGGCTGAAAAAAAGAGTTTGCTCTCGAGACGCTTCAAGGGCTGTTCAGTCCGAAAAAGCCCATTTGAGAAAATTGTCTGCGTGTGTGCCTGTGAACGTAATTGAGAGAAATACTCGCATTTAACTTGTAGATCACCATGTGACGCCACAGAAAATGTGAGAAAAAGTTGTCATAGTGGTCGAACCACTAGATATTTTTTGCTCAAAAACGGCTGCAACGATTTTAATTTAGTTTTGTGTGTTTTAGTCGCAGTTGTTTGTTTTTGTTGTTTAGTTTTAGTCGCAGTTTTAGCATACGAGTACACATACTCAATTTACCTAGTCTAATGCTGGTGAGTAGGGAAGGCAGGGCATATCCTCTTTACACTCCCCTGCGCCAGAGAAGGACCCTCTCCTGTTTCATCTGAATTAGTTAGGCACGAATTGATTCTACATCTATACATTATAAGATGAAATATGCTTGTAGTTACGACGCCTGATCGTTTCGTGTTCTGCCCTCAGACGCTGAAGAGGAAGATGGAGAAACGGTTAGCAGTGATGCGACCAAAAGAAAATCAGATGTAATCGACGGCGACGAAAAAGCTGACAAAGACGTCAGCCCCGCCAAAAAGTCCAAGGTTGATGAAAAAGGGGAGAATGGAGAAGCTGAAGCCACAGCTTGAATCCTTTTTCCGAAAACGATTCCTTAACACTACAAATTTTAACGTCGTTTATTTTGTTCGTCATCCGAATCAGACTGCCGATTTTGTTTTATTTTGAGTTGGTAACTTTTGCCGATAACTTTTTTTCCCTGTATTTAATTTTGTTTCCATCATTCAATAACGTATTTTGTATACTATGTGTGAGATTATTTTTACAATAGCCTCGCACGAGAGAAGCTACTTAAATCGTAAGAGTGTGGGCTGTATGGTACTTGAACCTTCTTTGTGGACGAAACTGGTTTCGTTTTGTGAGCACATGTGGGATTTGGAGCGAGAACATCTGAAGTTCTCGTTAGTTGTGGACCCTCTCTTCAGGCAAATAAAACTATTATTTCTACACTTTTGTTCGGGGTTGTGAAATGCTATTCACTTTATCTTTTAGCTCTTAAGACGTTAACGCGCTTTTAAAAGCCCGTTTTTTCGTTATTTTTGTTTCTCATCTCATGTACAAATTAGTTTTATTTACTTAACCAGGTGTGATTTCCTTCTCATTTTTCCCGTATTTTGTTGTCTGTTCTTGTCCGTTTTTATTACTTTCTGCTTCGTTTGAGTGCGGTGATATTTTTGCGCACTGTCGAAAATGTACTTCGACGTTTGGTCATTTCGTCACTCAGTATTAATCTCATGTGTAGGTGCTCTTGTTTTGTCAAGTAATGTTAGTCGAAAGTTCTCGGCTTAATCTGTTCCCCGAAACATATATCTCCCCCCCTTGACCGTAGTGAGTGAATTATAGATACAACATGGAATGCAATCGAGAAAAGCAAAATAATAAGGAAAATTAGTTGTATTGCATTTAAAAAAAGTTTTAAACTGCCAAAGTAGGCGACACTCGGTGTAAATGAATTCTGTTTTCTATGTGCAAGATATATATTTCTCGAGTCGCACTTGTTTAATGAATGAGGAATTGTTTTTTGTTCGGTAGCAATAACTATTTTACAGGTTTTCCCGTTTTTTGTACAGTTTTTGTAAGAACTAGGAAACAACCCAAATTTTCGTCAGTTTACGGGGGCAATCATGATCATGATGACATTTGATTGAAGGTTGTTGAAACTTTTTTGGTATCCAAAAGAAAATAGCTAGTTTCGGTTATTGTAATTCCTTGATCCAATACATTGGTATGATTTCCTAATTGTGGAAGTAATTTTTTTTATTGATTCACCTGTTTCTGATGAAAGTGAGTTAGAGGGGCAGCTAATGGAGCTGAAAAGGTAAAACAGGGGTTGAAATGACGATTCCTTTTATTATTGTCCTACCAACTGCAGCGCACTGTGTTACACAATTAGCTTAATCTAAACTGAACAAATATTTGGTGCGAAGCATCGCAACTTTCCCCGGTCAACTGATCTGTTTCTTTATTTCATGACTGTACCTAAACCCTCGACGAGGGTTATATCAGTCATAGAAGTTGCGGTTTCGCTAATATGCAAGAGGCCGGCCCCTGCAGCATCCACCGAACTCAGACCTGTGGAGGTACGGAATAGTTAGCTGAGAGTACTCCGTAAGTTTGATCGAAATCGTTAGAACCGCTTATGAGAAAATTGGAATACCGATAAATTAATATTCGAAAAATTTCCTTTTCTGAGTTAACTTGGCTTATATATCCGTTCAACATATATATACAGAAATAATTATAAAGAACGAAATGTGGGTATGGGTGACTAAAAGACACTCCATTAGGATTTATCACATCTGGTGAAGCAGTTGCCCTGGAATTTACGGAAATATTCGAAAAAACGTTAGTTTCGACACATTTTGATTTTTATCTCTGTTCAATGGACTGTCAGAGGAACATTTATAGAAAACAATATGTAGGTATTAACTATTCGAAAACATCCTGTAAGTTTGGTGAAAATCGCTGAAGCCGTTTTGCCAAAAAGCGTAAAAAACCTATTTTTGCTCCATGGGTCTATATCTCCGTTCACCATATTTTCATGGAGATATGTATGGAGAAGAAAAGTTGGATATTGATCAGTAGGAGATAATTTGAAAGTTTAATCAAAATCGTTGGAGCCGTTTTCGAGAAAAATGCGAAAAACTGATTTTTGGTACATGTTCGTCCCCCACTCCCCCTTCCCATCGGCCGAAATCGTCCATAATCTTATTTTGGTGTCTACAAAAAATAACGAACAAAACATAAAAAGAACCAGCTCAGTCGGATCAGCCGTTCTCCCACAAGTCGAACTACAGTACAGACACCACGCGCCGAAATTAGGTTTTTTAGACTCAGTAGGCCTCCAAACGTAAAGATCTGAAGAAAACCCAATTTTTTTTTGACACGATTACTATACTTTCCTTCCCTTCGGGTAGCGGAAAGTAAAAGGAAATCAGGTGCGCCGCATCACACAACTTCCCTTGTCTCTACGTCAATTGTTATTCTACTAACTCAATCTGTTTTTCAGTTCATTTGAAAATTCACTTCACAGCGGAAGCGCTTACAGACCGAAAGTTATTGTGCTGCTCGTACTCATGCCTCGACGATTATTGAGCAATTGGTACACAGAAAATCGATGAGGGGGTGAACCCGATTCATTTCAAAAGGATAGTAATTACTTTTCCAGAGTTACCGGGTAAAAACGTTTAGAAATGGTAGTAAGTGAAACTGCAGTGGTTGAAATTCCAGAATTTCTGGAGCAGCCCCTGTATATTTTATTTTTGTTATAAAAGACTCATCTATAGGTAATTGGTTATTGTGCTGCTCCTGTATTTACCCCCACGGTTTTTTGCCTCATCGAGAGCTGCCCATATAAAAAATTTGATCAAAATCGTTGTAGCGATTTTTTGAGAAAAATCATTTGGTGATTCGATTACTATAACTATAGTTAGTTTTCGGCGGATTTTGCTTATACCCTAATTTTGTCGTTCCCTTGTGACCTGCTGGGTAGATATCAAGTTTGACCCGAATTGATTTAGCCATTTACTCTAAAAATCATTCACACCATTTTCCCAAGAAGTGTTTTTCAGACTCAGTATGGTCTCGCCACTAATTACTGGTAGCTGATACCCGACTTCAGCTGCTGGAGGTGGAGGGCTACAAGGCAATAGGATACGTGGATGACCTGGTAATTAGGGGGTCAGGGGAAAATTCGCAAGTGTTATCAGTGAATGCATGCAGCATGCACTGAATACCCTGCAGTGATGGTGTAATGGGCAAGGACTGTTAGTCAATCCAGACAAAACTAGCCTGGTCCCATTCACTAGAAGGCGCAGCCTTGCGCTGAATGAACTCAGGCTGGGTGGAGGTGGTGAAGATCCAGCATGAGATCAAGTACCTGGGAGTTTTCCTTGATGGGAAGCTCACTTGGGCCACACACGTGAAAAAAGCCTTACAGCGGGCGTTGGTGGTGATGTGGGCAGCTCAAAGAATGGCGTGGAAGACTTGGAGCTGAGGCCTGGGATGATCCAGTGGCTGTACACTGCGGTGAGGCCTGTAGTCACCTATAGAGCCCTGGTCTGGTGGACTAGGGTGGAAAACAAAACAGTGCAGTTGCAGCTAAATAAACTGCAGTGTAGGGCGTGTCTGGCCACTACAGGCTGTATGAATACATGCCCTATGGCTGCACTGGAGGTCTCGCTAGATTTAGCTCCACTCCACATACATGTTAATAGGATGGCGTTCATCCAGGCTGTGCGTATGTTGGAGTTGGGTCTGATCATGCACGGGAGGAGAAGTTCCTACCACTTGATCCTTGACAAGGTGAAGGTGGGGGAGCCTGAACTGCATGTGGTAGACTCAATGCCTGCGAGGTTCAATTTCGTGCTACCCTTTCGGATACTCATTCATGAGCGATCCAGGTGGGAAGGGGGAGTTCCCACTTTCGAAGCTGGGGCCCTGATATATACACTGATGGCTCCTTGCAGGGGCAGGCGTCTTTGGGCCGAGAATCAGAGCGGCAATCCCATTGGGGTTGCTGGCCACAGTGTTCCAGGCAGAGGTGGCTGCGGTGACGGTCTGTGTGCAGTGGCTGCTGCGGAGGGGACTGAAGCAGCAGAGAATCTACATCATGGTAGACAGTCAGGCCACTCTCAAGGCCTTAGCCTCATACTGTCTTACATCACGGCAGGTGTGGGAGTGTCTGACTGGACTGAAGGCCCTGGCTGAGGACAACAGTGTAACACTGTGTTGTGTGCCAGGGCATCAGGGTATAGAGGGAAACAAACGGGCTGATAGGTTGGCTAAGAAGGGATCGGTGCAGATCCCTGTGCCCTTTGTTGGGACTACCTGGAGACACCTACGAGAGGTTGACAACTGGGAAGATAGGTGCAGGGCTGCCTGGCCTTAGACAGTCAAAACTCTTCATCCGGCTCTCCAGAGAGAGGTCCAAGGAGGTGCTTGCACTGGGGAGGAAGGATATGAGGATCATATGTGACCTGTTCATAGGTCACTGTCTGCTGAGGTACCACCTTGCAAATATTGGCAAGTGCGAGGTACAGGTATGCAGGTTGCTAGAGATGGCAGAGCATGTGCTGTGCGTATGCGATGGACTCGCGGCATCACGCCAGTGTGTGTTCGGTAGGCCCTTTCTTCAGCCCAAAGAGGTGGCAAATGCTGAACTTGGGGATATCCTCCGCTTTGTGCGGGGGTGTTGGGGGTGCATAGGTGACCATACACCAAGTGAGACCAGTGCTGTGGGGCCTGGAGGTGGTGCAGGGGGGCCATAATGTGAGGATCATGGACGCCCATTTGTGGCTGCAGTGAGGGTATCGCCTGCATCCACCGTTTCAAGAAAAAAAAAACCTACTTGTCGTCCAAACAAAGAAGGGCGGAAAGAACTAGGCAAAGCAGGACTTGGAGGCCCACACCTACGCCCAAAAACAGGGACCAAACTCTCCCCTTAAAACCCACAACAAAACGTGGTAGTGGTAAGTCCTACATGTGAGGAAGGAGAGGCTGGTCCCTCCATCCCTGATGGAATGGAAGCCGTGATGCGGGGTGTCCCTGCTAAGGACCTCCAAGTACTAAGCGTCCAAGAGCTTCACATCTGCACCGCAGTCGGAGGTGGTGATGGAATCTCCGAAAATGGCCAAGGCGCTTACGAGCCATATTTCCACCAAGAAGGATTTGAAGCTACAAGCATCAGCCACCCTGGGTCGCTTCTCGCACCTGCTATTGTGCGACGTGCGGACTGACCGACAAATAGAGGACCTGGCCCAACAAGTTGTTGAGCACAACCCTGCAATAGGCTTGTAGCCTCAGGATGTGTGATCGAGGTGTCACCCATCCCACACAAAAAACTAGAGGGGGTAAGGCACCTCCAAATAGCCTGGCAGTGGTGCGCCATCCACAAGTACCAAGTCTCCACTCAGTGCTGCAAATGCCAGAGTTATGGCCACCTGGCAGTACCCAGTCCGAGAACTGTGGCGTGCGCCTGGTGCTCCATGCCACATCTTACCAATGAGTGCAAGCGTGAGGCTCCCCTGAAGTGTGCCAATAGCGTTGAACGCCAATTAAAACAGGTCTCACACTCTACATGAGATGCACGCTGTACCATTCGTCAGCGAGCAATTGCCCTCCAGGCGTCACGAGGGGATTATGAATAGGTTAAAAACAGTTTGAATCCTTCAGCACAACACAAAAAAAAGTTCTTTGGTTCTGGCTGAGTTGCTGCAAAGTGCACACAAGAAACGCTGGAAGCCAAAAACTCTTGGTCTGGGATGCAGGCATGAGTGGTGGCTGGAGCAAGAACGGAAGCCAAGGCAGCAGTGGCCTGCATTGACCCGTCCATGCTCGCACTCACCCACCTGAATAGCCAGCACTTGGCCGCTGTGCTCATCCGAGCTGCTTGTAATATCATTTTACAGGCTATTTGGCGCACTAGTTGCCAACAGCCTTCAAGCACTCGAGGCAGCTCTAGCAGGACTATCAGGACGACCATGCAAAGTCTGTGCTGATGCAAACGCCAGATCACCGTTGTGGGGATCCGCGACCATGGATTGGGCGGGCAAGGCGCATATAGAGTTGCTCGTCAAGTAGGTACAACTCATTATTGCCAACGACCCCAAGACTGAGGCGACCTATAATGGGCCTGGAGTAATGTCGTGCATAGACGTCACAGCCGTGTCTTAGTCTTACACCCTACTACTCAAATTGCTGGGATGGCGAGTTGTACCAGGTCCAACGCAGAGCGGATCACATGGTTATTGACTTTGCCATCGCAGATGACAACATCCTCTGCAAAAACACGCGTGAAAAGCGATTCCGCAATCAGCAAAAAATTCTGACTGCTCACAATTCTGTAGGGTACCTAATAGTCCAAGCTGCCACACATGAAGAGGTGAACGGCAAAGTGGAAATACCTACCACACAAGTGCACTCTACTGGGCTCTCTGCACTTGGACAACAGAAGCACAGGGCGATCTAAGTTCAATGGTGCACTGATGAACTTAATCCCCTCAAGTAAAGTGTAAATAGAGCTAGAAGGATGTACCACGCTAGATGCCATTGTCGAAATTCGGCGTGTTTCCCTGCTGGCACCGGCTAAGTACGTCGTAGCAGTTGTGATTGACACCAGGGGAGCGTTAGACAACCTTCGGTGGCCTAAGCGCGGTAACACACGAGCAACAGCTCTCTACCGGGAGACTGGCTAACGACCAAATACCTGCCGTACCTTCGCAGATCTGAGTTCGGTGGATGCTGCAGAGGCCGGTCTCTTGCATATTAGCGAACCCGCAACTTCCATGACTGATATAATTCTCGTCGAGGGTTTAGAAGTCATCAAATAAGGAAACAGACCTGTTAGAAAAAATACTGAAAAGTCAGTCAAAGGAACGACAATACTTTGAATTTCGTGGAATGTTCGTAATTTATTTTATGCTCGTCGCTGAACCACCATCGTGTATTTTATTGGAATACCAACTTTATGTTTTTGAGAACAGGAAAAGTACGTTGCCGATTTACGCGAATAATACTTTGTTTTTCGCAAAATTTTCCGCATGAAACTTTTATATCACTGGTACCAACTACCAAATCGCTTGAGGTATTTTCGTGAGAAAACGAATTTAGTGGTTTGATAACTACGGCTTGAATGAAAACATAGGCCAATTGTTATAATGCGTGTGTCGGCGCAGCCAATGGTGGGCGTCAACCCAACTTTGTCTTGTGTAACGCCACATTTCACACGGATGAGCCGGTTTCCATGAGGTATTGTAATTACCTACGAAATCGAATTTATTGCCCTTTTAGATTCGAGTGAGGGGGAGGAGCGGCAGAATGATACTCGACATCAAGAAGTCTGTTATAAAATATCTGTCTTGCGAGGTCAATTTGTCTGCCGATTCAGCCAACAATTCTGAGAATCATGAGGAAAAGTCGCACTGGTTTGAATTCAGCAATGCCTCGAGTTGCTCCTAATTCTAATCCTCTTTATGACTGGACCCGTAACCGTCGACGTTTTGGTAGTTTATTGGACTTGCCACTCCCCTCGCCATTTTTATGAAAATGCTACTACTTTTTGAGTGGAATTTAGGTAGAGAAAGCTGTGCTAAAACCTTACGTTGCTTTTTATAACCAACTTATTGAGGCGTTTTTATTTTACCAACGCATGAGAATTTTATAGTACTGTCACGTCATTCGGAGCTGTACATACAACAGTTTAATCAAAATTGTTAGAGCCGTTTTAGAGAAAAACTATTTGATGGGCATTTGAGCTTGGTAAAACGACCACATAGAAAGTTCCGTAACTGCTGGGACTTGTGTCGCCACTTTCCCAAAGATGAAAAGTTCATGGTGATGTTATATTATGATCATAAATAATAATGCTCAAGTAAATTCAGTGGCCAAATCCATGAGAGCGTCTCTAGACGCATCTGAGCACAGAAGAGTATGTGCTCTAATAACAAATCAACTCGGCAAAAAGAGAAGTCGAAGGGAAAGCGTTCTTCCGCTGGATTTAACGACTTATTTGCTTCACCTGAGTACACAAGAGCGGCGCCCATCGATTGATATGTACAAATTTGTAGTTACACGTCCGCAGCGTGATTAACGTTTGACGCTTCTCATACAGTCGAAGTGTGGACAACTTGACATTCACGTTACATTCAAACTAAGGAGCATAATGTGCATTCCCCCTCCAATAAACGTATTCAGAATTGAATCGAGTTGTTCAGAAATTCAGATATAGAATAATAGAAATTCGTTTTTAATTAACCCACGAAATAAGAAGGAAGGAGCTTTGGAAATGTAAAAATCTGAAGAAAACTCAAATTTTATTTTCAACTGATTGCATAACTTTCTGTCGTACTGCCAAGGAAAGTAAAACAGATTTGAATAATTGGGAAACGATCAAAATCGCTGAACGCACGTGGGACTGAGAAAAGTTGTGTGATACGTCCTTTGATGCACTTCTCTCTCTCATCCCCCGAAAAGTTCTCCTGATGAGTATGCGTATCTTCAGATGATGGATTTCTTCAGCCAGAGGTCAGGACGAGTTTTTATGATTCTCTGGTTGAGGGCCAGAGCTGAGGACGCGCAGTTATGATTCCCCTGGTTTGGAATCTACCGCGCAGTTATGATTCCAGGATTTGGACCCCGGTATCTGGTGCCCGTTCTTTCGTCTGACGGGGAGCGACAAAGATTTGTTGGCGCTCGTCGAAGGATGACGAGTTGAACGCCCTCAACACGAACCGTGAAGTTGTTGAGTAGTTTTACCTGAGACAGCAGGTACCGGCCCTGTTTTCGCCGAAGAGACGCCTCACGAGAATACATACCTGATATTTAAACGATTCTTAGCCTGAATGGCTCGTGAAGACTGATTGCCACGTGGCACTGATTGACTCGAACCGTCAAAAGAACATGTTGAAGATGCAAAGTTTTATCTAGACGACGTCAGTCATGGTGAAACCTGGCTCCTGGCGGGCTTTTACAGGAAAATGTACATACTGTGATCAAAGGTGTGAAACCAGTAGTTTGATCTAACGTCACTGTCCCAGACGCCAAGAACTATCTAAACCTTGGAAAACTGGATCGTAAACTAATAACTCAAAGCGGCTCATGTCCATCCGTTACTCGTATGCTAGTTGTCCGTTTCACACCAATATATCCAAACTGAGTTTCCCACTTCAAATTCGAATGTGATTTAGTTCTCAACAGATAGAGGTAAGGCACTATACAGGGCTCTGAAATAGTCACTGGTGAACAACTCTAACAATAGTTGTAGTTGTATTCTTGAACACATTCATCGGCTATCTTTGACCATGCTCTCCTCCGAGTTTCACTTATTTTGCAGCGGATTCGATTTACTAATGTTTGATTCAATCTTTCATTCAATCCATTGGAGGCAGTGTTATTTACTGAAGTGAATATGATGTTAATCTTCTCTTTTTTCAGGAAATATTTAAATTTCGCTGGTTTAATTCCCGAGTATTGGTCTGTGAGAAATGTTTGAATTGTATGCTTGTCTTGCACCTTCTTCATTAATTTCACAAACTCACTTGCTGTTTGATTTTGGAAGTTGGAATGAACGCGTGCCTGCTAAAACGATCTGTTAACAAATTAAGGTAGCGTTTTGAAGAACGGTTCCCTATCGTATCAAGGGAAACAATCTCAAAAGGTGCTCTTACTGGTCCCAGAATTGATAAAAACCCAGAAGTACGGGTGGGTGTTCGGATATTATTACTTTCCACTACTCCAAAGGAAAAGGAAAGTATAGTAATCGTGTCAAAAAAAATTTGTGTTTTCTTCAGATCTTTACGTTATGAGGCCTACTGAGTCTAAAAAACCTAATTTCGGTGCGTGCCTTGTGTTTGTCACCATTGCAGCTGCAGCATATTTGACAGCTTCTCCGGTAGCACTTGCCTCAAAGCTACCCTACGGTTGGTGTTGGGGGGTTGATTGTCAGGAGGGCAATAAGCATTAATGGAATGGTCAGCCGCGCTGTGCGTGCTTGGCTAGACCTCCTACCTCTGGCTGAGATATCGCTCGCACTGTGGTTTGTATTGGAGATGAATGGTGTGACATGGCAACACCATCTGCCCCTAAGCGCAATAAGCCTTCTGAGTTTGTAGTTGCTCTGCAAGGTTTAGTAGATGGACGGGAACTCTGGCAATGTCCTGACTCCCACTACTCTTTGGCATGGGTGGAGTAGGTGTTCACAGAAGAGATTGGTGCCACTTTCATGATGTTCCTGTGCCGTCACTGCCTACCACGATGAGCAGAATAAGAGTCTGGAATCATGATGTTGAGAACCAACTTCGATGACCACATTGCATGGCTGAGGAGGGTTTTTGAAATTTTGCGAGATAAGAGAGTGGAACTTGACCCTAGGAAGTGCCACTTGTTCCAGACGAATGTGACGAACTTGGGCTTCATTATATCAGGACAAGGGATTGAGGCTGATCCAGCGAATACAGCTAAAGTGAAGGATTGGCTCACGCCTAGGAACAGCAAGGAAGTGCGCACATTCGTGGGAATGTGTTCCTATTATCGCTGTTTTATTCCTCACTTGGCTCGAAGAATGGCACCACTTTACGCGCTACAAGATAAGGCCCACACATTTGAGTGTACGCCAGCATGTGTTGCATCATTTCAGGACATCAAAGCTGCAATGACAGAGCCTCCATTATTGGGCCATCCCATTCCTGAAGCGCTACTCATTCTTGACACTGACGCATGTGACAGAGCAGTGGGAGCAGTCTTATCGCAAGTGCAAGATGATAAAGAAGTTGTGCTCGCATATTTTAGCAAATGCTTATCGAAACCGGAGCGCAATTATTGCGTTACAAGGAAAGAGCTCCTCAGCATTGTCAAAGCACTGCAACACTTCCATTCGTTCGGTTTAGATAATGGAGAAGAGTTCGTCGTCCGGACTGACCACTCTGCTTTGCAATGGCTTCGCAATTTTAAGGAGCTCGATGGTCAGCTAGCACGCTGGTTTCACATCTCATAGCCTCATACAAATACCGTGTCCTTTACCGACCAGGTAGAAACCATCAAAATTCCGATGCTCTTTCATGAAGACCCTGTATTGATGATAACTGTGGATATTGCTCTAAACAAAAGCAGAAACAGGAAAAGGTGCAATATTTGCAACGAGTTCAGCTGGAAACGAGTCTAATCGATTGGGTCAATGCGCAAGAAACTGATACAGATATTCGGCTGCTCAATGCTTGGGTGGTGTCCAAACAACGTCCTGCATGGGAAGTGATCGCTGCCAATAATAACGCTGTGAAGGCATTGTGGGCAATTTTTGATTCCATAGCCATTGAACACGGAGTACTGGTGCGCATTTGGGAAGGTGAATCTGGTCGGAAAACGTTGAAACAGCTTCTGGTCCCCAGATCTTGTAGAAATGAGGTTCTAGATAGGGCACATCGCTTGGGCCATTTCAGACGCCGAAGAACGCTTAGTATAGTTCGATCCCAATCTCCAAGGAGATGTCAAGCTCCATTGCCTAGCCTGCCAGATTTGTTGGCGAAGGGCAGAACCCCCAAAGAAAGCGAAAGGTGATATAAAAGCTTAAACAGTAGCTCGGGGATAGGTAGAAACCGTCATTTTTCGTTTCGGCATTCCAAGGGAAATACACTCGGACCAGGGAAGACACGTAGCACCCCACTTCGCCCCCAAAGCCTTGTTGAAAGATTCAACCACACGCTATGGAACTTGCTTGCAAAAGTGGTTGATCAAAACCAGAGGGATTGGGACAAGTGGCTCCCTTGTGTATTGCTGGCTTATAAAGCCACGTCTACAGGTTTCTCACCAGCAGAATTGAACTTGGGGCGACCACTGACCTTGCCAGTCCACCTGCTGATGGGTTCAGTCCCTGGTGTACAAACGAAGGACGAATATGCGAAATCTTTGCAGGAGCACCTTGTAGCAACGTACGAGTTAGCACGAGGTAAGCCGCTGGCAGCAGCTGAAGGAGCAAAGAGAAGATACGATACTAGTGTACTGAGGTGGAAGTTTCGAGATGCTTTTGAAGAGCTGCTGACTCAGGCAAAAATTACGGCAATCGCGCCGGGAGATTCGATCCACAATCCTCAACTTACGTCGAGAATTATGAATCGTCTGTCTTAACCACTAGACCACGATCAACCGCTTGCCTTTAATTGGAGTCAGTCAGCACATCTCCCCCCTCGTCTGTTAACCGCTGCTCCTGGAGCGGACTCTTCTAAGGCTACGCAACCGAGATTTAAAGTTGGCGACCAAGTACGGTGTTTTTGGCTGTGGCGTACAGTAGGAAAATGTCCTAAACTCCAGTCACCGTGGGAAGGGCCCTGCAAAATTGTTAAAGTCATTTCTGACGTGGGTTTTCGCAATCGTCGACCGAAAGGACGCCCAAGAGTAATCCATGCAGACCGCCTGCCCCGTATACAGCAGCTACATCTGAAGGAGAAGAAGGGGAATGATGTTGAGACATCGTTGATCGGCATTGGTTGCATGTGTTTATGTGTAAATAATTAAAAATGTCATTCTCGTTCTTGATACCAAACTAAGCGGTACATTGTCTACCTCTTTAAGCTTTCTATATTCCTTAACAATAACATGGACTCTCACTCTCATGCCTGTGCTAGTCAGTTTCAGGATTCATCCGATTACATTATTTATACCTCACCAAGGAAAAAAACTTGTTCGGCAATACGTTAAAACAGCTTCATACAAACTAACTGAAATACCTTTCCGCCTGCACATTTCTTACGTGTTTCTGTTAAATTCTGAAATATTTTATGAATCGGGTAAGTGTTGTGGCCACCTCTCCTGCGCATGAGCATGGTGAAAATAAATGTATTTTTAAATTTGCCCACTCCAGAAGTAAATGTTAAAGTTATGCGGTGCCTGCATAAGACACCCAGTGATAGAGGTGTAGTGGATTAGTAGGACGAAGATAACAGTGGGGACTAGTTCAGCTGTCGAGGTGACTCACATTTCCCCATGTTAGCGAATGCTCCAACAATACAATCCTCTCGTAATAGTTTATTAGCAGGGGGCACTAGTTACGAGGAACTACGCTGCAGCTCTATCCGTCAACTCGTCTGTTTGCTAGCCCTTTGAAGGTCTCCCTGTTTGCTGTGATTGCTCATCCCGCATACCGAAGTTTTGCAAGCAGCTTTTTCGAAGTATTTGGCAAACGACTCGTAGCCCTTGCACAAAGAGCACAAATGAACGGCATTCGGAACTGACTCGTCTGATAGTTCCGCTCTCATTTTCTTCGCCACCAAGTACTCGGCAATATCCTTGCACTCTTGAGAATTGGACAAGTAGTTTATTTCTTTGTTCAGAGCCTCGACGATCGCGTTCATCGGGGTTTTGTAATATGAGCTCCGGTAGGTGGTTCGCTCTGAGCGTTCGAGCGAGTTTCCAGCCAGTCGAGGGAGTTTCTTCTTCATACGTCCACCGAGGCGTTTCTTTAGATCGTTGAGCCGCTTGGTCATCAGTTTCTTCTCCTCCATCAACTGACTGAAAATGTCTTCTCTCCGTTTTTCGGTACTGCACGTCTTGATTAGGAGGGGCATTGGCGTTTTCATTCTAGCCGTTGCAAATTCGTCTTGGATCTTCGACTGTTTTCTGAGTAGAACGTCTGCAAATTTAGGAACCCGCTCAATGAGTACAAATTGATAGAAATGAGATCCTGAATAGGTTGGGGAAAATGTCTCTTGAGACTTTCCTCAGACCCACGTACGTTCACCGAGCGTATCTCATCTTCATATACTCATCTATTCTTAGCTTTCCACACAGCTTATACAAACTAGGTAGGACATAACATTGTATACAGAAATCGGCAGTGCTTACGATTCCGGAATTTATTGTGTTGGCCCCTACTTACGTCGCAATCTTATTGAGTAACTAAAGCAAGAGTAATTAATGGGGCACCAGCTTCGGTTTTTCGAGAACCTTCCATTTTTTAAGTGGTCAGCATTTCGGAACTCTAAGAACATCACTGCATAAAAGTTGTCGAAAGAATCTGCGTTCCGTGTGTTGTTTTGAGTTACTTTATAGGCGTTATTAAACTCTCGTCATGCAGTAGCACTTTGGACGATCAACTTTGTGACTAAAAGCTGCACTAAAATCTATTTTCGTCAAAATTTGTGACAATTTATTGTAGCACAGGACTGCTTCGTCCCATGGCGACTGTACACCATTAACTGGAATCTTGCAAACGGAAAAGAGAGTTACGTCAATCATATTTATGAGTTAAAATTTTGTCTCTGGTGCTTCCCGAGCTCAGTGCTGGGATATGGAGATGAGACAGCAGTATTGAATTACCTTTAGACGTGCTTTATAGTGCAGTGATTCTGAATGTTCTCTGAAACTAAACTTTGTGGCTCACGAGATCTTTGAATGTTGGACGCTTTCAAAGACAAGAACGTAAAGGTGACGAAATGTTGAACAGCAAAAGGCCAGTCGTGTTGTGAAGGGAGGAATGGCGACAATTTCTTACACCCCATAAAAGCAAAATATGTGATCTAGTCTTTGCGGTGACATCACTTACCATCTTCAGGAGGAAAGCAGCTGCAAGAGGTGGAAGACTCAGAACTGCTGGTGTCATAAAAGTCGGAACTCGAGGCTTCCTCGTTCCCTTCACTTTTTGTTGACAGCGACTTAGCAATCGACGCGTTCTCCTCATCCACAACAACTTCTCTGCCTACCCCATCAGCAGTGAACCTAAGAGACTTCTGTGACTCCTCACTTCCTCCGAATTCACTCTCATCGACATCATCGTCGTACTTCTCCACATAACTCTCCATTCTGGAGCAAGTCCTTGGTTGTTTGGCCGCTTTCATTCGCTGTAAACAATTGCCAAAATGCAGTTGAGTTGCTTCTAAATGAGTCAACGCTTTCCAAAATTCCTTTCCTGCAGACTTTTCTAGGCCCAAAATTGACTCCAAGTTGGTGTCCGCATACTGCGCCATCAAACTGATCAGCCGCGCTTTCAAATTACCCGAGTCCAACCCGCACAACATGCTGTGAATTTCTTTTTTCAGGTTCGTCCCTAAATACAGCACTTTCCTTTTCAAAAATTTCTCCCGGGACACGCTTTTCCACAGGGCGTTGTTATGTAGGGCGTTTTGGAGGCTGAGAAACGAGAGGATGTACTTGAGTTTCGTTAGAGTCCTAGTGGAGTTCATGAGTTCGGTTGTCATCCAGAACTCTTTGCGTTTGTACGCCTTCTGCTCCTCCATCAGGCAGTTCAACTGGCACAAGCTTTCGATGCTCTCTTCGCTCACCATATGTTGGAGTTTGAACATTTTGGAAATTTCCAGGTTTCCTACGATGTCTTCTCCACTTTCTTTGATTCCTTTCAATTTCTCGTGAATTTTTTTTTTGTGGATTTCGACGCAGTGGCGGAGAGATTTCCTTTTGTCCAGAGCTGCCGCAGTTTTGTGAGCTTCTCTCAGAAACTCCTGAGCGTTGAAGTAAACGCTCTCCAAAGCCTCAACCTGCTCCAGAAGTTTCTGCTTTTGCCCTCTCAACTCAATGATTTCGATTGCGACCTTTTCGTGGCGCTCCGCGTTCTCTACTAGTTCATCAATTTCTAACTGTGAATGTTTCAAAAGATTCAGCTCGCGGTTTTTCTGCTCTTCAATGATCCGAACCACTTCGTCTCTCATGAGAAACGCCTCATTGGCCTGCCGCATCAGCTCCAGAGACGTGAAGTACTCGAGGCGCTTCGAAACGCACTGACCTGCCATTTTGATGGATTTGATGAGTTGGTCAAAACCACTTTTGACATTGTCCCAACCTACTTTCAGTTTTTCAAACTGGACTTGCTCGTTCTGGAGACGGTTTTCGAAATTTGCTCGCTGCTCGTTGAGCTCCTGCTCAAAGTTAGAGACTAGTTGTCGGTTTTGGTACCTGCGAAACAGCATAGCCGCAATGAGATCTTGGCTATACATCCAGAAATACTATACTTATTTAATGTGAGTTGAGTCAGTATGCCCAACACTTGAATTATTTACTTTCAACATGTGAGTATTAACAAGGAGAGGTTCTGAACATCTAAACAAGTTTGCAGCATCACGGCAGACAAAGCTTTGATAGCGCGAATCTTGTTGGCAACTAGGGACAACTGTTATTACTATCTATTGCTAGAGTTCTTCGAAATTCGAATTGAATCATTGACGCACGGAATCGAACTGTCTATTCCTCACTTCATTAACTACAGTTATCGCTTTTGTCCCACCCTTAACAGTTTCCATTACGTTTACTTTCTTCACCTCCGTATTCACCGTTTCCCAGTCACCTTCATTCATCTAGAGTTTTTTACTTTCCTTAGCACTACGAAGTAGGGAAGAAAGTTTTGCTATCGGCCGATATCTTTGTTGTCAAGTTTTGTCCAATCTTTACTTTTGAGTTCAAAAAACACTAAGTGGGAAAACAGTCCGTGGACACGACAAAGAGAGATCAGCTGAACCAAATCGGCTCAAATTTCATCTGCAGATTACCACGGTACGCTAAAGTAACGGGAGGAGCAAAATTGGTGCAACACTATCATAGTGATCAAAACGTCAAATGTTTGCTGGCATAAATACTTAAAACTGTTACGCCTTTTGTTCGTTCTCTTCATCAATTTCCATTCAAACCCGCATTCTAGCTTCTTTTTTATATCCGTTTTTTTCTCTCCTGTCGGTCTTGCACGGTTCCAAACTACATGGATCCATGGGAAAAGGGACCCACCGTCCGGATAGCTCAATCACACATTTTGAATTGCCACTAACGAACAAAACGTGAAAGTGGACTGCAGACGCTCACATACAGAGTGTTCGCCCTATTTTTTCTTTCACTTTTAGAGTGGATAGTGAAAGTAACTGGTGCGACGCAACACAGTTATCCTCAAACCCAGTAAAATGAACATGATGATACGCTGTACATTCAAGGACTGTTGGGTTCTCACAAAGGAGTCCCACCTCATCAAGTGCTTTGTGGCCACACGATCCTCACAGCATTGAGTTGCACACAAAGACCTAGTAGTCACCTCATTTTGTCGACTTCGGCGGCATTTTTCTCTTTCGTGATTTTGTTGTTGAGGTTGATGATGTCGAGGACGCCCTGGTAGCGATCCACCACCTTCCCCTCCTCCTCAATCTTCTCCATCTCGATCTCACGAACTTTCTCGTCGTAGCCCCTGTCCATTTTGCTCATCGCCTCCTGTTGCTCTTTTATGATTGCTCTTTTGTTTGACCAATTTTCCGCGTTCACGATCGCTTCGTCCGCCTCCCGGTAGTACCGCAGAAAACTCGCCTTTCGGGAGAGGTTCCGTAGTTTCCACACGCCAACGACGCCGTCGCGCCCCAAAGACAAGACCGTCGGGTGCACGTGGGTGATTTCCATTTTCACGATGGCGCTCGAATGAAGTTTGAATGACGAGACGTTCGTTCGGTTTTCGATGATGGGAGTTTGAAGAGACAAAAGAGACGCCGTTTGAGCGCCGACTAGGAGAACGGTGTCTTCACAAGCGAGAGCGATGGACGTCAGCACAGAATTGCCCAACGGGTAACTCAACGCCATTTTGGTGGCTTTTGTGAAGAAACTCGAGTCGGTTCGGTAAACTTTCAAACATCCATCAGCTCCGACGACGTAGAGGATCTCACCGTCGGCCGCCGCCGCCATACCGTGCACTACACCACTTTCTGTTTCCAAATGTAACAATTCACGACCCGATTTCAAACAATATTTGAACACAACTCCGTCTAAACCGCCTATAAACAATACGAAATCGTTCGCCGAAAACAGCAAACTAGAAATCGCCCCAGGGGCGGGAATTTCCCAAATTTTGTCGAAAGTCGTTGTCGCGTAAATCTCAACGTAGGTACCATTGACGCACGCGAGGTTGTGCCCTTGTTTTGAGTAACACATCAAACGGCTACCTTTTACTTTCAACGTCGCAATGGTCTTCATTCCCTCCAACAAAACCATCAAAATTTGCAAGTTTTTGTCAAAAGAGACGGCGCAGTACCAGCCAGATGGGTGGAAAACGGCCGTCACGATATCTTCCGCGAACACCTTAGAATTGACGAGCCGTAGAGTTTCTAAGTTCCAAATGAAACACGTGCGGTCTGACGAGCCGGCGGTCAAAAACAAAGGTTTGTAAAGGCACGCAGAGACGGCCACGACAGGGCCAAAATGATAACCGTTATGTAACTTTTCAAACCAAAGGTTGGTCTCAAATTTTGAACCTTGTTCGTGGAAGATGCTGCCGAAATAGATTTCGTTTGAGGACGAAGTCGCCAAAATTGAGTCTCCCGACGGGCTGACGTTGATGTGTATGACGACATTGACCGTCTGGAGATGCCCTTCCCAAAGGAAGGGAGCCCCTGTCATAATCACGTTCTTCTTCACCCAATGTCTTTTGCTGGCTTTCTGGAAAACGCAGACTTCACCAGACCGGTAGGCGAAGGCAAAACCGCGTGGGAACGCCGTGAGACCTGATGGAAAGGACCGCACATGTTAATGAGTAGCTACTCAAAATTAATTAATCCATTTGTAGTAGATGGGGACAAGAAATACAGAAAGAAACGAGTCAATAATCAAAGAGGAAGCAGTCATTTCTAACTAGTTAACTAAGCCCTCCATGGCGCACTGCCAGCCTAAGCATGAGAATATGGTATGGCAGGCATTATCCACTACTGTACATTCAGCGTGAACACTCAGTTATTGCCCTGTGAGGATTTTGATGAGCTAGATATCCACCACGTACCATTGACCAAGTGTTGGCAGATTCTTCAAGCCCTTGAAAACCACTCATAGACACTCTCTAACTCTCTGAAAGTAGACAGCAGACAGAAAGTGCTCTCACATTCCCACGCATTTTACAGCTAAAACTTAAAAAAAAAGTTAGAATGATAATAGGCGAAGTACCAACCTCTCACACTGAACCCTGTATCTGACTGTTTCTGCCGCTGTTTCCCTGCTTCCACAACATTATGTTTCCTGGAGTCATCTTTAGCTGAAACGCGAAGTTCAACGAGGTCCTCAACTCTGTACTCTCCTTTGACGAGCGACTCTTCAATTACCATCAGCCGTCCATCGAGTGTTGAGACAAGAACAAGTTCGGACGTTATCCAACAGATTCCAGATATCGGCCAGTACTCAGCTCGTTTGAAGCCGAACTGACGCCACTCGTTGTAGTAGAGAGCGATGAGACGAAAGACTCCGATGCCGCCCAATGCGATGATTGAGGTGTCTTGAGGATGAGGAGCGATGACTGTGATAGGGGTGCTCACGTTGCCTGTCTTCCCATCAGCTTTGGTGTGGGCGACGACTCCTCCAGTTTCCCACTTGTATAATATTAAAAGACCTGTGACATGTATCAACGTTGAAAGGGAGCTGAGAAGGGCTAGCCCATTAAGCCAAACACTATGAGCTAAAAATTCAGACTATCTCTCAGGCTTATATTATGGAACAGATGCAGTACACTCTCCAGACGAAATTCTATTCAAGCTTTAATGACCTATACCTGCCATTAACTATCCAAGTCCAGGTTTAGGAAACACAAAATGAGCGTACTTGGGGTTTTGCGTTGAGGCAAAATCCTTTATGACATTAGCATTTAACTCACATCCTTCATTTACAGCGGATGCATGCTATCTTATAGAGCAGTCTCTTCTAGCTTAATTTAAAACCAAATCAAATATTGCAAAGAATTTCTTTGATTAAATTGAGTGCTGCCATTATTTATTTCAACGCGGAGTCCATACAAAAAAAATTTATTATCTGATTTATTTATCTGATCGTGATTATTAAAAACTCTACAGAAAACCTCATTGGCATCCCCCTCAACACGTAAACCATCCTAAAAAATGTTTTTCAAGTCGGACAACAATTACGAAGTTGATAATTTACCCTTTCTCCACCTGATCACTGATCAGTTAAAAACTCGACGATAAATATCATTGGCCTCCCTCTCTACGTGGAGTCCATCCCAAAAAAAGAATTTTTCCTTTTTTTCTATATTTTTCCCCCTCCAGACTGATTGCTGATCACGAAGAATAAAACCCCCAAAACAAATAGCGCTAGAGACTCCACACAATCAGAATCCATCTCAAGAAATAATTTGTCAAGTCTGATAACATAAAAGAATTTTGAAAATCATGTGTATAAGAGCAGTTATTCCACTCCTGAGTGTGGCATTGTGAGGCCAGCTGCGTGAAAGTTTCGTCTCTGACGATAAAACTGGTTCAAATTTGTTTGGAAAGCAGTGTGAGTTAAGCCGTATGATTGCCTTGTCTGCGAGATGTAGCACGAGGAAGTGGCTTGATTTTCTTGTTGCTTGGCCTCGAGCCTCTCACCAACTTTGTGCTAGAGAGGTGTGCAAGAAATGCTACGTGATGGTCTAGTCTCTAACGAATGTGAGGTAATTTGTGTGATTGCCTCGTCTGGGAGATGTAGTCTGAGGTGAGCAATGTGATTGCTTAGTGCCTTACCCTCTCACCAATTAGTAGTGATTGAGGAGTATAAGGAATGATGTGTGACTGCCTCACATCTGATACGCTAGGACTCGTCTCTTTCTCTCAATCCAATTTAAGGAGTTTAAGAAGGCTTTTGAGTAAAGCTCATTCTCCAGTTGACTAATTTTAGCATTTACTGTGGAACTTTTCAAAACGTTCAACATGACGCCATCAACTGCCAAGCAACCATATCCCAACATACTGCCACCATTCTTAGCAAGTTACACAATGAGGTGAGTGCAATGTTATGTAGACATGAGGTAAGAGTGATATTACCACCAAAGCTTCTATCTGCCACAGTGCCATAGTAGCTACAATAAGAGATTTTCAGCACACCATACGTCAACATGCTGTACCCCCGCTCATCTACGATTTAGAGCCAGTCCTCTCCAGGGATGACGGTGCTGTGTCCCATCCCATCCATCCATAGGTGAGGGCAGGAGCAGCTCACTCTGAAGTCCACCTCCCCTATGTGGGTCCATGGGTAGGCGAGGGGAGGCACAGTTCATTGAGCCGTTCCCCTCCCCATCATCATGCAGTGATTCCGATCGTCCAAGGTGTAGGTGAGGGGGCAGGCAGATGATAAGCACCTCATCGAGACGTTCCCCTCCACAGAAGAAGGCATAATTTTATACCTCCTCAGTGTGACGTCATATGCAAGTGCCAATATTGTAGTGCAAATACCGTTAAATATGCCTGTTTTAAGATGTACCAGAACACAGATTATTACCCTGAGGCGAAACAGCTTTTTACCTCATTCTACCTTTATTCACTTCCTCCCGCGCCATTACCCCCGGTATATATCTCCTAATCGTTAAAATCGTTTTCCCCGATTTATCTCCCCCCCCCCCCCCCAGATGCACCCTCGACATTTTATTTGTTTCCCCATTGCTTTTCTCCGTGTAAGCAGCACGCGCACAGACCCAACCGGATGTGGTACGGGATCCCGACAAAGATTAACCGTCTCAGGTTCGCCGGGACAAGGCCATAGGCGGCAGTGGTCCTCCAGGGTATTGAAAGCTCCACTCAGGACGGCCTTGATAGAAAGGGAGCAATGTTAAATTTGCTTCCCATTGAAACAGTCCTATTGTGCTACTCCTAATGTCTCACAGGTCCATGCCTACTTCTTAAGGAATGCTAGGTATTTCCCGCAAGTCTTCTTTGATGTGTTTGCCTTGAGATAGCGGTTTGAAGTGCCTCGCACCTGCATCATTCCAGACTGTCTGATGCATTTTCCTGGCATATGCTGTCACAGAGTCTTGGCTAGTGATGTTGATATCCCACAGTGGGGAAACCAGCTGAGCCTTGCCAGGTGGTCCTCCCTCTCAATGCCAGTGATCCATTTATGCCCAGGAATCCAATAAACATTAACTTAATTAGAGTTTGCGAAAGAGTTATGCCGCATCCTGCATTCCAACAGTTCTGACGTTGTGCCGTCATTCTTCTGCAACTTGTAAGACGCTTGACTACCAGTCATCTTGTTAATAGCTTTATTGCGATCGCCTTTGTGCATGATGGCCCTAGCAATGATAACATGAATCTCTGCTTGAAAAACCGTTGGAATGGTCTCACGGCTATATTAGTCCCACTCCGATCCAGTGTCCTCCAGGGTTTTAGATCTATCTGTGTAGATGTCAATACCATTACTAGGTTGTAATTGATGAGTTTTGCGGTAGCACAGCCTTCCTTCTGGTTGCACTTTGTATTGCCCGTTGAACTCGTACCTGGGCACTATCACGTCATGCCTCTGTAAAGATTTCATAAGTTCTTGAATATAGTCAGGCGCCCATTACTATAGTCTTTGGCACATTAGCGATTCCAAGCCTATTCAACATGTACACAACCTTCCTAGTCTCTGCCTTGATAAATATATCAAGGGGAAGAAGGTCAAACATCTTCTCGTACTGCACAGTACTCTTCTAGTACTGGTAGGTGTAGTTTTCATCACCCCCTCAATTACTAAGCATCCAAGCCTTTGTACTTTGGCCTAGCTCTGTGACACCGTACAATCGACCCATATGAGATGATTGGTCTCAACATGGGTCTTTGTCTTGTAAATGGCACTATGCCTGTTTTAGCTGGGTTGATGGTCAGGTCTAATTCCTTATTTAATTACTGTTCCTAAGCCCTCAACGAAGGTTATATCAGTCATGGATTTTGTGGCTTTGCTAATGTGCAAGAGGCTGGCCTCTGCAGCATCCACCGAACTCAGAGCTGCAGAGGTACGACAGGTATTTGGTTGTCAGCCCATCTCCTGGTATAAGTTGTTACCCGTGTATTACCACGCTGTGTTTACCACCTGAGGAATCCCGTACCATCTGGGAGGAGTTCTTAATCTAGTTTCCCACCTGATCTAACTATCTACTTGGGTGACAAGTTTCAAAAGGACAGATCAACTGTGACTTGGCTTTATGAGCCAGGCTGAATGAACTTGCCTGTGGGCTCATGTTCCTCGACTGACAGGCAGCTTGTTGCCTGTTGATTGCGCGCCTGTACATAATTCATTTTTTATTTATTTTTTTCAATTTTAAAATTTTTTTTTTTTAATTTTATACTGTTGGTTCTTGTGTATGCTCCCACCCTTCAAGGAGTCGCCTTCTACTTGCCCACGCATGAGCGAAGGACGTGAAGCGCTGGATGTTCGCTTTTGTGGCGACGAAGTGGTGCGCAGCAGTCCTTCCAGGAATGCGGTTCCGCTCCCATGCTGTTCTGTAGAGGGGGAAGTCGAAGATCACGTGTCCTGCGTCCTCCACAACTTTCCCACCACAGGGGCAGGTGTTGAAAGTGCGTCTCCTGAAGTTCGTAGCCTGTAGTTGGTGGCTCCATGTCCCGATAAGAGTTGGGTGACTGCGAACGGTGGGTGCTACCTACCCTTGCCCATGCACTGCTGCAGGGACGGGAGTATCTTATGCAGGTGTATGGCTGTGCTAGCTGTGTAGTAGTGGGCTTACTATTTGTTTATGAACCACTCTTGGGCAATGGCTAGTCTTCTCTCCTCAGTGCCTAGCTGAAGGAGTTGCGGGATTAGGGTCTCCAGTCCGTTTATGCCGCTAGTGTGTTTTTCTTGATGTGGTGTTTAATGACAGCCACGGTAAAAGCAAAGAATATGGACCGCTCCCTCTGATAAGGCAATATATCGATATATGACGACTGAAATCAGATTATCGATATGCCCGACATCGTAGGCTTGACTGATTAGAAATAACGACAGCTGTACGATTATGCCAATTATTTAATGTTCATTATGTAATACCCCGTTATATAATTATTTTAAATGTACAAAGACTATGAAAAGGAGTTAATTAAATGAAATTAAGAATTAAGAATGGGTATATGAAATAATGTCGTAGCGTTATAAAGCGGTCCATATTCTTTGTTTCACCCGACAGCCACATCAAGCATGAGGTCTAAAGGTGGGGCCCCTACGAGCACTTGGAGTACCAGTTGTGATTTTGTCCTGTATTCAGGCAGAACCACCAGCAGTGCGTCTCCCTGGAGTGTCCTGACTCGCTGGCGATTCTGCTGAGATGGGTGGATGACCCACCACGCCGCTGCTGGATACAGTACTATGGGAAGGAAAACTGCCCCATAATAATGCGCCTGCGCATGTTGTGAGGCTTCCCATGTGCTGGGGTTTGGAGGCTGCTAGTGTGAGTCGATTGCTGGTGCACCAGTTGTTGACTAGTTTTGTTGCCACTTGTACTAGTAGTTTGGCTGCTCCTGGAGTGTCTGCCTCGATGGTTACTGCTATGTCGTCTCCGTAAACAATGGGACCAAAACCTCGGGACTCCAGTTGGCGCAAGAGGGGATTGATGAGGACTGCCCAGAGGAGGGTGGAGAGAACAGCACCTTGGGGGCAGCTTGCAGTGATAGCCAACTGTGCTCACTGGTTCCTTGTGCCTGCTTAGGCAACCCTATCTTCAAGGAAGCTTGCCTGTAGTTTGAATAGGTTGGGCGGGATAGGGTGGCTTTGCAGGGATGTTAGTAGTGCGGGCCACCAAACGGTGTTAAAGGCCCCTTTTATGTCACAGAAGATCGCTAGCATTATCCTGCTTGTGCTTCTGGATGCTTTTCCCCTGAGGCATTGGATTGCGTCTGTGGTGCATCGGTTTGGCATTCCTCCGTATTGGTTGCAGTGGAGGTTTTCTCAGATCAGCTTTTCTAGGCACTTGCCCTCAGTGTTGAGTAAGCTAATTGGGCGGAATGAGTCTGGGGAGCAGAGGCTGCGATTCCCCCCCTTCAGGATGAAGATGATGTTGGCCTGTTTGAACGCTCGAGGGAAATAGGATGTTGTAAGACATTGGTTGAAGATGGTCTGGAGCTGTGGTTTGACAGCAGTCGGTGCACGCTGGTAGGCAGCGGCATACATCCTGGGGAGGCCTGGAGCCTTTGATGGTTCCATGCTGTTGAGTGCCTCTACTATACCAGTCAGGGAGATTGCCCCTTTCGGGTGCCTGTCTAGAGGTCCTCCTGAGCTCCTCGTCATCTGGTGTGTCTAGGGCTAGACACTAGGGCTTACTAGGGTAAGTCGGCTGGGAACACTCCTTCCAAGAGACGGTCTTCCCCAGGGGATTTGTCCCAGCTCCTTGGTGGTGAATTTTCGCCAGGTTTTCGTTTGGTGCGTCGTATGGTTCTTTTAAGTTGTCGACGAGTTGCCTGGTAGTCCTCCAGGTGGGTGTCTCGCAGGTGATGTGCTGCTTGTTTGGCTCATTGCGTAGGTACTTACTCAGTTCTCTTAGCTCTGGCATCCACCAGGATGCGCTGGTTCTTGTTACTTGGGCGGTCGAGTGTATTGTGGCAGCCGTGCCCTGCTTGATAGTTTTCATCAGGTTCTCAATGTGGGTGTCGATGGTCTCCTGAGTCGTGACTTTTGTTGCGAGCGGTGGGGGTTGGTTATCAAGTAGTGTGGTGATGTGTTCAGAGAATTCACGCCAGTTTGCAGAGCTGAAAGCCGGTTTAAGTCTTCGTAGCTGTTGTTCTCCCTGGGTTCTTCTCCTGTGTGCGGGGATTCAAAGAGCCATGTTTGTATGGTGTGATCAGCTCCAGCAATGTCTTTTTGAGTCCATTCAGTAGTTTGTAAGCGCAGGCTTGAGGAGAAAGTGGCGTCAACGAATGAGGAGCCCTAGGATCCGTCAAAGGTGGAGCAGTTTGGCGTGTCTATGATGGTTAGTGACCATGCATGAAGCACAGAGGACACCTCTAGTCCGCGGGTGTTGGTTGTGTTGGAACCCCACAGTGGGTGGTGGGCATTAAGGTCTCTACTGAACATTACTGGAGTGGGGCAACTGTGACGTTTCTTAGCCATCATCTTCTTGTAGGCTTGCTTTGTAGAAGTTAATGCTGCCAAGTTCGTCTGCCCTCCCAACAACCGTTGCAGAAACTACAGTGGAGCAGCATGGTTTCTTGTTTCTTCCACACTGGAGGCGCAAGACGTGATGGAGAGTCTATGAGAGAAAAGAAGTAGAGCCGCTCATTGAAGTCGTCATGTTCCATGAGGAACTGGCTCATCCATTGGTCTTGCTCAACCCATTTTCTTGGAAGTCGTTCACGAGCCAATACTCCCTTTTGATTTACTGTTACTACCCCAGACAACAGGGCTGTAGCAATCGTGCCTAGATAGATGAGGATAGTGTCACACATTAGTGATCTGGCATTTGTCAGTATATACTATTCAGGGTCATCCTTATAGTCCTGCTAGAGGCTGCTCAAGTGGTTGAAGGCTGTTGGCCACTAGAGTGCCTGTAAAATCAATGTATATCGTTGCCTGTAAAATGATATTACAACCAGCTCAAAGACACCAGCTCGGATGAGAGCAGTGGCCAAGTGCTGGCTGTTCCATTGGATGAGTGCGAGCATGTCTATGGATGGATCAATACAGGCCACTGCTGCCTTGGTTCCCGCTCTTGCTCCAGCCATCTCAGACCAAGGGTTTTGGAACCTATGTACACTCAGAATGCTGCAGAGTTTTCTGAATGCACTTAGCAGCCGCTCAGCCATAACCGGGGAACTCTTATTTGTGATGTGCTGAAGGATTCGAACTGTTTTTAGCCTATTCATAATCCTCAGTGACTCCTGGAGGGCAATTGCTCGCTGAAGAATGATACAGTGTGCGTCTCGTGTAGAGTGCGAGACTTTATGCAATTTGCATTGTACGCAATTGGCACACTAGAGGGAAGCCTCACACTTGCACTCCTTGCTAAAGGACCAAGCACACAATACACCACTGCCATGCTATTTAGAGGTGCCTTGCCGCTTCTAGTTTTTTATGTAGGCTGGGTGCCACCCTCTGTCTGCCCCACTTTTTTGTGAAAAGCTCCTCTGATGGACTGCCTGTGCTCCCATTCAGGTGTCCTGAATTTCCTAACAAAAATGTGGCGGCCGCCACTCTCCACAACAAAAGCCGCCTCATCCCAACAGAGGGCGCTAGCCACGAACCATTCCTGGAGGGAATAGCGACATTGTTCGCAGGCCTTGTTCCCTCATCCCACGCTGACCCGTCCCTGCCTCCTAGTTTCGCAATCGCGCATGAGTCCCCTCTGCATCTGCAGGACGGCCTCCTATCCTTTCTGGTTTAGAACCTCCGGGTTGGCAACCGCGGGGGAGGGGTTTTAGTCGGTAAAAATCCGACACTACCCACTTGGGTGTCTTTTGAAGATTTCCCCTCCCCGGAAGCGTCCGAAAAAAAAAAAAAAAAAAAAAAAAAAGGACAATGATTCTTCCGACTTCAAGGAGCCAACATCAACTGACCAGAGACTACACTTGAAGACTGCGCCAGCGGAGACGACGAGTCCCTCACCTCGAGGAGCCACTGCTCGACTGGGCCTTCGACTCATCCGAGTCCCTCAGCCGACACAGCAGGAGAAGGAGCACTGGCTCAACCGAGTCACTCGCCGCGAGGAGCTACCGCTCAACCGAGCCCTTCGACCTACGCTCCGACGCCTGAGGAACTCGTCCCTCGCCTTGAGGACCTGCCGCCCGACCGAACTCTTCGACCTACGCTCGAGGAACTCGTCCCTCGCCCCGCGGAATTGCCGCTCGACCGACGCCTGAGGAACTCGTCCCTCGCCTTGAGGATCTGCCGCCCGACCGACCTCTTCGGCCGACGCCCGAGGAACTCGTCCCTCGCCCTGAGGCTCTGCCGTTCAACCGAGCTCTTCGGCCTACGCTCGACTGTGCCTTCGACTCAACCGAGTCCCTCGACCCGAGTCTGCAGAAGGAGCACCGACTCAACCGAGTCCCTCGCCTCACACTTTGCCAACCGGCAGAGGCAGTACCATCAAGACTTTCGTTGGCCCTTTTTAAGGCCACACGCGCCCTTGAAAAGGGGACCCCGACAAAAAACTTCTCAGGCTAAAATTACGGCGATCATGAGCTCCTATCCAATGCCCAACTTTAGTCGGAAAATGTTTATAACTACTAGACTACAATCACTGGGGTACCTCCGATGGGAGTCAGGCGGTACATTGTGTACTCTGTCCTACCAACTGCGCTAATTGTAGTGGTGGTTTGATGAAGAATAGGTAAGCTGGGCAGAACTTCGTTTATTCCCCTATGGCTTGATCACGAATGCCTCACAAAATGAAAATTTTCCCATGGGTTATTCCTTCCCCTCCCCAACTCATGACCTCATTTTTCTCCCGTCCAACAACCTCGGTCAGTTTCTGAGCATGTAACGTATCAGCCTTTTAGCCTTCCCTGATATAGTTGTAGTATCCTCCTGTGGTTACCATCTTTTCTTCATCCTTGCTGTTGTTGATCAGCATATATGGGCAAGTGGCAGAGTCAGGGTGTCATCTCTGGGAATCCCACAGAGGCTGTCCCCATACTTCTGCCAATCTGTGTTTCTCAGGTTACTGTAGATGGTAGCACCAGCCCTTCCTATATCTTGGTTGAGCCTGATATACCTGATCAGATCCAGAAAATTACGAGAAGACATGCCAGTTGGATTCATATATCCCTGAAAAGGTTTAATGCTAGGGTTAGGTAAATTACTTCTTCCCTGAGTTCGTATATACTCATTATTAATTGTGAGATATTCAAAGAGACACTCACCTCTACCGTTAATGTCTTTCCTTCCAAAATGGTGTGATGTGAGTTGGAGTCCATCGCAACAACCCCTTTCAGTGTCCTACGATTTTCTCCAGCCCCATTTTTATTCACATGTATTAGCTTCACCGCTGCACCTTATAACCCGACATACCATGTCCAGTCATTCGACAGCTTAAGCATCCTTCGGAGTGTCCCCATCACCCATTCCCACCACCCTCTTCCATTGGGGAGTGCAGAGGACAGAATGTGGTACTACAGGCGACTCATTCCCTGTGACAACTGACTGGTGAGCGTTTAGTACCAGCCACACTCTGTGTGAGGCCCACACACCCTGGAGTACCACATGATGTTGTACTTATATCAAGAGCACTCGCCCACAGTATGCTACTAGATAGGTAGCATACAGCATTGGGACTTTAATTTTTCACCTGCTCAAATGACACTAAAGTTAAGGTATTCCAGTCAAAATTTACCTTCCGGTTCATTCGTTACAGCAATCAAATATACGTTGTCTTGAGTGAATGCTAGATGTTCAAAAACTCGTGCTTTGAAATCTTCAGTGGGGTTTCCTACAGTCATCAGCCTCATCAATGTCTTAGTGTCATAGAAGGAAATCACTGGTTTGGAGCCTATCATTGCAACCGCCACAACTTTGCGATTGGGAGAAATTGTGACGGCGTTGATTTTGAACGTTCCTTTGACTTTGACGTAATTCTGCGTGTTTTCTTTGATCGCATGAAAAGTTAGAACGTGGCCGACTGTGAAGACAACATTGTTGTCATCAATGAATAACGCCCCTCCTCGAACGCTGCTGGAATACCCAAAAATGAATGTGGGCTCGAGTTTGAGAGACTCTACCATTGAAACGTCTTTTAGAGAAAACGAAGCACAAATTTCAAAGCGTATCTAAAATAAAACGCTAGAGTTGTTGCCAATTAACAAAACCCCCACACAGAAGGGATTCCACTAGTGACAAAAACACGCAACTCTTTAGAACGTGATAGGAAGTAACAAATAGAAATATGTTACCCAATGTGTATTATGATATAATAAAACATTTCAAGTGCTTTACTTCTACATTCCCAGTCACAGGACAGAGATGAATGCAAACTAGGAACAACTTGACACTCGAAATGATCATAAGACATGACAGTGAGCTCTACCTACCAAGCTGTACATGGAGAGCTCAGCAGTGAATATGACCAGGGAGAACCTATGCACACACGAGTAAAAACTAGTGAGGAGGGAAGCAGAAATACTAGAAATGCGTGAGGAATTGATCTTGCCATAATCCACTGAATTACAAGGGAGCAGCACTACAAAGTTCTCTTAGCAGAAACGCTGAACCCCCTCCTTCAACCGTGTCAGCAGCCATGAAGTGGAAGTGTGACAGGAAGGATCTTCGAATAGTGGAACAAAACGGACTCCGTAAATTACAAGGGTTTATATTACAACTCATTAAGAAATAAGTTGACTTATTGAAACGTTTGATGTCCATAGACTTCACGGCTGAACAATTTATTAGATGCAAGACTAACAACGAATAGGAATACATCGTAAATACGTTAAATTAAAAGTACATTACATCTAAGTGACTGTATTTATAAGTTATAGGTCATTGGTGAGTTATCACGTACGAGTTGGCCAAACGAAAAATTAACTTTGAGATCTAGGAATGAATTGCACGTCTAAATGTATTTTACCTGGTACATCGCCTTTATATCGAAAGATGAGAGAAATTTTCCACACAGAAAAGATCAATTAAGGTAATTGGCAACTCAGCCTAGCTCACTAACAAACTTAACTGGCTACTGATGATGGTCGCATAACAAAAACTGGTTTACCTGTAACCTTTGTGTGTGGTTTACCTATAACGCATTTATTTGGTAGGCTGTTTTTTTACTTCTCATTCCATTCCGTTGCCCTCTGCAAATTCGCGGTTTTCTGACTTGGGGTGGTAGTGGGAAAGTAGTTTGACCTTCAGCAATGTCTGCGTTGCAAATGTGACGCCTGTTAGGCAGCACAAAGCCCTTCCCACTTCCAGATTGCCTCACAGTTTCGTTTTTACAGGGACATGTGTCCTTTCATCCACTCTCTAGGCACTTCCTCTACGGTAATCGCTATAAATGTCTTGTAGAACTAGTAGGCGAGCGTATAACAATCAAGAAACTTTATAAATAGTGATTGATACTATTAGTCAAACTGTACAGGAAAGTAGAGAGATCCAAACCGCGCTAGGAAACTGCTCGATCAGGGCGAGGACTGTGAAGGGATGCACTCAGGGGAGGGGGGGGGTCCTATCTCCACTCCTCTGGAACCTAGTAATTGACTGCCTACTGGCGAGACTCAATGCGGCGGGGTTTTATGCCCAATGATATACTGATGATGTGGCTGTGCCCATTCGGGGCAGAGTGCAAAGCAAGCTGTCAGACCTGATGGGGACGGCTTGAGGATGGTGTGGGGAGATAGGGCTATCCGTGAACCCAGCCAAAACGGTCATAGTGCCATTCACAAGGCTAAGACCACTGTCAGGACTGAGGCTGCAGATAGTGATGGGCAAGGAAATTCAGCTCAACGAGCAGGTCAAGTATCTGGGTGTGATTCTGGATCAGAAACCAGTCTGGAAAGAGCACATCAGATACACGACTAGAAAGGCGACAATGGCCTTGTGGACGTGTCAAAGAATGTGTGGGAGGACATGGGGCCTAAAGCCGAGAATGGCCGGCTGGTTCAACGAAGCCATTGTGAGACCAATAATCTCCTAGGGGTCAATTGTATGGTGGCATAGAGCTGCCATTGGAGAGAATGGCAGCAGCCTAGCCAAAGTACAAAGGCTGGGGTACTTACTAATAGCGGGGGTGATGAAGACCACGCCCACCATTACTATGGAGAGACTATTCGACCTTCTTCCCCTGGACATTTATGTCAAGGCAGAGGCGATGAAGGTAGCATACAGACTCACCAAGCTGGGTACAGCTAACGTGCCACAGGTGACAAGTGGACATCTGGCTATTCAGGGACTTAGAGACTTCTAAGGAGCTCAGCATGGTCGGACTTGATGGTGCCCATGTATGAGTTCGAGAGGAACTATAACACGTTCAGCCATTGGGAGGTCTAATGAGGAACAGCGAGAGTCGTCGGTTTTTGGCCTCCCAATGGCATTAACATCTACACAGATGGATCGAAAACTCCGGAGGGAACAGGCTCCGGGGTGTGGATAAGTGGCTCTGGAGGGAGTGGGACGCATATTGCCCTAGGCCCCACTCCAACGGTTTTTCAAGCAGAGATCTATGCTATTATCGCCAGGGCAATCTAAATGCGTGAGAAAGGCTGTAGCAACAGAACTATCAACATATAGTCAAGCGAGGGAGCAAGATGCTGATGAGCACAACATCAAAACTGGTGCGAGAGTGCAGGATGCAGCTTAACTCCTTAGCAAGCGCGAATAGAGTTAATGTGTATTGGATTCCTGGACACAAGGAGAGCATTGGAAATGAGAGGGCGGACCATCTATCCAAACGCGGTTCGTCTATGGAACCTATCGGGCCACCGATTGTGGGATTTCTGTCGCTAGTCAAGAGGACTGTGAGAGAACACGCCAGAAGACTGCATCAGGCAGTCTGGAATGTTGCAGGAGTGAGACACTCCAAACGTTTTGTCTCAGAGCAATCAAGTGAGATAAGACACAACCTTCTGAGGATGGAGAGGAAGGACTTAAGGCAGATTGTTGGCATCATAACTGGGCACTGCAAAATCAACAAACACATGTATGTTATGGGTGTAGCTAACATCCCTTGATGCAGGTGGTGTGGCACGGATGAGGAGACTCACTACCATATCCTGGCCCAGTGCCAGAGACTTGAGAGGGAGCGACTTTTGGTCTTTGGCACCACTTCTCCCAGGATGGATGCCAACGATAACTCTTTCAGGAACTACCTGGCTTTCCTCAGGAGGCTAGGCATTGACCTGCAAGACAGTAGGACTGGCACAACAGGTCATCTGGCTGTGGTGCACATCCCAAATTGCGGGACAGACAGAAGATTAAATATAGTCAAGAGGACAGTGCTACTCATACAGATGCTTTTTGGCATGCTTGCCATTTGGTTCATTATAACATTTTGGTGAGCAACCGTGGCCAAACAGAGACCTCTTCATGCAAGATGCAAGCTTCAACATCCAAAACCCCATGTGTTTTAGAGCATACCAAAAATCAGTTTATGTTTACCATTTCATACAAAGAAACTTTTTGAGATGGCCATATACTTATGTGCTAGTCATCAACAACAAGTATGAAGAAGAAGACAGTAATCGCGGGAGGAAGCTACAATCACATCAAGGAAGGCTGAAAGGTTAGATACATGGCTGGGAAATGGCTGAGGTTGTTGAATGGAAGAAAAAAGGAGGTCATGAGTTGGGAAGGGGAAAGAAAACCTATTGGAAAATTTTCGCTTTGTGTGGGGTTCCTTCCTTTGTTACTTGCTTAGTCACAGCTTAGTTCCTGCATATAAGTGTTATATGTGTGTGTGTGTGTGCATAATTAGTGGGTAATAATTTTCTGCAGGAATATTAGTCCACAGGTTGGAAATATTTGTCAGGGTGCAACAAGCATGTACCGTATAGTTACAAATTAGTTAATAAGTGACAGTGGACATCATACATAAGGTGCCGAAGAAAACTAAACGAATGGCATATAAAGGGAAAAAAACTCTGCTAATTATTACACAACGGTTCACTATTCTCTTGCACAGATTGACGTGCACAGTCTCACGATCCCCGAGACCCACCCCATTCGATTCAGCATCGAAAAAATACCAGTAAACGATACAAGATGACCTGAATATAACGGGACCACGAAAATTACATATTCCATGCGTCTTTAGGCGATGCTTAGCAATTGGCACAACGTCACAAGTCGAGCTTACGGGGAGTGAGATGGGAGTGCAAATGGTGCAACAATTACTTTCGCTGTATTTTCCCCAAGAGTTCTTTCAATTAGAAGACATCGGCTTATTATAATCACTGTAATTTCACTGTTTTTGGTTTAGACGCAGTCTACCAATCCACTACACCTTTGAGACTCGTTCCATTCGATCCAGGATTGAAAAATACTTAGAAAACGATCCCAAAACGGCCAAAATTGAGTTTTTGTTAATTTTTTAAAACATTTATGGCCCAAAACAACCATGAGATTCTTCTGATTGGATTGCTGAGCGGGCAGGCACAACTAGGACTTCAGTACGAAAGAAGGGATATCAAAAAAATATTTTTAAATGTGGATACTATTTTTGCGATTCACTCATTCAAACAAAATCTCTAACTCTGCTGTTCTTACTCGCCACAAACAACACACAGTTCTCCATCAACAGTACTCCGAAGACTATCTGTCAACCCCCTGAATTTATGTAGATTCCTGTGATATCATCACGTATTCCCAAGCCCTGTAATAGCAGGCCAGCAGTGACCAAGCCTCAGTGAGGCAACAACCCGAAACACACCACATGGAAAAGTATGAGGGCGTACTTTCAGCTCAGCAGAGGGTATTGTGCTGGTAAACAACAGTGAGCACAAAGAAGAAGACAGTAACTGCAGAGGCTATAATCTTATCGAGAAGGCCAAAAGGCTGAACCATGGCCGGGAAATGGAAGATGTTGTTAAATGGAATGAAAAGAGGTCATGAGTTGCGGAGGGGAAGGAATAAGTATTGGAAAATTTTCAAATTGTAGGGGATTTGTGATCAAGCCGTAAGCGGAGATTAAACGAAGATCTGCCCAGCTTACTTGTCCTTCACCAAACCACTACACTTACACCTACTACTTTTTTTGTAAATACACGTGTTACGAGGGGGGTTTGGAGACGCTTTTGGAGATCCGCTGACTCAGGCAAAAATTACAGCAATCGCGCCGGAGCTCGATCCACAATCCTCGACTTACGTCGAGAATTATGAATCGAGTGTCTTAACCACTAGACCACGATCAACCGCTTGCCTTCAAAGGGAGTCAGGCGGTACATCTCCCCCCTCACCGTTAGCCGCTGCTCCTGGAGCGGACGACTTTTAATGAACGGATTTTTGAGAGTTGAGCGAATCTTCGGAAAATCCGATCAAAGATTCGGGGAACGAGAGGGCGACAAGGAAAGGGCACCTACTTTTTAATTCACATTGTAGTAGGCGCGTCACCATTTTTCTCTCCGCTGGAACTTTCACAGCGTCAGCGAATCTCGGACCCGAGAACTCGTCTCATTATTTTCTCTCTTAATTTTTTAATTTTTTCTCTCAGGCTCTCTTCTTTTTCTTGGAATGAAGGAGCGTGGACTTGTTCGCATATCGCTGCCACCAATGTTACGAGGGGGGTTTGGAGACGCTTTTGGGGATCCGCTGACTCAGGCAAAAATTACAGCAATCGCGCCGGAGCTCGATCCACAATCCTCGACTTACGTCGAGAATTATGAATCGAGTGTCTTAACCACTAGACCACGATCAACCGCTTGCCTTCAAAGGGAGTCAGGCGGTACACACGTTTCTGAAATTTATTTATAATGACTTCTATCTCTTTTTCTCTTTTTGAAATAAAACTGTACAATAATGGAAGAGAATAGAGTTACGCCAGGATATTTTTACATGATCATATGCTGTATAATGTGATGTTATATGTAAGATATTGCACCCAGTGAGTCACGGACATTATACAATATCAACCGGGTACAGTAATTGAGACAAGGAGTTCATTCGCAACTACAGTTGGAGAAGTCTTACCACAACAAACAGGTAACTGGGTGAGAGTGAACGCCCAGCATGAGTGATGCCTCAATGAGACAACCGCTCAGTTACAACTGACGACACTGAAGTTTTGAGTGAATCAGGGCACTTGAAGTGCCTCGGCACAAATGCCCCGGACGAGCCTTTGCTATATCAAAGAGTTTGGTTCGTCCTGGCACTGGTAATGCCATTCTCCACAGTTTTTGAGAAACTTCAATTTATTTGTTCAACTTGTTGTGCTTCTTAGAAGACAAACTTGTCGAAAGAGAGGGCAAAAGCATACATACATAATTTCTCTCAGTTTTTATTATGTCTTTTGATAAAATAAATTATGATGCAATATGAGTGATCTGAATCGCATTGTATCATTAGCAATGTCTGCTGACATGTACTCGTATTTTAGTGGATTCCACTGCTGCTTTGACAGTGTTAAAGTAAGCAGTACCTGAGACTCCATCATTATAGTAAATGACAATAGTTTCCAATTTGCTGGATAGCAATTGAGAACTGAAGGAGCACTGGCGTCTATTGCTAGAATCATAGGAGAAATTTTCGACACGGTGTGGATAAAAATACCACCCCTACCCCCTCAATCAATAGCAAGGCTCGTCAAACTCATAGCATCCCAAACATAACGACAACGAATGATGACAACTCTTGGCAGAGCCTTTCCAGTAACTAAACCATCGAAGTCACGCTTCTAATGACAACAGAAAAGTCACGCTACAACTCCATCAGTCAACCTACAAAGTAGTTGTAAACAGAAAAGATGTGAATCTAACCAATAGCTTCTGCTTGGGCTGCAAGTTGGAATGCCCAAGACTTTCAAGCAAAGACTTGCCTTATAAAACATTTTAGTGAGGTACCTAGTAGTATACAATCGTGCTATCGAAATTGGCACCCCAGAAACTCACAAAACTCCGTGGTTAATAACATCAGTCTACTATATTAACCTAACGACTAATTAAAGGTAGAAAGGCTGCAGCCTATAATTCTCGTCGGCTTGAACTTGTGGGGATGTGAGGCGTGCTATAACCAACTAAGTATTCATTGAAGATTGCACAGTATGTTAGACATTACTTGAACAAAAATCCTCTTGTCCTTCATTTTGCAGAAGACCGATTCAAGATGAATGTCACAGGACATTGAAAGACACTAAAAGTCAGCGAGATAGTTAAGCATGTTGTTTGCTTGTGGCATGTTGAACCACACCAAAAAGTAATTTACAGTCAAGAATAGGGAGGGGGGGGTTAACTCAACAAATCGTTGATTTCGTCTTTGGAAAGAGTTTTGGGAGAGTGGCTTGAATTCGTAGATGAGGGAAGAAGAGGTGCCTGTAGGCTTGACCTCCACGATCCCCAGTCTGCTGAAGGGATTTTTTTACTCGGAGGCAGAGCACCTCCCATTGACTGTTCCCCAAGCAAACTTTGACTTTGAGTGATATTTAGATTCATGTTGGGGCCAACTTGACTCAACTTGGATGGCGTGGCGTTGACAAACGAATTCAATGGAGGAGCTCGACTCGAGTTGACGCCTCCAAAATTATTGGACAAGGCAGGCCCTCCAATCTTCGACGAAGGGATTGAATGAGACTGGAAATTTCCGAAGTTTCCAGTGGGTGAAGAGTCGAAGAGTGTTCCAATAAAGTTAGAGTTGACTGGCAGCACATTAGTAGTGATTGGCAATGCAGTTGGCATTGGAGTCGGTTTAATTTGAAACGACTTCGTTCCATCTGCCAGGGAAAACTCGCTTCCACCCAGCAAACTAGCTGCAAACAAAAACCAAAATCACTAGCTAACCAGAAAAGATTTAAATCACATAACTTGGAAGCAAATTTTCATCAAGTTAAATTATCGCAACCACACTAAAACAAAAAACAAGTTTCAGCAGCACAGCCTCTCTGATGAGCATACGTTGAAATCATTAACTATCTATGTGCGATGGATATGCTGCTAAAGAAACATCATAAAGACAGGCTGCCAGAAGCGGAGAAGGAAAGAAGAGGTCCCCTATGAAGGAAACCAGTGAATGAATGAACTCCTTGTGCTTCAGCATTTCTCCATGCCACTCGCAATTTTTTAAAGCACTAGAAGGTCGTCACAACAACACCACTGTCTGCAGGGTCGCTGAATTCTCAGTCGAAACATTAACTGTCCATAAAGGTCTCTAGTAGTTTCTGGCAAATTATATAATGCAACCTTGTGCACATATTTTAAAAACTGTAAATAGTTCATTTCCACAGAAAAAGTTATATATACTTGTAAGCCCTGTTCGGGCTATTAAACCATCATCAGTAAAAGTAAGAATGGAAAAATCGTTCTATTTCCAATAACGATGGGTTAAAATACTGAAACTGGTCTACAAACAAAATGGGCAGATCGTTACTGCCATGCAGGCACTTCATATTCCAATGTTCCTGGTAGTCACTCACTAATCTCCACCTCCACTCTGTTGTTAGTGAGTAGCTGAGTTTTGAGATATGAATGTTCTGCTTTAATTACAATGCGTTGGAAGTGCTGGAGCCTCCACTCAAAAACATGTTGGGCAAGCACAAACTAACAGTAAATAATTTAGATACACATCGACTATATTCGTAGTATAATTGAGTCATAAAAGCAGAATGATACATACAAGTCAGATCTTTCATGGAGGAATTTGATTGTGAAGGCGAAGAAGTAGTGTTTTGAGAATGCATTGACGTCATCTGCTTGGCCATTTCACCTTCTTTCACCAACCTTTACAAATCAAATCACTATTAAAAACGTATTGTGCCGAGTAGCGTGAAAAGTTTGTAATTACGTTCATATAAGCGGACGAAATAATATAGACAAATTGGGGTCATATATCCCCAATGACAGGTTCTCAAACTATCAGGAAGCAGAAAATGCGTAACTCCTTGACAGCTCAACAAAAGAAAAAGAATATCTGGTGCATTACAACGCATAACTTTCCTTAGCTCTACGTAAATTCACTTCCTACATGGCTTTTTCTACTTACTCAATTCATTTATCACTCAGTTCATTTGAACTTGGTCAAATAACACTTCACAGCAGCAGGAAGCGGTATCGCCTACAGTCATGGAATTTATTGTACTGCTCGTTCTCATTGCAGGACCATTATTGAGCAATTGGTATACAGAAAATTAATGAGGCTGTAAACACAAACTTTTTGAAGGAGGATAGTAATCACTTTTGCAGAGCTATTGGGTAATAACTGTTAGAACTGGTATTAAGCGAAACGGCGGTAGTTGAAATTCAGGAATTTTTGGAGTGAGCCCCATGTATCTCATGAGCGTTTTTAAACACTCACCCTATACCAAGTGCTATATACCCTATAGGTATTGGATTGGACTACAACACGACTTTTTTAAACATTCTAGTAACATTCCAGCGGAGTATAAAAGGAAAAAACCGCGGCAAAAACGCTTTTCGTCGAAAATTTTGATAATTTATTGTGCTGCTCTCGTAATTTTCCCACTGATGGGAATTTTATGGTATAATTATCCTATCAGGAGCTATCTATATAAAAAATGTAATCAAAATCGTTGGAGCCGTTTTTGAGAAGAAACATTTGGTGTTTTAATCACTATGATAACTATAGTTAACTTTCGATGGATTTTGCCCACACCCTTATTTTTGCGTCCCATGGTAACCTGTAGGCTAGACATCAAGTTTCAGCTGATTTGGTACGGTTGTCTTCTCTAAAAACCGCGCTAAAATCGATTTCGTCGAAAGTTTTGGTAATTTATTGTGCTGCTCTCGTCATTTTCCCACAGATGGGAATTTTATGCTATAATTACCTTATTGAGAGCTATCAATATAGAAAATTTAATTAAAATCGTTAGAGCGGTTTTTGAGAAAAAAAATATTTGGTGTTTTGATCACTATGATAACTATAGTTAACTTTCGGTGGATTTTGTTCAAACCCTTATTTTGGCGTCCCACGATAACCTGCGGGCGATATATGAAGTTTGAGGAGATTTGGTATGGTGGTTTTCTCTAAAAATCGTTCACAGACACACATACACAGGCAGACAATTTTCCCAAATAGTGTTTTTCGGACTCAGGAGGGTCTGAAACGTAAAGATCTGAAGAAAACTCAAAATTTTTTTTCAGCCGATTACATAACTTTCCTTTCTACTTTGTAGAGCCAAGGAAAGTAATAAAAACAACATGAGAAAGTCAGTTAAAACATCAGCAGGTAATAAAAACGCCACCTGTCTCTTTCTCAGGCTCGCCAAGCTCGACCCCTCCCTCTTCGACGATGAGCAACCTACTCGTCGTCCAAACAAACAAGGGCGGAAAGAACCCTCATTGGGAAACGGATGGATGGTGTTCAGCGAACATGTGATGCTATAGGCCCACCCTGAATCGCTGTGCATCGCAGCTAATACCTGCTCTACATCTCCATGTCCACAAAATTTCGCCAGCCTTGCCGAGGGCCTTCTTCTCTTGGATGAAGGTAATTCAGAGTGTAGCTCTGGCATCAGGGTCATGAGTTTTTTGGTACATTCTTCTGGCTCTATTAACATTCAGCTTGTGGGGTTTAAGCTCGTCAGTCCACCAAGGGATTTTGATTGCCATGTACTTCTATTGCCCAAATCTCTGTAGAGAATTTGTTGTCTGCAATGGCCAGGTCAGTAACCAGGTGATCCCTCTGCGTTGTTCCTGATACGACTCAACCCATCATTTTGAGCAGTAGGGAGTGAGGCACAGCTGTGACATCATTCCACGACCTTCCTCCCAGCCCACCATAGATTGCTTCAGTAGTGGGGTCATTGGCAACCACTAAATTGTACTTGGTGAGCCTGTCCTATCCAGGGTCAGGGATCCCCCCAAAAGTGGCGATCTGGTATTTGTTTCAGCACAAACTATGCAGGGCCATACTCCCAATGTTTCAACTTAATAAGCTTCTCTAAGAAAACTAAAAGCAATTTCTACCTTTAAGAAGTTTTTTTTTTTTTTTTAATTATGCCACGGCGCGGTTACGGCAGAAGTGCCATGCGCTCTCGAGCAGCCCAGTAGAGTGCAGCGGTTTTTTCCCACTTGCACTCAGTCACTGCCAGTGATTGGCGTGCATCTTCCAGTGCAGTGCACGTATTGAGATGGATGGACGTCATCTCTTCGTCGGAGTTGCAGAGGGGGCACAGTGGGTCATTTGCCAGCCCAATGGGGTGGAGATGTTTCCTCAGGTAATCGTGTCCAGTAGCAGCGCGAAAACATGCCACTGACACCCCCCTGGAAGCACTTGTTGGGGCTCTCTGTTTCGGGTCATTAAGGATGCTCCACTGTTTACCCTCAGAGGCTCGTCTTAGAGTTTCTTTGGCTCTTTGGCTGAGTCGGGACTTGAGCATTCTTTTCGAGGCAGTGTATGGTATTGCTGGGGTTGGCTGGTCCATCTCTGCTCCTTTTTTGGCCAACTCGTCAGCGCGCTCGTTTCCCTCTACTCCACAGTGGGAGGGTACCCATTGGAAGGCAACAACCTTTCCCTGTGTTAACGCGCACTGGACGAGTGATCGGCACATTAGAACATCCTCAGAGTCGGTATATGAACTGGAGGTCACTGCCAAGATCGCAGCCTGGGAGTCAACCAACATCACAATGTTTAGTTCTCTGTAAAGATATCCAGGGGGCACGTGAGTAAAGTCTCGGACGCGATCGCAATCACCCCCCACCTTTAAGAAGTAGGGAGGGGAGTTGTGTAGTATGCAGAAAAAAATAGTTTTCAGACCTTTCTTCACGTTTCATTGACTACTAAGCCGAAAAATACTAACTTTTTTTCACAAAAACGACTTTAACAATTTTGATTAAATTTCTTGTGTAGACAGTTCCAAATGATATAACTGCACTATACAATTTTCATTCTGGGGAAAATGACGGGAGCAGCGCATGGACGAAGCGATTACTTACTTTCCTTAACTCTACAAACCGTAAACTGAGTCCATAAAACACTCTTTGGGAAACTGGTCTGTGTCTTGTTGAACACGATTGAGAGAAAATGACAACCAACTCAGCTCGAATTTGATATCTAGCGTGCAAGCCAACATGGGACGTCAAAATAATGAATGAGCCAAATCTAACCACAACTAACTAAAGTTACCACAGTGATCAAACTAGCTATTCGTTTTTTCTCAAAAACAGCTACAACGAGTTTGATTAAATTTCTTGTATGGACAGCTCCTAATGATATGACAATACCATAAAATTCTCATCCATGGGAAAACGACGAGAACAGCACAATAAATTACCAAACATTTTGACGAAAATCGACTTTGGCAAAGTTGTTCCCTTATAAACTCCGCTCAAATGTTACTAAAATCTTCACAAAATTTAATGGTAGTCCAATCAAGTACCTATACAATGAGTTTTTAATAGCGCTCATAAGATATAAAGAATCGCTGATTCTACATAATTAATTTAGGATTCAAATGGACTACATGAGCTAGGTATCCTGTTATTTATTAAAAATAGTTGATATCAAACGACAGAAGGAAAGTGGTAACATGAGAAAAAGGGGAAACGCGGATAGAACAGATTGGTGTCGGAAACTGGAATGAGCATAGGAAAACAGCCTGAGATCAGTGAATGGGGCGTGGAGTTGACAGTTGTGATCTCTTGTGAAGCAGCCACCGGCTGATGGTACTGGCACGCCGCATGGTGGTCCATGATAGGAAACTGAATGCCCTGTGTAGGTGCGTTTCTTCGAGGTACCGATGACGCCACATCCACTCCCTTTACAGTGACTTTGTCTGGACGAGAATGGAACGAAACTGAGAATGGCTGGCGTGTAGTAGCGTAGCAGCCGCTTGCAGTTGGTCGTGAATGTGCTCCAGGTAGGCAGGCTTCAGCATGTCCACAGAGACTGCTTTGTTGGCTCCTTTGATGTGGTTAATGAATACTTTGCAGTCCAGGCGTCTGACAACCTCATGTGGCCCCGTGTATCATCATCCACCACCCCTTGCCTATGTTCAGCGAGAGTTCGAATTTTATCGTCGACTCCAACATCAGCATCACAGTCAGACTTTTTTTTATTGTTCAAATTTTCTCGTCATAGCCGAATTATTTATTTTGTCATGGAAGAAGTGTTTGAAGTTCGTTCGTTAAGCGTATTTATTTTCCTCACAGCTACAAATTTATTTTATCCCAAATTCCTTATTTTTTCTAATTCCATTAAAATTTTGTTTAACAACTTTGACTAGGTTTAACTTCTATGTAATTGACTATTGAAAATTCTAATTTTTATGTAATTGACTAGGTTTTTTCGGACTCAGTTGGGTCTGAAACGTAAAGATCTGAAGTGAACTCATAATTTTTTTTTTTTCAGCCAATTACATAACTTTTCTTTTTCCGTCGTAGAGCCAAGGAAAGCGAAAAGTCGAGAGAAATCATCTTATTCCATTAGTTTTAATAAAACATATACCGATTTCGGCAGTGTTGCTATCATCAGTACAATGACTTTCCACAATTTCTCCGTAAAAAAATCGTATTAAAGATTTGTGCAGCAGAAACTTCATTAACAGCCTGTGACGTCACGTTTAACATTACATTCAATTCGGGAACTGTGAGCGATACCCTTTTCTGCCACTGTGACGTGATGTTTTACCAAGTTTAAATGAACTGAGTGAATAATAAATTGAATTAGTAGCAAAAGCCATGAAAACCAGTGAATTGACGTAGAGCTAAGGGAAGTTATGTGATATGTCGCACCTCATATTTTTTTATCAATTAGAAGTGGTTTTATTTTTACACTATACTTTTCATTTTGCCGACTGATATTCGGTTTTCTTTTATCTCGTACGTCCCCCTTTTTTCGTTTCTTTTAATCAGCGAATATCAGCGCGAACGCTCGTATATTTAGTTCCTCTGTGGGTGATCATGAACACACATTCATCGAGTGCCTCAGTAGTTTTATAATATGTTCTACACAATTGAGTAGACTACACCGACTTGAAGGTAATTATTATTCGTAACCAGTTTCCCAGTTTGTGGTGGTAATTATTACTTGACAAAACTCCGTGAATACATTACCAGCCACAGTACTAAAGCCACAGTACATACCAATCAGTACATTATAATAAATTGCAGTGGTGCTACTAGAATGGTTCCTTGAATACAAAAAAATATATTATTTACAACTTTCTCACCTGTGCTTGTCTTCCAGAGAAAGGGAGCCCAAATCTTGAGGAGTCGGTGAGGATTTTACTTCAGGAGATTTCGTAATGGAAAAGAAATCTGGCAGTGGAGCACTCAATGATCCATTTACTGAACTCCGCATGTTATTGTCTAAGCCTCTGCAACAAACAAACAGTTGTTGCTCGTCACAGAAGCTGCAATTGATGGGAACCAGCCTAAAAGCACAGCTTAAAAGCTAGCCCCAATGAAGCCCTCTCATGGCAATCTTACCATTCACTCCCTTGCCTTGCTCCCTTGAATAATTTCACAATCCACTTTACTGAAAATATTACCCCAGAAAAAGAAACATTAAAAAAGAGAAGTAATTGACAAAATTAAACAGTCGTCGGATTTCTGATTCTCAGCTGCTCGGTACAGAGTTCTAGTGAAGTTGAGGAGCACAACGCAGCTGAAGTCTGCTTACAACGTTTCCAAGACTCCAACCATCTCAACTGTACCTCAAATTTCTTTTCACATCCCATCTCTCGAATGACGAGACGACACCAATTACCAGATACAGATCCCAATAGTTTGAGAGCAGGTCTGTTTCCTTATTTGATGACTGTACCTAAACCCTTGACGAGGGTTTTATCAGTCATAGAAGTTGCGGTTTCGCTAATATGCAAGAGGCCGACCCCTGCAGCATCCATCGAACTCAGACCTGTGGAGGTACGGCAGGTATTTGGTCGTTAGCCAGTCTCCCGGTAGAGAGCTGTTGCCCGTGTGTGACTGCGCGGAGGCGACCACCTGAGGAACCCCGTACCATCTGGGAGGAGTTCTTTATCTGGTTTCCTACCTGATCGAACTGTTTACTTGGGTGGCAAGTTTCAAAAGGACTGATCAACTATAACCACGTTTCTTAGCCATTACCTTCTTTGTGAACTTTGCAAAACGGTTATAGGCTTCCTTTGTAGCAGTCAAAGCTGCTAAGTTCGTTTGCCCTCCCAACAACCGTCGCTCACAGTTGTAGAAACTACAGTGGAGCAGCACGTGGTTTCTTGTTTCCTCCGCACTGGAGGCGCAAGACGTGCATAATGGAGAGTCTTTCAGAGAAAGGAAGTGGAGCCGCGCATTGAAGTCACCATGTCCCGTGAGGAACTGGCTCGCCCAGTGGTCTGGCTCAACCCATTTTCTAGAAAGACGTTCACGGATGTTGGGGAAGAACTCGTACGTATCACGTCCCTTTGACGAGGATTCCCATCTCGCTTGCCATTTCTCTAGAGCCCATTCATCAATGGCGGCAAGTTTCTGTTCTGTGGTGAGATCTGCACGGAGTTCAGCCCAAAGCAGGGGAAGCTCCCGTTTCACTCTCCACTTGTCAACCATGCACTCAACAGCCAAATCAACTGGTAACTGACCAGTGATCACCTGGAGTGGTTATGTTGATACAGTCTTATAGGCCTTGGTCATCCACAAGAGCGCAGCTCTCTGGGATTGGGCCAATACTCTCTTTTGATTGACTGTTAGTTTGCTACCCCAGACAACAGGGCAGTAGCCAATCACGCCTAGATAGATGAGGATAGTGTCGTGGTAACACACACCCCAAGTGGCCTTAGTAATGGCACACAGTGAGGCAAACCTTGCAATGGTAGTGCCTTTGAGGGACTGTAGGTGTTGGTTGAAACCCCACCACTCACCTATATTCACTCCTAAATACTTGACGTGCTTTTCAATAAGGAGCCTGTGGCCGCCAAAGCGTATTGTGGGTGGATTATTCACTTTCCCTTTCAAGAGGATTAGCTGGGTTTTTTCCTCTGCCACCTGCATCTTGACATGCTCGCACCATTGGGTGACGGTGCGGAGCACGTGGTGGGTTTTTTCTTCAATTTGGCGAACTGACTGCAAAGATCAGCACAGTCAAGTCATCCACATAGGCGTACGGCTCGCAGTCAGTCTCCATGAGTCTCCTGAGAAGACCTTCGAAGAAGGCATTCCAGAGTGCTGGTCCTCGGACCGAGCCCTGTGGGCACCCCTTCTCAATCTTTCTCCGGATGGAAACGCCTGCATTCGATCGTTGCAGTTCTGTCTATCAGGTAACTTCTGACGAGCGAGTACAGGTTGCGGGGCATTCCCCTACCTTTGAGCTCATTAAGGAGCGCTGGCCACCAAAGATTGTCAAACGCTCCTCTGATGTCAATCAGAACTGCTACGACGTACTTAGCCGGTGTCAGCAGGGAAACACGCCGAATCTCGACAATGACATCCTGCATGGACCTTCCTTTGGTACACCCGTATTGCCTGCCTGTGAGGTTGTGGCCAAAGACTCCTTTGAGGGACTGCAACATCAAGATTTCTAGTGTTTTGCCTAATATGGAAAAAAGGCTGAGTGGTCTCCATGATCGCGGGTCTGACTGATTGCGGTCGCCTCCCTTTTGAAGAGTGACAACACGCGCAGACTTCCACTGAGTGGGGAACTGTCCGACCTGCAGACAGTCATTAAATAAATTAAGGAGGCCGCTGGAGATTGTCCACTCAGCCTTCCTTAGCATATTGCTTTCTATTCTATCTGACCCAGGAGATTTGTTGGGCTTTAAGGTCGCAAGGGCCCTGCCGAGGTCGCCTGTTGTCCACAACGGGATGTCGGAAGGGCTCGTTCAGAGGGTCCATGATCAGCTCCCTTACTGCCCTCTGGGCTTCAGTGTCTGGAGCTACTTGGTCATCTGGGAAAGCCTTCTCAAGGAGGGTATCCAGTGAACTTCTTCCCCAACATCCGTGAACGTCTTTCTAGAAAATGGGTTGAGCCAGACCACTGGACGAGCCGGTTCCTCACGGGACATGGTGACTTCAATGCACGGCTCCACTTCCTTTCTCTGAAAGACTCTCCATTATGCACGTCTTGAGCCTCCAGTGCGGAGGAAACAAGAAACCACGTGCTGCTCCACTGTAGTTTCTACAACAGTGAGCGACGGTTGTTGGGAGGGCAAACGAACTTAGCAACATTGACTGCTACAAAGCAAGCCTATAACCATTTTGCAAAGTTCGCGAAGAAGGTGATGGCTATGAAACGTGGTCATAGTTGATCTGTCCTTTTGAAACTTGCCACCCAAGTAAATAGTTAGATCAGGTAGGAAACCAGATAAAGAACTCCTCCCAGATGGTACGGGATTCCTCAGGTGGTCACCTCCGCACGGTCACACACGGGCAACAGCTCTCTACCGGGAGACTGGCTAACGACCAAATACCTGCCGTACCTCCACAGGTCTGAATTCGGTGGATGCTGTTAGGGGTCGGCCTCTTGCATATTAGCGAAACCGCAACTCCATGACTGTTATAACCCTCGTCGAGGGTGTAGGTACAGTCATCAAATAAGGAAACAGATCTGTGCGACATGTTGGATTTTGCGTTTGACGCAATTGGCACACTTGAGGGGAGCATCACGCTTGGATTCCTTACTCAGATGTAGCGAGGCGCACCAGGCGCACACAACAGGTCTTGCACAGGCCACCGCCTGTAGTTTGAGAACACCCTTGTTTCACAGACTCAAACTGGTAAAACAGGTTTGAGAGTGAGTAACTGTCACGTTACATTCTGTACACTTCTAGATAACAAGCAATGACAACGCACTAATGGCAGTAGAGCAAGCAAACGTTCACAACACAGAATCTAAATAGTGGCAGAGATGCCACTGCACAGCCACTAATCACAGAATGAACACAAGCAGACCACCCACTGATATTTTGTTCGCTGATTGAGGAGCCCTCAACACATCAAGATCCAATGAAAATGAAGTTTTTTCTCGCCAGGTAACGAATTTATTGTCAGCACGTTATGTGAACCTGTCGTTTCGTTTCATTGACAGTAAGATCGTCATCTTCTGCTTTACTCTCGTACTACTCTCCTGTTATCTCCACTACTTTCACGTTGTCTCTACTACTCTCTTGTTATCTGTCATTTGTCTTACATGACATACCAAATTTATAATACGTCACATTTACGTGAATATTATTTTGGGGTACTTTGGGGCATATCCATTTCACTCGCTCAAACCATGGCCTACTTTCTTCACTGATGACCGAGTTACTGCTGCATGAGCTAATGCCTCCCATTACCAAACCCTACAACTACCAGTACGCAATTGCCCCATGGCACGTAACCACCAGTGCCATTTTTTCACTAACCTGTGTGGCTACCGGGCAAGTTCCCACATCTCTATTCTTCAAAGGGACTAAAAGGATCTCCCACGTGAAGATGCATTTCTTCCCCACAACCCTCAAAGGGTATATGGGGGGGAGTCAAAGCCAGGAGATGAAGCAGGAAAGGGAGAACCACCCGTGGCAACGCACACTCTCGACCAGAATCTTGTACAGGCTATCAAATGGAGCAGACTTTATGATAATTATATCTGTGGAATACAGCTATGACTCATGGAAGGAGCCTCTAATGTATGGATTGTTTCATACAATTCCGTGGTAATTTAAACAGATCAACACAATAAAGTATAAAAAACACTGCAAACTATTACACAACGGTTTATTATTCTCATGGACAGCTTAACCTAGTATTACTGCTCCGCGACCCATCCCATTCGATTCAGCATCGAAAAATACTAGTAAACCATACGAAACATGACCTGACAACAATGGAACTACGGAAACTAAATATTCCCCCGGCGCCAGGCGCCCGTAGGCAATTGGCACGACGTTGTGAGTCGAGCGGGCAGGTGGTTTTGATGAGATGGGAGGGAGGAAGTACTAAACGTTGACTTCTGCAGTAGTTCCCGGGAGTTCATCCGATTAGTAGACTTTGGCTCACTATAATTTCTGTAATTTCACTATACACAGTTGTACTCGTCTGATACCCATTCGACCCAGGATGTAAAAATACCTTGAAGACCATATAAAACACAGCATATTTGCGTTTTGTTAATTTTTTTAACCATTTTTGTCCATAACAACCATGGGCTTCGTCTGATCGTATTGCCGAAATGGCGGGCACAACTATATACCAAATGGGATTTTTGTGTGAAAGAACGGATTTTTTAGACTACGTTAAAGGCACAAAACGGCCTGGATGGTGGACGGCGGATGGACATTGCAGATTTGGAATCCCCGTCTTGAAACATAAAGTATCAAATTTTGAGAGGGGGCTGTAAAAAATGTTTCCTGACCGAAAACATAGGGTTATTATTCAGAATGAATAATAAACCAAAATGTATCGGGAAAACCCGATTTTTAATGTGTTTCCCTATAAATCTAGCTCAATTTACATGAGCACTTTCACAAAAATCATTTCACGCAACAATATATTACACACAGGTTTTTCAGTGAAGATCGTGAATGAAGGAGCAACCTACTAAATTTCAGAACGTTACGCCTTAAATAACTGCGGTTAACCACTAAGTCTCAGTATACATCTACATCTGTATACCCAAAGAGCCATTTTTGGATCATTACATTCTCCACACAAGCTGAATGATAAAAATAAAAATTGCTGAATGAACACAGAGCTGAGAAAAGTAATGCGATATGAGGCGCTTAGTGTTTTAAATCGATTTGACCAGACAAGCTACCCTGAAGGGGCAGCTTTCGATCTCCTGGTCACTCCAACATCAGGATTCAGTCCATCTTAAGATAAAAAGCAACTCACTGTGTCAAAAACTGGAAAAGAAAACTGAGAACGTAGCAGTTAATCTATCAAACATGTTACAAAGCAAATGGTAAGAAATGTAACTCAAAATTGAGTTGCTGGAAAAATCAGCGTTAGCAATTTCGAACCACGATTTACTTTTGTTGCTCCTGCAGTTGCTCCAGTTTGACTCGATGCTCCACTTCAACTCGCCCTACCATCTCTTTGATCACGCTGATGATTGTGTTGAACTGGTTCAGGGTGAGGAAATTTTCAACCGCTAAAGGCATCAAAAAGGGGATGATCTTTTGAGCCATCATTTCTTTTCCCATGCCCATCTTTTTATGGTTCAAAACCAGTTTGTAAATACCTGAAAAATTGGATAAGTTATATTGTCGTGCGTAAGGAATCAAAAACCTGGTGCACGTGGAATAGAATGAGTTTGAGTTTATACTACTAATACTTCCACAACAACAAATAACCACGATATTTATTGAGGTAAACAGCATGGCAAAGTCAGCACAAGCAAAATAAATTATGGTCAATTTGGACTTGCCACTAATTACTTAACAACGCACAATTTTTTTATTTTCCCATTTGCAAGGGCCATTGCCACACACGCTTTACAGTTCAAATAGACAAAATTCGAGAGGCAGATGCAAACTTCCTCCTCATTGTAAAATCCTAAGAGGAAGTAAATTCTTCTTTCATTCCCACTACATTACTTATCTACACTAACCCAGTTTAAAGGAAAAACGCAAAGTGGGAAAAGAATTTGATTAGAAAATTAAATATCTTACCCAAAATGCCCATAAGGACAGCAGGTTCTTTTGATGGAATCTGTGGAAGGAAAGGGAGTACTTCATCCAAAACGAGCCACTTGTCAAGATGATCAATCAGTTTCCCTACACAGACGAGGCAGTTGACTCGAACCTGTTGAGGGGTAAGGCAGGGCAATAAGAGTAGTTGCACTGGTAATCACAGCTACTGCGCATATAACAGTTAGCCTTCGAGGATTGTGATTTTTAAAAGTACAGCAGTTTCCCGCCAGTAGAGGTAATCAACATTCACAACCCACAAAGATAGCTCTTTTTCGAAGTTGGGATGCTCCCCACTAGACGGAGTCAATAACCAGCTTTCAAAGCAAGAAATGCATGGGATTATACAGGAAATAAGAAATCGATATAGATAGGCCCTGGATATAGATTGGATTCCTGAGAATTGCATTCATATGTCGCAGTAAGTAATTGGGTAAATAGAAGGGCTCGACATTTTTTAAATGAGATTGCAATAACTGAATAAGGGATAAAATCCTTCTTCTTAATTCGATAGGATGAATGCTCTTGAATATGGCATTATTTGTATTCATGAGTGGTTGTTTGTACTGTGTATGAGTCTTGACAATAATGTATTCGTGTTAGCCATTAAGGAAGTGTATACAATAGTACTACTGTGAGTAAATGACCATACAAGCATGTTATTTAGTAATTGTTAACTTATTGTATTGTTTCCCAACGTTCTTAGCATTGAGTGAAATTGTAATATCATCAATAATTTATATCATCAGTGGGGTGCATGCTCTATACGGGAAATAATTGAAAAAGTTGACTTACTGACACAGAAGAAGTGGAAATGCATAGCCTCTTTATTCTCGGAAGAACAGCATTTTTCATTGAAGGGTATTCAATCATTTGTGCGAAGGTTGGAAGGACAGAGAGACAAAGTTCTTGAATTTCAACAGTGTCTGACTCAAGCGCACGGTAGAGCAGAGGTAGCACATCAGACTTCACTTCTTCGTGAGGCGTCATTTTCAGAAGAAGATTCATTTTTTGCATAAATAACAACAACACCTGCAATTAATCGAACAAATGATCATTTCGTATCAATTTTAGCGTCTATGCTGAATTACAATGGCGGTAGCAAGTACCTGAATTGGATCTTGTATGTGCATGACTTTCTTTAAATGAGGGAGTATGTGAGAACTGAATTCATGTTTGGTGCAACCATCTGCTATTGCGAATATGTTTGGGAGGACGAACGGCACCATCATCGGGTTGACAAACTCTTTGGCTAAACAGGGAACGACCCTGAAAAATACACATCCGGTGTCTTACGTTTAAAAAAATGTACACCTCCCTGGCAAGAGCGTTACTGTAAGCTACATACAAACTTGCGAATGGCTCAACCTCTCACCTGTGGACACAGACTCGATGAGGGAGTTTGTCAAGGATTTGTGGGAGGCCTTTGTAAAAATGAGATTTTTGTCTGTTGTCCCATTGGAAGAGGGAATCTAAGTAGTTGAGAGCCTTCACTCCGACGTCTTCGAAAAATTCAGTCTGAAAAGAATAAACACACTAAGCATAAAGAGTAGCAACTATGTAAGATGGCAATAGTTTTAAAATTATTAACTGATCATCAAACCATCGGATGTTGATTCCACAAGTCAAGTACTAAACAATAACAAACACCACACAACTTTGAACTAATGCGCTGAACTTGGAACTTTTGGGACGTCTCATGGGAGCTCAACTCAAGGTCAACTTGTTTCCTATTTCAATGCTTTAATAGAATGATGCGAGGGTTCTCAATTGAGCCCTTTTTTCCAAAGTCCAACATTTATCATCCCCTACATTTGCACTGCAGCTGCAAGCAGAGATGCTAAACACACCATTTACGTCGCATTGATAATATCACTCAGTCAGTGAACCTTGTCCTTTTTGCCTTTTAGTCACCTCTTATTTGTCAGTGTTCTTGAAGGTATTGGCCGTAACACAATGAGTGGAGTGCCTCTACTGGATGTTATCGATGAAGGTTGGGTGAAAATAGAATAATTTGACCGAATCATACAAATTGATATTAGTTGATGTTTTATTGTCACCTTGATGAAGTCGTGTTCGTCAGGCCTGAGCTCCGAAGTAGGATTCACCATCATCTTGACCAAAATCCTCAAACCATCGGCAACTTGACCAAATTGACTAGACTGTACTGTCTTCAGCTGAAGAATAATAACGATTATTAGTATGTAGAAATAGAAGCCACAACATATGGAATGAGCAGATACAGCAATCGCTTTCTTTAAGGTTTCTAAATTTACTAGGGCCTTAATAAATGGCGCAGTTAACACACCCTCCACACACCTGAGCATTAATATAATACCAACAATATTGCAGAGTAATATAAACACTATTAACAAAAAATAAATACCTTTCCCATATTAGACTTATACTCATCCCAATTTTTGTTGGTGAAAAGTGGCTTTCCAGAATTGAAAATGGCAAAAGTAAGCATCCCCAGGGAGTACATGTCGCTGGCACCTGTTACTGTTTCTGCGAGTCCACACTCAGGAGCAAGGTAGTCCCAGTGAGGGGAGGCAACGTCATGAATATATGAGCTCTGAGGTGGGCATTTCCACATTGGCTACAACAAGAGAATAGGAGAGTGATATTACATAGTTGCTGATACATAAGTAGTCATGTTTCCACGATATTGCGCTGCTGTAGTAGGCGCGTCGCCCATTTTACTTCCCTTCGCGCTGGAACTTTCACAGTGTCAGTGAAACCCAGACCCGAGAATTCGTCTCATTATTTTTCTCTTAATTTTTTTAATTTTTCTCTCTGCGTCTTTTCTTTTTCTTGGAATGAAGAAGTTCGACCACTAGTTGGGCGCCAATTGTACTGAGGTAGGGTTTTGGCATGCTTTTGAAGCGCTGCTGACTCAGGCAAAAATTACGGAAAATCGCACGGAGCTCCGATCCACAATCCTCGACTTACGTCGAGAATTATGAACCAATGTCTTAACCACTAGACCACGATCGCCCAGTGCCTTTAATAGGAGTCAAGTCAGCACACTGAAACCTCCGCAATGTAAATCTCATTAAATATGATGCTCAAGATCACATCTTTGCAAGTATTTTCCAGGCTGATTTGCAATTAATTAGATTATGAATTGAACTAAGAGGGTGTCTTATCTCTAAACACCTGAACCCCTACTCCACAGTACACTTATGAGACAACAAAGAATTACGTACTGTAGCCTCAGCCGACACATCCTGAACGGCGAAATCGAACCCAAAGATTTTCCAAGCTCCTTGTTCATTGATGATGATACTTGCAGGGCACAAGTTGTGATGAACAATTTTAGCGTCCCGGTGCAAAAATGCCAGACCTTCACCAACCTGGATTTACGAAATTATGGCAATCAATTTCATTGAAAACTGAGATTATATAACAAAACATACTTAACTCAAGCCATAATAACAAACAAGCAGGAAAACATTGATGCAGATAGTCAAGATCAGTATAAGCTTATAGTGAGGTGTAGGCAAGTCACCATCGAACTCCTTGACAAAACAGGGAGAGAGATAAGTGTAGGCATAATTAAGCAGCTTGCGTAGATAAACTAATGCTACCATTTTTGCTGGTGCAACATAATCGCAATACGCCAGCAGTACAGAATATTCAAATCAGGAAATGCAAAATTGTGAGTCAAATTCCCGAGACAAGTTGAATATTATCTCACGACAGCGAAATGTACCATGTTCCCTAGTAATAATGTTGAGAATTTTAAAAATAATTTCAATCTTGAGCGGCAATACAATTACAGTTTATTAATTATACATCACATCGACTTACCTGTAGAAGTCCGTACTTGATTTCCACATCGAACAATTTATATGAGTTGATTGCATTGTTGTTGGCCGGCATATTGTCAGTGGTCCCCAAAATGTTTGCTAGGCTCGCAAAAACGGGTTCAGTCGCAAAGGCAAGACAATCCCTGAAATCCCAAAAGGTTGCAACAATGGACGATTTCAAAAACAAAAACCAAGAAGATACTTTTAGTGTACTCGTACTAGATGTAATGAAGACACAGGAGTAATCCATGCTTTGTAGATATTTGTACATTGTACAATCAGTGCTCCATTAGAACTTTACGTTAGGATCTGTAAAAAGCCAGAAATATGTTTGACTCTTACAGGTACTTTATCTTAATCTTAAAGCATTTACTGTGAGATCCCACTGGGATTCTCTTACGCCCCATTGCCCGGAGATCAATCTCCATGCCAGTCCATAAGATGGTTCGCTAATATGTATTTCATTCAGCTCCCCCAGTTCACCAATTCTGGAAAAGTGACGGTTGATTCAGAAGTCTCATTTTCTCGTTCGAATCACATTGTGAATATCAACCCACTAGTGTTTTTGATAAAATACGTTCTATTAGGCTTTTGTCCAACCAACTGGTTCTCTCTTGCACCAAACAGCTCCATAACTTGCTGTGCTAACATCGAAAATAGTTTACTGGTAAAAACGGTTAAGATTCATGTGTAACCCCAGTTGGTTTAAATCGTAATCAAGCCAGTTTTATTTAATTGTGTTCCATATGTTATGTAGGAAATTTAATTGGTTCTCAGATTTGCACGTGAACGCAATTATTATATTATAAAATAAGCTTTTCGATATCGCCGTAATTATAACAAAAACAACTAATTGCTTTCACCTCGATTCTTCCAGCGGGTGTTGAACAACCAAAATTTGTGGATGTCTTAATTTCGTCAACTGAGCAACTCCCCGTTTCAATGTTTCCACCAGCGAATCTTTGTCTTGAGGAACGACTAGGCGCTTTTCAAAAACAAATATTGAGGCTGGCTGTTTAGTTGATTTCTTGTACCCACTGTACACCTTCCAAAAGAGACCTGCAGACGTAAAAATGTTAGTAATGCGGAAAATCGATAATTCTAATAATGATTGAAATGTACGTGCCACCGAAGAGAAAAAGATGGCTCCAGACCTTCTAGAGTTCTTTCCCTATACGGCTTAGTTACAGTTTCTCCTCTGTACCGCCTTGCGTATCACAAGAAGTGATAGATAAGTACCAACACAGGAGCGGAATATGTGGGGATTGTTGTTATAGGCAAAACAGGTTTTAAACAAATTAGTCAAAAACGAAATTTTGGTAGTTTAATCGCAATTACACGAAATTGCCTAATATTTTACAGCGTTTTGGCATAAAAATGTGAATTAAAAAACGGAAGAGAATAGGTATATACATAGACGTTTTTCATGGCCAGATACTATAAAATGCAACTACCATTCTTACATAATTTGGTGAAATTTGAACACTTAACACTTCTTGGACGACAAGGAGAGTCAGAATAGTGAAAAATGCAAACAACGTGAGTGTGGACAGGGAGCAACCATTTAACCGCTAAATAATTACATTTAATTAATCCAGCCCTTTCCATTTCATACGATTCTTACCGACTAGCCGAGGAAACAGAGAAAAGACTAATTAACTTACCTGGACCTGCACTGGCAATGTGACCTGTCACTTCATATTCTCTGGTCACAGGATTCCCAGGTAAAACATTTGACAGCTGAGACACTGTGCTCGAAACGGTAGAGCAAAATTTGTTGAGAACGTCCATTTTGATGATTCCAGAAATTAACGCTGAAATGAGTGAAAAAAAGAAGGTTAAAGACAACCATAAATACAAGGTTATTTCCAGTGGTGACATTCAGCAGAAAAACTACGTGGCTTCAAATTTGCAAGCTGCTGGACAACCAACGAAAATTCCTCAACATTATTCCATAATTGAACATTACTCTAATCAGTTGATAAGCTTTTGTGGGCTGCTGCGCAGCTTCATGATTTCTAAGACTATTGATGCACACTACCCCCCCCCCCCTACTCATCCACTTTGTTACTGATACGTTATGTTACTGATAATTGTTGCTGATACCTATACTCTGCATAAGTTCGTTAATAAACTTCAGTCAAATTGAAATAGATACGGTTAGGCGCACCACACTCGAGCCAACTACTTTTATGTACTGTTTGATTTTTGTAAACACATAATACAGTTATGGGCAATTTCCACCGATGTGGAAGGGGGTAGGGGGCAAAAATTTACCAAAAACTAAGGTTTTCGCTTTTTTCTCAAAAAACAGCTCCAAATATTTTGATCAAACTCATGGAGCACTCTCAACTGACTAGACCTACATTTTATTATTTATTAATGTTACCGTGAATATGCGTTGAATGAAGATATAGCGCCCATGTACTCGTATGTAGCTGGCCATCGAATTTAAGAGGTTGTAGAAAGTTGTGCGTTGCTAAGCACCAGATATTTTCCCGCGGCCCCGTAAATACTCACTTCATTTTTATTTCTGTTCAATTAACTGTCAGATGAACATATATCGTTAACAATGTATACGTAGAGATCTGGAGAAACGCATATGTAGCAGGTCGTAGTATTTACAGGGCTGTGAAAAGTTGTGTGTTACTACGCACCAGTTATTTTATGAACGTGTTTTGTTAAAATCAGGGATAATGTATACTAATGCATACTTCTGTTATAATGCATACTATATGCGTACTAATGGGCTTTACTTCCCATCCACTAAAGGCATACAGGAATACCGAGGCGACTAGTTAATATTCTTTTTATGAGCCATTGAGACAGAATATACTTCAAATATATAATTAGTAATTTTAGCCCAGAAGTTGAGTCTGCTGTATGAACACAACATTTTGACGGTAGCAGATACTATTTAATAGTTTACTAAGTGGCTGCAGATGCGATTCACGTCATTTACAGCTGTCAACTATTCAGTTTTTTTCAATACTGGATAATTCTATTTCAGCGACTCTGCTTTGAAAATGCCTCGTTTTTGAGGTGGCAGATGACATTTTATAGTAAAGCTGATGGATGTAGACCTCATTCACGTCGTTTGCAAGTATTCACTAATAAGTCAATTTTTGAGCCATCAAATTCATCAAATTTTGATGTCGTCGGCTCGAAAGAGTCGTCAAAATGAGGAAAGCAGACTGGGTAATTCTTAACGTACTCCACTTCACCTACTCGTAACATAAATTTCAAGTTTCAACTCTGTAAGCCATTTTTTGACCAAAATTTCGTCAAATTTTGACGTCGTCTGCTCGAAAGAGTCCTCAAAATGAGGAAAGCAGACTAGGTAATTCTTAACGTACTCCACTTCAACTACTCGTAACATAAATTTCAAGTTTCAACTCCGTAGGTCATTTTTTGACCAACATTCGACGAATTTTGATTGACTCTGCATCTTAATGGCCAAGCATAGGAGGTAACGGAGGTGTGAATTGGGAAAGTACAAGCCAATTCCTCAACTGTGGCAAATATCGTAACTACCAACTAATAAGTCAAATTTTGACTTTTTTGATGAGCCGCCATTTTCTTAGTCCATACTTCAGAGAGAGTAGACTTGCGGGGTTTTACCAAACATTGAGGGAACTATCAGAAAAAATAGTAACCAACTTTCAACTCAACGGTCAACGTTTTTAGCCCTCGGCTCCCGGACTATCAAGAAGTAGGGTTCGATCTCGCCCCAGGTGTGTGGGTGGGCGCAGTAGCCTTTGCTGATGATGTCGTCCTTGTCACAGGTACCAAGCGAGGCTTGCAGATCGCCCTAGACAAGTTTGTGAGGCAGCTAGGCATGTGTGGATTGGGAGTGAATCTAGAGATGTGCGGCTCGGTTTTCATTGATGCTGTCCTATCGAGGTTACAGCGTGAAAGTCTTGGATGCGGGTTTTGTCATTGGTGAATCCCACATCCTGGCTAGAAGCATCCAAGAGATGTGGCGGTATTTTGGGATCGAGTTTTTCGGTGCAACCTCCTACAACGGAAGCCGTGTGGACCTTGGTGATTATCTTTGGAAAGTTGCCAAGCGTCCACCGAAGCCACAGCAGAAGCTGCGCCTCCTTTGGACGTACTCGCTCCCAAAGTTGATGTATGGGTTGGTTTTTGTGAGTTTGTGGCGTGAAAGTTTGAAATTGACAGGAGGAAGCGGTTTCTGGGAGAAGCTCCTGCAATTTAGCGGGTTCAACCACACTTTCCCGTAATTCGCTAATTTATCAATTTCCTTTCCAAAAAAAAAAACGGAAAAGAAAATTTTATTATTTTATTTCAAACAAAAACGAAACTTTCCTTTCTACTTTGTAGAGCCAAGGAAAGTAAAAAGGAGTAATAAAGAGAAAACTAAAAACGAAAGCGCCAACATTTCGGCAGCAGTCAGTCTAGGACCCAGCGACTTTAGTACAGACATGCTTTCCTTTTGTCATTTTGAATGCTTTCTTTTCTTTGTTCATTTCATCGCTGCCGTATGAAGAATTCTACAAAGAAAAATATCTAGAGCGTTGCAACAGACAACTTTCCTTAGCTCTACGTCAATTCACTTTGTACATGGATTTTTTTCTACTTGCTCAATTCATTTATCACTCAGTTCATTAGAACTTGGCCAAACAACACGGCAGCAGAAAACGGTAGCGCTTACAGTTCCAGAATTTATTGTGCTGCTCATACTCATTCCCAGACCATTATTGAACAATTGGTACACAGAAAATTAATAAGGCTGTAAACACGACTTTTTGAAGAGGATAGTAATCACTTTTTTTATTGGGTAAAAACTTTTATAACTGGAAGTAAGCGAAACGACAGTAGTTGAAATTCCAGAATGTCTGGAGTGACCCCCATATATCTTATGAGCGTTTTTAAACGCCACGCGTGGTATTGGACTGGACTACTACACCAATTTTGGTTTATTATTCATTCTGAATTTAATCAAAATCATCGTCAAAAAAAATTTGGTGTTTTGATCACTATGATAAGTATAGTTAACTTACGGTTGATTTTGCTCATAACCTTTCTTTCCTCCATCCCATGATAACCTGTGGACTAGATACCAATTTTGAGCTGATTTCGTTCAGTCGTTTTCTCTAAAAATCGTTCTGAGACACACATACACAGGTCTGTTTCCTTATTTGATGACTGTTCCTAAACCCTCAACGTGGGTTATATCAGTCATGGAAGTTTTGGCTTTGCTAATGTACAAGAGGCTGGCCCCTGCATCATCCACCGAACTAAGACCTCTACCCTTTACCAAACTCCCCCCGTAAAAACCCACAACAAAACGAGGTAGTGGTGAGGCCAATGTGTGAGGAAGGAGAGGCTGGTCCCTCCACCCCTGATGCAATGGAAGTGCAGATGCGGGGTGTCCCTGCTAAGGACCTCAAAGCACTTAGCGTCTGAGTGCTTGACATCTGCACCGCAGTGGGAGGTGCCGCCGTCATTGTGGCGGAAACTCTGGGAATGGCTAAGGCGCTTACGAGCCACATTTCCACCAAGAAGGAGTTGAAGCTACAAGCATCAGCCCCCTCTGGGTCGATTCCCATGCCTGCTATTGTGCGACAAGCGGACCGACCTACAATAAGAAGACCCAACAAGTTGTTGAGCACAACCCTGCATTAGGCTTGCAACTGCAGTACGTCAGGCCCCCTTTCCCAAAAAAGCGGCGCAGACAGTTACTGTTCTGCATTAGGGGATGTCTGTGGGAGTACCACCCACTACTAGGGGGCCCATCTGCCACGCAACCGGTTTTCTGCTCGAGGCAAACAGAGGAATTGGGTGATCGAGGTGCCACCCAGCCTACATAAAAAACTAGATGAGGCAAGGCACCTCCAAATAGCCTGGTAGCAGTGCGCCATCCGTGTTAAGGCCACCTGGCAGTAGCCTGCTTGAGAACTGTGGTGTGCGCCTGGTGCTTCATGCCACATCTGAGCAAGGAGTGCAAGCGTGAGGCTCCCCTCAGTGTGCCAATCGTATTGAATGCAAATTACAACAGGTCTCCCACTCTACACGAGTGCACGCTGTGCCATTCAGCCAAGGCAGCAGCAGCTGCATTGACCTGTCCATCGAAAGCACTCACCCACCTGAACAGCCAGCACTTGGCCGCTGTACTCATCCGAGCTGGTTGTACTATCATTTTACAGGCAATTTGGCGCACTAGTTGCGATCAGCCTTCAACCTCTCGAGCGGGCTCTAGCATGCCTATCAGGACGACCCTGCGTAGTGTGCGCTGATGCAAACACCAGATCAACATTGTGGGGACCCCGACCATGGATGGGGCGGGCGAGGCGTATATAGAGTTGCACAGCAAGTACAACTTGGTTGTTGCCAACGACCTCATGACTGAGGCGACCTATGATGAGCCGGGAGGAAGGTCGTGTATAGACGTCAAAGCCATGGCTCACACCCTGCTACTCAAATTGCAGGGTTGGGGAGTTGTACCAGGTGCAACGCAGAGCGATCACATGGTTATTGACTTTGCCATCGCAGATGACAACATTCTTTGCAAAGACGCGCGTGAAAAGCGATTCTGCACAAAAAATGCTGACTGGCCACAATTCTCTTGGGTACTGGAAGGTGAACTGAATGCTGCAGACACCGACCTAATAGTGCAAGCTGCCACACTTGAAGAGGTGGACAGCAACGTGGACATATTTACAACAGCGCTGCACTCTGCTGGGCTCTCTGTACTTGGGCAACAGATGCACAGGGCGATCAAAGTCCCAAGGTGGATTGACGAACTTAATCACCTCAAGCTAAGTGTAAATAGAGCCAGAAGGATGTACCAACACACTCGTGACCCTGATGCCAGAGCCAAACTTCGAACTGCCTTCATCCAAGAGAAGGCCTTCCACCGTGCCATCAAACGAGCCAAATGGCAAGGCTGGCGAAATTTCGTGGAAGCAGTGAGCCCTGAGAACCCCTGGGGCATACATTACGAGTCCTCCATAGGAAAAGCAAACGTACAGCAGGTTTTAGCTGTGATGCAAACCCACCGCACCGTCACGCAATCGTGCGAGCATGTCAAGATGCGGGTGGCAGAGGAAACTACCTAGCTAATCCTCTTGAAAGGAAAAGTTAATAATCCACCCACAATACGCTTTGGCGGCCACAGGCTCCTTCTTGAAAAGCACGTCAAGTATTTAAGAGTGAATATAGGTGAGAGGTGGGGTTCTAACCAACACCTCCAGTCTCTCAAAGGCACTACCACTGCAAGGTTTGCCTCACAGCGTGCAATTACTTAGGCCACTTAGGGTGTGTGTTATCCTCATGTATAAGGCCATCTATCTAGGTGTGATTGGCTACTGCCCCATGGTCTGGAGTAGTAAACTTGCAGTCAATCAAAAGGGAGTATTGGCCCTATCCCAGAGAGCTGTGCTCCTGTGGATCACCAAGGCATGTAAGACTGTATCAACAGAAGCACTCCAGGTGATCGATCATTGGTCAGCTACCAGTTGACTTGGCCGGGAGCTCCCCCCACCTTGAGCTGAACTCACCACAGAACAGAAACTTGCCATCATTGCTGACGAAGGAAAATTTTTCCGGCAGATTCACTTTAGGGATGGGGGACGGCGCTGTTTGGTTAGTTTCAGTGGTAGCACCTGGAAAACAAAAAACTCACGCACTTGACACCATGTAATGATATATTTTCTCGCCTATTTATTTGGATTCCGGGGAAGAATCGAGACGAATAAATTCGAAAGCGTGCAATATTATATCAGGTAGAGATTATCTCTACCTCTCATGAAGGTTCCAATGCCCCAGGTTATACGGTTGGCCACTACTATAGGGAATGATGTGCGCGTACGATAAATTGTTTCTATAAAATTCTATCCCAGAGCCACTAGCTTCCCTTTTTATAGAAGCTCTCTCAACGGCTTTGTGAGATCTGCAAATCTTTTGATGAATTTGGAATGCTGGTTTAAGAGGCCAAGGAAACTGCGGACATCTGACACATTCTTGGGTGTCTTGAATTGCTGGACAGCGGCGACCTTCTCTGGATCGGATTGTATGCCCTTATTTCATACTATATATCCTAAGAATATATACTCTTGGGGGCACCTCCTATCAGTGTAATGTTGAACTTTTCTTTCAGCTGGCCAATTCCCTCAAAGAGTTTCAGAAAATCTCGTGCGACCTGATCCAAATTTGATTTAGACATTTTCACGGCTCTTATGGTGGCCTCATTGGGTGGGGAGGGAGGCCATTTGATTAATTTCAGGGACATTATCTCTGGGAGACCCAGTAAGGAATCATATTCGGTGTCTTGATCCCCCACACAGAAGTTTCCTACCGATTTTTGGCCGTTACAGGTAAATATTATTTTTGTTACCCCAGAGATATTTAGTTGCTTGCACCCTGGACCAAAACGAGTAATTTTAGATTTCTCAAGACTCGCATCTGGCAGTTTAACAAAATCTTTCCAACTCAAAATCGAGCAGTCGGCTCCAGTGTCGACCTTCATTTCAATGGGAATGGTGTTTACTGTCAATGTAACCGACCACCCTAACCCTAACCTTGCCCCATGGCTCTTTCCTACCATGCACACGAAATACTCCTCTCCATTTGTTGTGTTTGTTGGTTTGTAATGCCGTTCACGGATTTAGTGCGGCACATCCTTGTGGAGTGTCCATACAGGTTACACCTTCCACATTGTTCCTTACTCGAAAGACAGATGGCCCGCGGATGTGGTTCATTTGCACAGCGTCGGCAGAATTTTTCTCTGATGGGTTTCTTCAACTTGGTACTTGAAACCACCCTGGACATTGATGTGTTATCCCCTCGTTGACTTCAGATACTGCTGTCGTTTGCCGACTCCATTTATCTCGAGAGTATTTGCTGTTCCTTCTTGGGCTCCCCTAGTACCGGCTGTTGTTTTCGTACTTGTTCGGCTAATATTGCTCTGGAGTGAGCCTTCTCTAATGTGAGGGACGCGTCCATCTGTACTTCCCTATCCAGAAATCCTACCACGATTCTATCACGGATAAGCTCGTCATGCAGGGTTTTATATTTCGCAATGTTTAGATAGGGTAAACAACTCTGTTATGAACATGGTGACGTCTTCCCACTCCTTTTATATCTGGCTGTTAAATATGGCCCTTCTGTAAACTACGTTTCGTTTGGCAACGAAATGATCATCAAATCTTTCTTTTACCTTTGAGTACGATTTCGAGTCTTCGGATTCTTCGGATGTAAACTGGAACGAATCAAACACGTCCTCAGCTGTGTCACCCAAGGAGTAGATTAAATGATCCATCTGCTCTCCATTGGTTTGTTTTTCTAGACCCGAAACACAGTGGTAACGATCGTATCTTCGAATCCAATTTGGCCATTCCTCCATGGACATTTTTCTTCTCACTTTACCGAAAAACTCATGCACCTGACACCATGGAATTATATATTTTCTCGCCTATTTATTCGGGTTCCGGGGAAGGATTGAAATGAATAAATCCGAAAGCGTGCAATATAATCTCTATCTCTAGGTTCCAATGCCCCAGGTTATAAGGTTGGCCACTACCCTAGGGAATGATTGTGCGCGTATGTATCTGCACACTCCTCCCAGATGGTTCGGGATTCCTCAGGTGTCACCTCCACGCGGCAACACATGGGCAACAACTCTCTACTGGAAGACTGGCTGGGTTGTCCATGGCAGATACAACCCTCGTCGAGGGTTTAGGAACAGTCATCAAATAAGGAAACAGGCATGGTACCCATTGCCTCACCCTCCTGGGTTTTGTTGGAGGAGGATTCCTGGTCGGGGATCCAACCGGAGTCGCTGATACTATCACGCCCCAACGCACTCGGCCTCTGCACCCCGTTCTGAAGGTGATCTCATCATGATATTTCTCCCAATCTGTGTTATAGGGATTCTGGATGATCAATGTACTCTTATCAATATTCATGATAAGCCGATGCGATTACAGCATCCGCTGACAAAGGTTCACTGTAATGATCCTCCAGTTTCTCTAATTGTTGTAAAATATCAAATACACTTACAAACGCTTTAAAGCCTAATAATCATTGTCAGATCAGGTGAAAATTACACATACATTACAAATCTGTCTACGCACTTTTTATCCGTATGTTTGGCGGCGGCGGCCAGGTAAATCTCCTGGTCCGTCGAAACGTTGACGACCGGTCACGCGGCTATTGCTGCCCAAATTTACAACTATTCAAGCGAAACACTGGAGGATATATTAACGGAGCTGTCTAAATTCAATAAAACACTACGATAGCGAAGCCAGACAGCAGCTCGTCATAAGATGCGTCATCATAATCGATTATTATGATACGGGTCGATTTTTAAGCTTCGATAGTACAGATACTGATTTTTTAACTATGGAGTGTAGACGTATCAACGTACTTTTCACCCACCCATCATCTGCTTCTAGACATCTGGCCTTCAATTTTCGAATGCAAGTGTGTTAACTCCGGCTTTTGATCAGATCTGTGAGCATGGTGTGACTTTATCGTAGGTCGCTGAGAGGGAGTTTAAAAGAACTTATTCAGAGAAAGAGTGAACCAGTTAGAACTGAGTCCCATTGAACTCAACTTACATTCTTCGGAGGTACGTATCAAACCGCCACTTGTAGCCTGATGTTGAATCAAATTTGTTTTTACTTTCCTCGGCTTACGAAGTAGAAAGTGAAGTAATGTAATCGGCTGGATACAAATTCGGGTACAACCCGAATTCGTTCTTTCTTCGTACCTTTACGTTTTAAGGCCTGCTTAGTCCGAAAAACGCTATTTGGGAGAATAGTCTGTGTGTCTATTGCCGACCCAAAGAGGCGCAGTCGTGTCTTGGTCAGACCAGACGGTTCAGCCATTACCAACCTCCTCGTGGTGGTCGATGCTAACTTACTAACTGTCGTTCTTATTACCCTTCCCCAACGATGAGTCCAATCACCAATCTGTTCTCATATCCAGCCACCAGCTGCCCATCGGTACAGTAGTTAGAGAAAGGCGGATCAATTCAGTCGGCCATTTGCATTTATATTTTTTATGGGTTAGTTGCACTGACCTCTATAATATTGGCGGCTTTTTCAACTAGTGATACCACTTTTTGACGAAACACTTTGCGAGTGCCAAACGACGTAATTGAAAGAGACAAAAAAATAGTTATTAACCATAGGGGGTAGGTTTGCCTTTTCGATGCTTGGAAAAAAACATTGATGTATACACGATGTTTCAAACATCAACAAGACATCGGTTTGAGTCGATGCATCGTTACTATACATCGAGTATTTTTAAAACGTGAGATGACGATAACCCAACATATTAGATTATCATCGTAGTGGAATAGCAACTGAAATAACTGCGCACTAGTAAAGAGTATCTTTGTTTATTATCATGGGTAAAAGCAAAGAATATGGACCGCTCCCTCTGACAAGGCAATATATCGATATATCACGACCGAGGTGAGGTTATCGATATGCCCGACATCGTAGGCTCTGGCGCCATGTTTGAAATTAGAAATAACGACAGCTGTACGATTATGCCAATTATTTAATGTTCATTATGTAATAACCCGTCATATAATTATTTTAAATGTACAAAGACTATGAAAAGGAGTTAATTAAATGAAATTAAGAATGGGTATATGAAATAACATATTTATTTGATGATGATCTAACGAGGGCATTTCTGAAGGATGTGGTACAGGTGTACCGAGTGAACGGTGTGAACAGTGGAGGAGAGGAAGCAGTTCTACGTCAGGGACTTCTTAGAATCTGTAAGTACACTATAACATTGTTCCAACTTTTGTTAAATGTACGTTTTCGCCAATCCATTCGTTATCTCATATTTATTTCATATACCCATTTTTAATTTCTTTGAATTAACTCCTTTTCATAGTCTTTGGACATTTAAAATAATTATATAACGGGTTATTACATAATGAATATTAAGTAATTGGCATAATCGTACAGCTGTCGTTAATTCTAATTTCAACCATGGCGCCAGAGCCTACGATGTCAGGCATGTCGTTAACCTTACCTCAGTCGTGATATATCGGTATATTGCCTTATCAGAGGAAGCAGACTATGTTCTTTCATTTTACCATTATCATTATTCCAAAATATACGCAAATTATTCACAATAATAGAAGCGAATACTCGGCAGTGGAAGGTAATGGTGGACAAATATCAGAACATGATAAAGAAAGATAAGAGCTAACCGTGCCAAACCACCCAATTTTTGGGGTTAAGGTTTGATCAGGGCTAGAGCTTGACCCAGTCTGGTGGAGAACGGGAGATTGGCTGCTTTGATGGCTTCAAATAACTCAGTCATCATCCGTCCACCACGTTCAGGACACGCATACTTGTCAGAGATGAAACTGACCCTCATACACCAATCCACAACACTTCGCAAGCCTTTTTCTTTGAATCGGTGAAACAAAGTCGTATTAATTTGCTTATCCAGCTGGTCGAATTATAACAAACGAATAACGCGAAGCGGGCAGTACTCATTAAAGCAGAAGCCGGTGGGACAGGTGCAAAAAAGACGAAGTGTATTCAAATACAGTTCAACGGTCAGTCGAGTGATTGCATTCGTATTTTAAAGAATACTAGTGCTAGACAGTTGCCAGTGATGAAAGTTGTAACTAGCACCAGTATCAGTGACGCTCTTCAATGTTCCGAATCGCGAACCAGGCAAGTGTACTCGCGGCGTGTGCTTGGTTAGGTACTCCAGGTTTGTGGGGGGGGAATGTTCCAACTCTACCTCTATTCTGTCCTTGCACTGTAAGCGCCTGCTTGCTTTGCAGGCATTATGATGGGATGTTGCATATGATGTGGTTGGTCTTGGGTTTGTTCAGTATCTGCTACTGTGATGGAACCTGGGGGTTTCTTAGGGTTGGGAGGTGGAATGAGAGTCACACTACCAGGATGTCCCTGGAGAAAGACTAAGGCCTGACATTGTCACTGTGCCCTGACTAGTCTGCAGTGATATTCACGAACGTATTGAGCAAAAACGGCTGAACCAAGTCAGCTCAAACTTGATATCTAGCCCACAGGCTACCGTAGAACACCAGAATAAGGGTAAGAGTAAAATCTGCCTAAACTAACTATAGTTACCATAGTCATGAAAACACTATATATTTTTTTCTCAAAAACGGCTAGAACGTTTATGATTAAATTTTTTGTACAAAGAGCTCCTAACGACCAAAAAATACCATAATCTGTGAAAAAATGACAGAGCGGCACAACCAATTACTAAACAATTCAACGAAAATCGTTTTACCGCAACTTTTTCTAAATTAACTATGCTCAAATGTTACTAGGATGTTCTGAAACATTGACGTGGTAGTTGAATTAAGTACCATATGATTTGTAGGAGCTACTCCAGAAATTCCGGAATTTCAACCTTCATTTCTCACAGTTTACAACCAAAAATTCTAGAATAGTGATTATATTCGTTCTAAAAAATATCTTGTGCGTTGCAACACACAACTTTCCTAGCTCTGCGTCAATTCACTTTGTACATGGCTAATTCGATTTAATCAATTCATTTATCACTCAGTTCCTTTGAACTTGGTCAAACAGCAGTAGGAAGCGTAGCGCCTACAGTTCCGGAATTTATTGTGCTGCTCGTACTCATTCCAGAACCATTACTGAGCAATTGGTACACCGTTTTTTCAATTCTTTAGACCTCATAACGTAGATCTGAAGAACTCAATTTTTTTAACCAAGTTACAGGACTTTTCTTACCCTTTAATCGATAAGTAAATATCTGGTGCGTTGCAACACACAACTTTCCTTAGCTCTACATCAATTCACTTTCTATATGGCTTTGTCCACTTAACCAATTCATTTACCACTCAGTTCATTTGAACAACATTTCATGGTAGCAAAAAGGCGGTAGCCAAGGTTAGTAAAAACAAAAGTAGTGCTAGGCCCTTTCCTAACCCACTCATAAAGTTGACAATTGTTCACTTTTTACTTTCCTTGCTCTACGAAGTAAAAAGGAAAGTTATGTAATTGGCTGAAAAAAAAATTTCGAGTTTTCTTCATATCTTTACGTTTCAGACCCTCCTGAGTCCGAAAAACACTATTTGGGAAAATGGTCTGTGTGTGTGTGTATGTGAACCATTTTTAGAGGGAACCACCGTACCAAATCCTTTCAAACTTGATACCTCGCCCGCAAGTTACTATGGGACGCCAAAATAAGGGTTTGAACAAAATCCACCGAAAGTTGACTATAGTTATCATAGTGATCAAAACACCAAATTTTGTTTCTCAAAAATGGCTCTAACGATTTTGATTAAATTTTTTATATTGATAGCTCTCAATAAGGCAATTATACCATAAAATTCCCATTAGTGGGAAAATGACGAGAGCGGCACAATAAATTATCAAAATTTTTGACGATAAGCGTTTTTAGCGTTGTTTTTTCCTTATAAACTCCGCTGGAATGTTGATAGAACGTTTAAAAAAATGGTATTGTAGTCCAATCGAATACCTAAAGTGTGAGTGTTTGAAAACGCTCATGAGATACATGGGGGTCACTCCAGAAATTCCTGAATTTCAACTACTGCCGTTTCGCTTACTACCAGTTCTAAATGTTTTCACCCAATAACTCTGCAAAAGTATTTACTATCCTTCTTCAAAAAAAATGTGTTTACAGCCTCATTAATTATCTGTGTACCAATTGCTCAGTAATGGTTCTGGAATGAGTACGAGCAGCACAATAAATTCCGGAACTGTAAGCTCTACCGCTTCCTGCTGCCATAAAGCGTTGTTTGACCAAGTTCAAATTAACTTGATTGATAAATGAATTGATTAAATAGAATTAGCCGTGTTCACAGTGAATTGTAGAGCTAAGGAAAGTTGTGTGTTGCAACGCACCAGATATTTTGTATTGTGGCTGCAGCTTGGGTTTGGAGTTTCAGGACTATTTGGCTGCTAACGGGAAAGTAATCGCGGGTTCTGGTTGTCGATATGTTTAACAACTTCAGAAGATCAAGTTTTATTTTATTGAACTCCCAGGTACATTAAATTTTATTATAGAGAATTTTAAAATATGTTTTGATACCATCTTGTAAGAGAAAGTTCTGCGCAGTCATCAGTTGAAAGCCAATACAAGCAACAGTTTGATGTTACTGAGAACTTGCTGATACGCACTGTCTTTTAATCTACTTGTGTAACCATGATTTTATCTGCCTTCTTATGTGTCTGACATCACTATTCAAACTGTCGTACTTTCGTTTATTAGTTTGCTGTGCTTGAGAAAGTCCTCGATTTCAGAGGCTAGAGGAAATGCAGGATTCACACAAGTAGACTGGGACCTACAGATGACAATTTATACATGTCAAACAACTTCTATGTTTGAATTCTCCTCTCAAACCAGGATTGGATAACTTAGAGATTACTGTTTTTTAGAAGCATTATTCCTCAAGTCTCAAGGGCATTGGTTGTGATGCAAAGTGCTTAATTTGTTACCTACTGTACTTGGTTTTAGGTTTTTGGGACTCCTGGCATGATGGAAATACATCAAAAATGCCGTAATACAACCTATGGCAACTGTCCAGGTATCAGTAGACTCCCAGTACCAGATGATAAGGTCGATTGGAATGTGGATTGGAACGAATACAAACCTCCTTACTTCACAGCCAAAGGGACTCTTGGAAAACCATGGGCTGACAAGGAAATTGGTAGCAATGGTTTTTCACCTTCATGGAACGCTGTAGACAAAACAGTTGATCGAAGGAGTTTCACTGGCGCGTATTTAGTTCACGAAGGGTACCCACTAAATCCGATCGGAAGGACTGGCCTTCGTGGTCGAGGAGTGTTAGGCAAGTGGGGTCCCAATCACGCAGCTGATCCAATTGTAACTCGATGGAAACGAGAAGATGGCGTTGCCATCCTCCACTCCGTATCCAAGAAGCCCGTCCTCCAATTCATTAGTATTCGTCGCCGGGACAACAACCAATGGGCCTTTCCAGGAGGGATGGTTGATCCGGGAGATATTGTTTCTCAAACATTGAAAAGAGAGTTTCTCGAAGAAACCATGAATAGCCTTGAAATGGATTCGATAAGTAAGTCCTACCATGAAAAACGGCTGGAAGAATTTTTCACACAAGGAAATCACGTTTACCAAGGGTACGTTGACGACCCAAGAAATACAGACAATGCATGGATGGAAACTGTCGCCAAAAATTTTCACGATGAAGATGGCAGGTTCGTGGGAACTTTAAATTTGAAAGCTGGTGATGATGCAGCCAGTGTTTCATGGGTGGATGTCTCAAAAAATCTCGAGCTCTACGCCAGTCATTCACAGATGCTTCAAACTGTAGCTCAAATGTTGGATGCCCATTGGTAGTAATTGCCCTTACTTGTTCCAACCTTAAATGCCTAGAAACGCTTGCAAAACAAAACAAGTGTGCGCCAATTTGACTTGCAACTGACATACTAACAATTTGCTCTTATTCATGCTGCAATTTGTTTTGCTAAAAATTAAAATTGTTCCTTGCTCAGTTCATAATTTTCCAATTATGTATGGAACTTCCTATTTTATACTTTGGGGGTTAAAAGTTACCAACGGAGCTGTGATAAGTTACAGGTAGACTGGCTGAGGTTGTGCTTTTACCAGATTATCAGGGTGTAGTAGGAAACAAGAACTAAGAAGTGATGTGTAAACACGAAATTGGGACTATAACGAGTAATTTATCAGTGAGGGCATGTTGATAAGGGTATATTGAGAACATCTATTCTTCTAAACAACGATATAAATTTGAAGAGGGAGCTCATAAAAATCGATTAATGCTTACTTATTGTTCACGCAAGTATCTGTCATCAAAATTAAGATTGCAACATTTGTGCCAGACGAACCGAAGAAACTTACATAAGGGATGCAAAGAAAAGGAATTGTGGGTAGGATGTAAGTGAATTTTCGTGAGAATTTTGTGGCTGTGCTGATCCTTTTGATTGTAGCATAGGACCCTACTGTTCAACATATCACTGCATCGTCCCTGGTACCTGTAGTGTTGTGTCGTATTTTAAGAAAACTTGAGTAATAGGATCGGAGCTAGGAATTGCTGTAATTTTCGCCCCAACGTTTTCGATCCCCTCAGTAACTGAGAAATTACAAATGACAAATGGTTAGACTAAACACAAATACAGTTTTTATTTAAATAAAAAGTATAAAAACTTTGCAACAGAATACAAAAAAGTATAAAAAATAAGCACCTATTCAAAATTAAAACGTGTTAACAATTAGTTGTATAATCATCTCACTATTTTTATGAGTATTTTGAACATGCACTACACCGAACTTAAGAGTTTAGGTACAGTATAATAAGATCTGGATAAATGTTCAGCGATCATAGGTCAGTAAACACACACAGAGGATATCGAAGGTGCAGTTGAATGTGGCTCCCAGTTGTTATTGACGAAATTCCTTCTTATAGTAGCCATAGTATGAAGTCGTTTGTGTTCATACTTTGTTACTCCTCAGCCCAACAGGTATTTTTATCAACAGTGCATTTGAAGACACGTAAGTCAGAATACCAAATATCAGTAGGTGGTTAGTGTACTTCAAGCTCTGAACAGGGGGAGTGGAGTATGTTGAGCACATGCCAAGAAACTTCTGCTTCCTGCCCTTCTGTCTCAGCCAACCCAAAAACATGGCTCTGCCACTAGGTCCAGCCCAGATGTTCCAAGAGGCATGACAAATGCCAAGATGGCAGGAAGGCTACTAATCCCATGTACGCTGGAAGGTATATGACTGTTACGGCGAGAAGATAGCCACTGAGGTGCAGAAGGGTTGTTGTTGGTCAAATGTGGCCTGGACACAACCAACCCAGTCTGAAACAGCAGGTTGTCTATGCCAGACTCAGTAACCACCGTACATCAGAAAGAAACGTTGGCTATACTGCTCTTCATTCAGCTGTAATCAAATAAGCAATGCACGGAGATAACAATCTATAACCTGTTGGATGGTCAAGTAGTCATCAAAGTCACAGGGTTTTTTCGTTTCAAGCCCAGATTACCCTTTAAGAGTCCTCCAGGTTCCTGCGGACCCACAACAGGATCCTTCAGGAGTTGTGAGATTGGGGCACAAAGACATTGAAGGTTGGAGGGCACGAGGAGATGGATGTGTTGGCCAAGAAGGGAGCCCCTGTGCTGCCCCTAAATATACCCACCCACTGGGTACCTGAAACACTTGGATATACCTTAAGTCATAAGAACCAGCCTCTTTGTCAGTTACAGGATAATCCTGTATTTTTAGGTGCAAAAATGGAGTAAATCTGGATAAAAGAAATGTATAGAGCTGTAGAAATAATATATGAGATCACTAAACGGAGCTATTACTGCAGTAGAATGGAGCAGGAGAGATACGGCTAACTCACTTCAAGGTAGTAACCTACAGTTCATTAAGGAAATGTAGAGCCCACAGTGAAGCTTCTTACATGAAATTAAAACCAGTAGTTCAACTATTGACGTAGATACGAATATGAAACATGGAGGAGTGTATTGTTTAGGATGGAGAGATGTGAGTCAGCGGATCACATTCAGAGACACTGCCATATTACGGGGTAATCGCGTTGATAGTAGATGACCAAGGTCTTTGTTGACCATGAGCCAAGTGTATTTGTCAATAGGAAAAACTTCTTCGAGAGGGACCCTGAACGAAACTAGAACTGTCATGCAAAGGCCGTCACCAACTCCATTGGAGCCTTTGGCACAGTGCTCAACATTCATGATGCCATGAGGCTTATGCGCTGGGACATCCGCTCCAAAGATGTCCTGGAATCAGAAATATAATGAACATAACATGAATGACATGAACAGAGATATGAAACAGATTTTCGTAATTCAAGGCAGATCATGAATTTCACCAAAACGTTGCACCATTAAGTGCGAGGGGGTCGAGTTATTGGTGAGCCAATGACATTCTCAATCTCTAGATTCCTCGTAACATCGATTGTTACCCTTTGAATACGATTTTTCGTAATCATTCGCAGCCACCAGACACTTTAAGTAGGAGTGATTGAGCTTGAAAATCAGTTGAATATTTTGAACTCTGGCTCTTTCTTAGTAGAAGGTGTCGTACATACCCGCCCCCCTTAGGAAGCCGAGTATGTCCTTCACCGCAGAGTCCGCTACAGTTGGGGGTTCAGTGGTCCCTGACCGAAGTATTCAAAGCGTTTTGCTGCCAAGGCAGGGCATTCACATAGGATATTCTCTGCTGTCTCATCCTCCTCGCTGCAGAGTCTGCATTCCACCGCCTCTGAGATGCCCATCTTGTTGAGGTGATATCTGAGTGGGCAGTGCCCGGTGAGGAAGCTTATCAGTACTCCCAGATCTTGTCAGCATCGCCTTCGCCCGTTGACAGGAAGGTGTGACAAGCCTTTTCGCCTGTCTTAGTCATGGCTGGCAATGCCAATGGGCGCCATTTTCCTGTATCTCCCATCGAGCAACCAGACGGTTCAGGTGACTTTTCGTCAGACCCGCGTGTGGCTCAGGCCAAATGGGTAGGGATTCTGTACCCCTTTTCGCGAGGCGGTCAGCCTTTTCATTGCCCTTATGCCCCCTTGTGAGCCGGCACCCAAATGAGGGAGAGCCTGTTACAGGCGCCGAGCTGCTTGAGCTCATGGAGGCATTCCCATGCCAGCTTAGACCTGTCTGAGAAAATGTAGATCCGCTTGCCCTTGAGCCCTTTGTTCAGGATCTCTTCTGCGCAGATCTTTATGGCTAGGATTTCCGCTTGGAATATCGTGGCGTACTCCCCCAGCGGCTTTGCAAAACTGTAGTTGGGCCCTACAATGCCCAGTCCTGCTCGGCCTTCCTTAACTGAACCATCGGTATACCACTGCAGCGCGCCCACCTCGGTCCGGAATGTCGCCTTCTCCCACCGTTCCCGTGAGTGGACACTGACGCTGAGTGGCAGCTGAAAATTCTTCTGCTCTGGCATGACGTCAGTAGCAAGGACTGCTGCCTCTTCTATCTTAAACTGTCTTGTTATTCCGTGGAGGCTCGCCTTAACCCTGGTGGAAATGTTACCTGTCTGCAAAAACCTTGCCACTCCCAGGTAAGCGGTCCTCTGAATGTGTATATGTAGAGGTGAGATGTTCAGAAGGACTTCCATTGCAGCAGTATGGCATGTACCCATGGCCCCTGTGATAGCAAGACACGCCTGCCGCTGCAGTTGTTAGAGTTTTCCTTGTACTGCCAGCCGGCGTGTCGCCTTCCACCACAACATGGAGACATATGTGATGTCATTTTTGGAGTTATGCCCCAGGATTTGCTGCACAGCCACCTACACGCCCAGAGGGCTGTAGTTGCCTTGTGCAGCGCATATCTCACATGCGAGTTCCATGTGAGCTGCTTGTCCAGTATCACCCCGAGGTATTTCACCTCCTTCATAATCTGGAGCCTTGCTCCTTGCATTGTGGGTGGTACTATATCAAGGTTTCTTCGTCTAGTGAAGGAAACCGTAGTGGTCTTGGTCGGATTTATAAAGAGTCCTTCCTTGGCGCACCATCTTTGGATGATATCTTGCATCCTTTCAGACACCATGGAGGCAAATTTGTCTCTTACGAGAACTGCAAGGTCATCCGCGTATGCGAACACTTCGTAGCCTTCAAGCTGCAGTGTTTCCAGCAGCTCGTTGGCCACCAGTAGCCTCAGGAGGGGAGAAAGTACCCCCCTTTGGGGGCAGCCTCGCGTGGGAACCACGGTGATGCTGTCTTTCCCTAGCCGGGCCGTGATTTCCCTACTCCTAAGCTTGGACATAGTCCATTTCACGGCCTGGGGTTCTATTCCCCTGTGCTGCTCTTGCTTCTATGGAGCCGAAGGAGGTGTTATCGAAGTCACGCCCCACGTCCATGAAGCAGCACAACGCCACCTCCCTTGTCTGAAGGGCCTCGTCAACCAATGAGACCAGCTCCATGAGAGCGGTCCGCCCCTCAGGTAGGCATGCTGCGCCCTCGAGAGGGGCTTAGTTTCAAGAATTTCCTTGAAGACCAGATCCATGGTCTTTTCCATTGCCTTCAGGAGAAAGGAGGAAAGGCTTATGGGTCTCTCAGATTTCTCAGTCGAGGAGTCACTGCAGAAACACAAGCCACGTCCCTCTCCATGAATGGGGCACATGGGCCAGTAGAAAGCTAGCTTTGAAAGTCTTAACCAGTAGGGGAAGTAGGGCCCCCAAGCCCTGCTGAAGCAAGGCTGGGAACACCCCGTCACCCCCAGGGGACTTATAGGCCTTAAAGGAATTTACCGCCCATTTGACCCTTTCGTGGGTGAAGGTGCGATTCGCGTACCCCAGGAGCCAGCGTGGGTGCGGACGTTCCCTGTTTTGCTCCTGGGGTGGGGCGGCGGCCCCTTCCTCAATGATGGTGCACCCTGGAAAGTGGGTGTCAACCAACACCTCCAGGGTTTCCCTCGCACCCTTCATAAACGTTCTGTCTGTCTTCCTGATTAGGCCTACTTCCTGAGGTTTATCCATGGAGAGCGCTTTCTGCAGCCTTGAGGCTCCAGAGACACTTGCTATACCGCTGCAGAAATCCCTCCAGGACTTCCTCTTTGCTCTTCTAATGGCCTTACTGTAGCTTGTAAGGGATTGCCGGTAGGCCTCCCAATCCCCTGTCCTTTTAGACCTGTTGAAGAGCCTCCTCGTTGAGGACCTTTGCTTCCCTAACTCCTCATTCCACCATCGGGCCTCACTGTTGGTCATGTGGGTACGGGATGGGCAATTGTCCTCATAGGAGCGAATGATCGGCTCTTGCATAAGGCTGACCATGGTGGTCCATACCTCCCAGTTCTGAGAAGAGCTGGGTTTGGTAAAGTTTGAAGGCGCATAGTTGATTAAGATACTTAAGGGCCAGTTGAACAAAGGTGGATTAAGTTAGCAATTTCAGTGGAGCCTTGCTCTGGACTTAGTCTTTTGAATATTAAAGAATGCAGAACCATATAAGTGTGGACGCTGACTCTTGAGATTGATGGAGTCGTAGCAAAAAATTGACAATTGTATCTAATTGAACAGCAAGGTTATCAAGGGCTGCTAGCTGCAAGGATCTTCAATGAAGGGTTGTTTGACTTTTCTTAGAAGAATGAAGAGTTCAAAAATGATTTTAAGAAAGTGTTGTCACCTATTTGCGAATGAAGCACTCAAAACAAAGGACTCAGCAAATAGGCTAGACCGCTGCACTAAATACGTTAAACAACAACGTACATACGTTAACTTCACAAGTGATGCTAATACTCACCATCATAAACTTCCGTAGAGTTGAATGAAGGTTCTTCATGTGATTGATTTCACAAATAGGGAAATGGACTTCAGTTTTCTCTGATAAAAGGACGTGTATTCTATTGCTGAAAATGACGAGAAACCACGAATAAGAAGTCTGCAGCATTCATTTTAATATAATGCATGCTTATCTATTTGTACACAAAACTACTGGGCACCTTTTCATTACAATTAAAAAAAAATTCGAACACCAGCTACATATGCGGGCGCTATATCTTCTTTCAACGCATTTCTACAGGAACATTTAAAGAGAACAAAATGTAGGGACTACTTAGCTGAGAGTGTTCCATAAGTTTGATCGAAATCGTTAGAGCCGTGTTTGAGAAAATTGAAATACCGATAAATTAATTCGCCAAATCTCCTTTTCTGAGTTAACTTGGCTCATATCTCCGTTCAACATATATATACAGAAATAATTATAGAGAACGAAATGTGGGTATTGGTAACTAAACGGCACCCTGTAAGATTGATCACATCTGGTGAAGCAGTTACCCTGGCATTGACGGGAAAGTTCGAAAAAACGTTATTTTCGACCCATTTTCATTTTTAACTATGTTCAATGGACTGTCAGAGGAACATTTATTGAGAACAATATGTGGGTATTAACTATTCGAAAACATCCTGAGAGTTTGGTGGAAATTGCTGAAGCCGTTTTGCCAAAAAGCGTAAAAAACCTATTTTTGCTTCATAGGCCTATATCTCCGTTCGCCGTATTTTCTTCTCAGATATGTATAGAAAAGAAACGTTAGGTATTGATTAGTAGAAGATAATTTAAAAGTTTAATCATAATCATTAGAGCCGTTATCGAGAAAAAGGCGAAAACCCCTAGTTACTTTCCGCTACCCGAAGGGAAGGAAAGTATAGTAATCGTTTTAAAAAAAACGGGTTTTCTTCAGATCTTTACGTTTTGAGGCCTACTGAGTCTAAAAAACCTAATTTCGGCACGTGGTCCGTGTGTGTGTGTATGCTCGCACTCACCCACCTGGCCGCTGTGCTCATCCGAGCCGGTGGCTTTGAGCTGGTTGTAATATCATTTTACAGGCAATTTGGCGCACCAGTTGCCAACAGCCTTCAACCACTCGAGCTGGCTCTAGCAGGCCTATCAGGACGACCCTGCATAGTCTGTGCTGATGCAAACGCCAGATCACCATTGTGGGGATCCCCAACCCTTGGTATATAGAGCTGCTCACCAGGTACAACCTGGTTGTTGCCAACGACCCCACGACAGAGGCGACCTATGATGGTCCGGGAGGAAGGTCGTGTATAGACTTCACAGCCGTGTCTCACACCCTGCTACTCAAATTGAAGGGTTGGCGAGTCGTACCAGGTGCAACGCAGAGCGATCACATGGTTATTGACTTTGCCATCACAAATGAGAGGTCTGTTTCCTTATTTGATGACTGTACCTAAACCCTCGACGAGGGTTATATCAGTCATAGAAGTTGCAGTTCGCTAATATGCAAGAGGCCGGCCCCTGCAGCATCCACCGAACTCAGACCTGTGGAGGTATTTGGTCATCAGCCAGTCTCCCGGTAGAGAGCTGTTGCCCGTGTGTGACTGCGCGGAGGTGACCATCTGAGGAATCCCGTACAGTCTGGGAGGAGTTCTTAATCTGGTTCCCTACCTGATCTTACTGTTTACTTGGGTGGCAAGTTTCAAAATGACAGATCAACTATGACCACGTTTCTTAGCCATCACCTTCTTCGCAAACTTTGCAAAATGGTTATAGGCTTGTGTCGATGCCCCAGGAGTTTGATACTTTGAATTTGTTTCCCTCTTTTGTGTTGATGTCGCGACGGAAGATCCGTCCCTTATTGTTTTCAAATCACCTCTTCACCTCTGCCCTCGCAATATCATTTGCTTTCTCAAGACTTGCCGGCCGCCGCTTCAGTATTGCCTCACTTCTCGTTCAAAGCACCCTCACCTTGTTGTTTGTTCGTCATCGGAAATTGTTCCGTGCTTATCGCCATCTTGCCTTGTGACTGCCACTTTCTGATTTTTTCTTCGCCAATTACCAATTCACAGACCGAGACCTCTGTAGGTATAGCAATGAAACTATACTTCAGCTTTTGCGGGGAAATAAAATGATGCTGTACGCCTAACCAGCTCTACCCATTATTTTCAGTTTCTGCTGGGTACGCATGCAGCACGAACCCCTTCATCTCGCCGACATATACCTACTGCTATTCGAACAGTCTGTGGAGTTCTTTCAGCCTCCTCGTCTTAATTTTCGCCCTCTACTCGACTATCAATCGTCGCCACAGGTTCCCAAACAGGTCCCCTTACCCGTCTCAAATGGGCTAAATTAATTCACCTGTTTTTCTTTTCTCGTCATTCCCCCTTTGTTTTCGCTGTTAGTAGGAATACCCTTAAGACATTACCTAATTTAAGAAATTCGCCCTTTATTCTTTCTGGTCAGAAGAAACCGCATTATTTTATTTTTAAAGAAATTGGGTTGTGTCCGCCAGTAGGCAAATTACTAAAGTTAACGTACCTCAGATGACAACATCCTCTGCAAAGACAAGCGTGAAAAGCAATTCCACACAAAAAATGCTGACTGGCCACAATTCTGTAGGGTACTGGAAGGTGAACTTCGTGCCACAGACACCGACCTAATAGTGCAAGCATCCACACCTGAAGAGGTGGACAGCAAAGTGGACATATTTACCACAGCACTGCACTCTGCTGGGCTCTCTGTACTTGGGCAACAGAAGCACAGGGTAATCAAAGTCTCATGGTGAACTGAGGAGCTTAATCCCCTCAAGCAAAGTGTAAATACAGCCAGAAGGATGTACCAACAAACTCGTGACCCTGGTACCAGAGCCACACTCCGAACAGCCTTCATCCAAGAGAAGAAGGCCTTCCACCGCGCCATCAAATGGCAAGGCTGGTGAAATTTTGTGGAAGCGGAGAGCTCTGAGAACCCCTGGGGCAGACATTACAAGTCCTCCATAGGAAAAGCAAACGTAGAGCAGGTCTTAGCTGCGATGCAAAATGGGTTCGGCTGGGCCTGCAGCATCGAAAGCTCACTGGAAACCCTCCTTGAGAAGGCGTTCCCTGACGACCAAGTAGCTCGAGACACTGAAGCCAAGAGGGCAGCAAGGGAGCTGATCATGGACCCTCCGAACGAGCCCGACATCCCATTGTGGACAACAAATCTCCAGGGCCAGATAAAATAGAAAGCAATGTGCTAAAGAAGGCTGAGCGGACAATCTCCAGCGGTCTCCTTAATTTATTTAATGACTGCAGGTCGGACAGTTCCCCACTCAGTGGAAGACTGCGCGTGTTGTCACTCTTCAAAAGGGAGGCGACCGCAATCAGTCAGACCCGCGATCATGGAGACCACTCAGCCTTCTTTCCATATTAGGCAAAACACTAGAAATCTTGATGTTGCAGTCCCTCGAAGGAGTCTTTGGCCGCAACCTCACAGGCAGGCAATACGGGTGTACCAAAGGAAGGTCCACGCAGGATGTCATTGTCGAGATTCGGCGTGTTTCCCTGCTGGCACCGGCTAAGTACGTCGTAGCAGTTCTGATTGACATCAGAGGAGCGTTTGACAACCTTTGGTGGCCAGTGCTCCTTAATGAGCTCAAAGGTAGGGGAATCCCCCGCAACCTGTACTCGCTCGTCAGAAGCTACCTGACAGACAGAACTGCTACGATCGAAAGTAGGCATGTCTCCGTCCGGAGAAAGATTGAGAAGGGGTGCCCACAGGGCTCGGTCCTAGGACCAGCACTCTGGAATGCCTTCTTCGAAGGTCTTCTCAGGAAACTCATGGAGACTGACTGCGAGCCGTACGCCTATGTGGATGACTTGACTGTGCTGATCTTTGCAGAGTCAGTCCGCCAAATTGAAGGAAAAACCCACCACGTGCTCCGCACCGTCACCCACTCGTGCGAGCATGTCAAGATGCAGGTGGCTGAGGAAAAAACCCAGCTAATCCTCTTGAAAGGGAAAGTGAATAATCCACCCACAATACGCTTTGGCGGCCACAGGCTCCTTCTTGAAAAGCACGTCAAGTATTTAGGAGTGAATATAGGTGAGAGGTGGGGTTTCAACCAACACCTCCAGTCCCTTAAAGGCACTACCATTGCAAGGTTTGCCTCACTGCGTGCCATTACTAAGGCCACTTGGGGTGTGTGTTACCACGACACCATCCTCATGTATAAGGCCATTTATTTAGGTGTGATTGGCTACTGCCCCGTTGTCTGGGGTAGCAAACTAACAGTCAATCAAAAGAGAGTATTGGCCCAATCCCAGAGAGCCGCGCTCCTGTGGATCACCAAGGCCTACAAAACTGTATCAACGGAGGCACTCCAGGTGATCACTGGTCAGTTACCAGTTGATTTGGCTGTTGAGTGCATGATTGACAAGTGGAGAGTGAAACGGGAGCTTCCCCCGCTTTGGGCTGAACTCCGTGCGGATCTCACCACAGAACAGAAACTTGCCGCCATCGATGAATGGGCTCTAGAGAAATGGCAAGCGAGATGGGAATCCTCGTCAAAGGGACGTGATACGTATGAGTTCTTCCCCAACATCCGTGAACGTCTTTCTAGAAAATGGGTTGAGCCAGACCACTGGGCGAGCCAGTTCCTCACGGGACATGGTGACTTCAATGCGCGGCTCCACTTCTTTTCTCTGAAAGACCCTCCATTATGCACGTCTTGTGCCTCCAGTGCGGAGGAAACAAGAAACCATGTGCTGCTCCACTGTAGTTTCTACAACAGTGAGCGACGGTTGTTGAGAGGGCAAACGAACTTAGCAGCTTTGACTGCTACAAAGGAAGCCTATAACCGTTTTGCAAAGTTCGCAAAGAAGGTAATGGCTAAGAAACGTGGTTATAGTTGATCAGTCCTTTTGAAACTTGCCACCCAAGTAAACAGTAAGATCAGGTAGGGAACCAGATTAAGAACTACTCCCAGATGGTACGGGATTCCTCAGGTGGTCACCTCCGCGCGGTAACACACGGGCAACAGCTCTCTACGGTGAGACTGGCTAACGACCACATACCTGCCGTACCTCCACAGGTCTGAGTTCGGTGGATGCTGCAGGGGCCGGCCTCTTGCATATTAGCGAAACCGCAACTTCTTTGACTGATATAACCCTCGTCGAGGGTTTAGGTACAGTCATGAAATAAAGAAACAGATCTGTGACAGGCTGGGTGACACCTCAATCACCCAATCCTTCTGTCTGCCACGCTTTTTGGTGAAAAGAGGCCTGACGTCCTATGGCTGCAAGCCTAATGCAGGATTGTGTTCAACAACTTGTCGGGCCAAGTCCTCTTTTTTTAGGTCGGTCCGCACGTCGCACAATAGCAGGCGTGGGAAGCGACCCAGAGGGGCTGACGCTTGGTGCTTCAACTCCTTCGTGGAAATGTGGCTCGTAAGCGCCTGGAGTTTCCGTCACAATGACGGCGCCACCTCCTACTGCGGTGCGGATGTCTAGTACTCGGACGCTTAGAGCTTGGAGGTCCGTAGCAGGGACACTCTGCATCAGCGCTTCCATTGCATCAGGGTTGGAGGGACCAGCCTCTCCTTCCTCACATGTACGCCTAACCACTACCACGTTTTGTTGTGGGTTTTTAGGGGGGAGTTTGGCAAGCGGTGGAGGCTTTTTATTTTTATTTTTGCCCTTGTTTTTGGGTGGAGGCGTAGGCGGGGCGCTGCCCTCAGCCTGAACGTCCTGCTTAGTTGGGGCCTTTTTCTTCTTCCCCCTGCGCTTCCTGGCCCTGGCAGACTGCCATTCAGCCTCAGCTCCATGAGGGAGGGAGGAGGGCTCAGTAGCAGCTACTTCTGCATACGAGGGGCCTGGGGTACTACACTGGCTCGTTGGAGCTCCTTGCGCTTGGGGGGCTGGTGGCACTGGCTGCTGGGCAATTGCCCTACGCAGCTCTTCCCTCACGACAGCCGCCACAGTTTCCCGCAGGGGGGTAGTGGCAGGGGGCGATGTCGTTGAAGGGGAACTAGCTTTAATGGCCAGCTTCGATATTTCAAAGAGGCAGCTAGTGACGAGGTCCCGCATTGGTCCCGTTGCATTGACCCTCATCCGTGCCAGCTGGCCATGGATGATTTGAACATAAGCTCAAATCTGCTCCATTCTGACAGATTAGGGTCCACAAGGTGTCTAGTGCTTGTAGTAGCCAGGTTGCCCGGGGTACTAGGGGGAGAAGGGGGAGATGAACGCGGTTTGCCTGGTTCTTTCCGCCCTTGTTTGTTTGGATGACGAGTAGGTTGCTCATCGTCCGAAGAGGGAGGGGTCGAGCTTGGGGAGTCCGAGGAAGCGGCGCAGGTGGCGTTTTTATTACCTGCTATTGTTTTATTTGACTTTGTCATGTTATTTTTACTAATTTGGAGGGGGGGGATATTGAAGAAGCAGACTGCTGATGTAGTGTATCCTTGTGAGTTCATTTGTTGTGTGTTAGTGGTATGAGCGAGAGGTGCTCGAGGCAGTGTCCTGGAAGCTCCCCCTCAGGCATATTGATTCTAGCCCCTTTCGCTGGTCCGTTGAGGGTCAAAGGGAGGCCCCCACATGCGCCGCAGCTGCCAGTCTGGCCACCCACCGGGACTAAGAGGCATGAGGGATTTTTCAGCTGCTGCTCAGAGTCAGCCCTCGGCCACTGGTGATGTGGTGAGCGGGACACACGCTATCAGCCGCCCCAGGAACTCTCAAACCTGGTTTTTCCCCCGCCTCATTCTGAAGGCCACACCTATATAGGGGATCGCTCATAGGGTGTTAGTGAGCTACTTCCAGGACTGTCTTACGCTCATTATGAGTGTTTTAAGTCAATGTGTTCTGCCATGCAAGCCGTTGCAGTGTATTTTGTATCTGGAATATGTTGTGTATGTTAGTGTCGTCGGCTTTTACGGCCACGCAGAGGATACGGCAGGAGAATTCTGTTCCCCTTCCTGCAGGGGGTGTGTTCTGCGATCCCAGCTCAAGGTAGGGGGTTCCCAGTATGTCATGTATGTAGAAGAAGTGTAAGTTGTGTTCCTTTAAGTTCGGCTCATACGAACACGCAGGGAAAAGAGCAGTGGAATTCTGGACCCCCAACTGCAGGGTGAGCCCAGTGTGGCGACAAGTACACTGTGACGCCCAGCCACAGTTAACCCTCGTTGGATGTAATCCTGAGGGGGCCTCGTAGAGGTGAGGTTGTCTTTCAAGCTGGGCCCACCCGACTGTCCCTTCTAGTCGGCTCATACGACGCGCAGGGAATACGTCAGCGGTATTCTGGACCCCCGACTGCAGGGTGAACCATCACAGATGACGACATCCTCTGCAAAGACAAGCGTGAAAAGCGATTCCGCACCGAAAATGCTGACAGACCACAATTCTGTAGGGTACTGGAAGGCGAACTGTGTGCTGCAGACACCGACCTAATAGTGCTAGCTGCCACACCTGAAGAGGTGGACAGCAAAGTGGACATATTTACCACAGCACTGCACTCTGCTGGGCTCTCTGTACTTGGGCAACAGAAGCACAGGGTGATCAAAGTCCCATGGTGAACTGAGGAACTTAATCCCCTCAAGCAAAGTGTAAATACAGCCAGAAGGATGTACCAACAAACTCGTGACCCTGGTACCAGAGCCACACTCCGAACAGCCTTCATCCAAGAGAAGAAGGCCTTCCACCGCACCATCAAATGGCAAGGCTGGTGAAATTTTGTGGAAGCGGAGAGCTCTGAGAACCCCTGGGGCAGACATTACAAGTCCTCCATAGGAAAAGCAAACGTAGAGCAGGTCTTAGTTGCGATGCAAAATGGGTTCGGCTGGGCCTGCAGCATCGAAAGCTCACTGGAAACCCTCCTTGAGAAGGCGTTCCCTGACGACCAAGTAGCTCGAGACACTGAAGCCAAGAGGGCAGCTAGTGAGCTGATCATGGACCCTCCAAACGAACCCGACATCCCATTGTGGACAACAAATCTCCTGGGCCAGATAAAATAGAAAGCAATGTGCTAAAGAAGGCTGAGCGGACAATCTCCAGCGGTCTCCTTAATTTATTTAATGACTGCAGGTCGGACAGTTCCCCACTCAGTGGAAGTCTGCGCGTGTTGTCACTCTTCAAAAGGGAGGCGACCGCAATCAGTCAGACCTGCGATCATGGAGACCACTTCTTCTTCTTTCCATATTAGGCAAAACACTAGAAATCCTGATGTTGCAGTCCCTCAAAGGAGTCTTTGGCCACAACCTCACAGGCAGGCAATACGAGTGTACCAAAGGAAGGTCCACGCAGGATGTCATTGTCGAAATTCGGCGTGTTTCCCTGCTGGCACCAGCTAAGTACACCGTAGCAGTTCTGATTGACATCAGAGGAGCGTTTGACAACCTTTGGTGTAGTCCCTACATTTAGTTCTCCATAAATGTTTCTGTAGAAATGCGTTGAACGAAGATAGAGCACCCGCATGTGTAGCTGGTGTTTGAACTTACGGGGTGGCGGTAAGTTGTGTGTTGCTACGTACCAGATATTTTTTTGTAGACACCAAAATAAGGTTATGGATGATTTCGGCCGATGTTAAGGGGGGGGGGGGGACGAAAATGTACCATAAACTAGGGTTTTTCCATCTTTTTCGAAAATGGCTCTAACGATTTTGTTTTAACTTTCAAATTATCTTCTACCAATCAATACCTAACTTTTCTTCTTTTCTTCTCCATACATATCTCCATGAAAATACGGTGAACGGAGATATAGGCCTATGGAGCAAAAATAGGTTTTTTACGCTTTTTGGCAAAACGACTTCAACGATTTTCACCAAACTCTCAGGATGTTTTTGAATAGTTAATACCAACGTATTGTTCTAAATAAATGTTCCTCTGAAAGTCCATTGAGCAGAGATAAAAATGAAAATGTGTCGAAAATAACGTTTTTTCGAACATTTCCATAAATTCTGGCGTACTCTCAGCTAACTAGTCCCTACATTTTGTTGTCCATACATGCTTCTGTAGAAATGCGTTGAACGAAGATATAGCGCCCGCATATGTAGGTGGTGTTTGAACTTAGAGGGGTGGCGGAAAGTTGTTTGTTGCTACGCCCCAGATATTTTTTGGTACATTTTCGTCCAAAATCGCCCATAACCTTATTTTGGTGTCTACAAAAAATAATAAACAAAACAAAAAAAGAACCAGCTCAATCGGATCAGCCGTTCTCCCGAAAATCGAACTACAGACACACACAGTGACCACGCTCCGATATTAGGTTTTTTAGACTGAGGAGGCCTCAATACGTTAAGATCTGAAGAAAACCTAACTTTTTTTTGACACGATTACTATACTTTCCTTCCCCTTTGGGGTAATGGAAAGTAAAAATTGTTAAGTACCAAAGCCTCCAAGACACCACACCACAGTAGCATTTCTGCAGTCAGGTCTGAGAAGTCGGTAGCAGCTTTCCCGATACACCCCTCTCGAAAATACGTCGCGGTTGCCGCGCGTATTTTCCGCATTTTCGCTCAAAATCGTGCACGTGTTCACGTTCACGTTCCTGTTACGTCCTGTCGTGTTCATTGCGACCCCCCGTCCCTACCTGTTCTTGACGATCATTACATCATCGACCACCCTACATTGTTCACTGCTGTTCATTCTTGCTCGGATTGTTCAACACTGCCCCATCATGAGTCGATCATCGTCTCCTGCACCCCCTTTTATGACAAATGCAAATTTGCGCTTCCCCCAACGCAACACTCCTCCCCTATCTACTCCCCCGTGGCAAAAACGCAGTCATGAAGCACGCCAAAAATATAAATGCCGCTTTTGCCGTACTCCGGCGTCGTCCCTTCCTCCACCATCCACTGACTGTAAGCCAACGGACGTCCCCTGCGGCCGAGCGAGTCCTCAGGATCTGCCACGATATTTAGAGGAACCACTCTCCACGATTCCCACATTCTATACCGACAATCCCATGAGTGTCCTCAAATTTTTGTTGAAATTACTTACGATATTCGAATGTGCTCCCAAATATTTTTCGCAATTTGTACGACGCTTAGCACTTCTCGCCAAATTTTCATATTTGCGTACTATCGTAACCTCCCTCTCCCCCGCGTTCACCTTTGAGGAATTTTTGTCGCATATGCTGACAGACCTCCTCCCTGTTCATTCCCGACACTAGCTCGTTGTGTCCACCTTACACCGACTTCAGGGTCCTCAGGAGAGTTTCCGCCACTATGTGGACCCTACAGGTCCTCTCACATGTTGACGATTCCACTCGTCGTCATTTTGTTTTCCAATTACGCCCATCCAACAAACAAGCTCTGTGCGGGTTGGTAAAGGCGATGCGCTCTTCGCGCCCTCATTCTGCTGCCACACCATAACGCTACACGCCACAGCAGCCCCACTCACAGCATCAAAATGCACCCCCTCCCCTAATGTCTGTTAGAACTTTTCGTCCCCAGCTACCCCACTCGTCCCAGGCGACTAAACAGCAATCTTTAAACTGGGTTCGTCCAGATTCAAGGAGGTGAAATGTGGACCACCCCCGTCTTCGGCGATAAACCTTCCCACCTATGCACGCCTCACTAATTTCCACTCCCCCCTCACCCTCCCTGTTCAGGTCAACAACGTCGAGGCTATTGCGCTTCCGGACTCGGGCGCTTCGTTATATCGCTACACATCATTATTGGAGATGGTTGTTCTTTGGTGGTGAGATTCGTTGTAGACCTTACTATTAAGATTGCACATTCGTCTTGGAAATTTACCTTTTACTTAATTCGTAATTTGCCTCGTGATGTAATAATTGGTATCGATTTTATGTGCCATACTGCCATGACATAACACTTAGCAACCATGGCAGCATTTTTCCAACATGCTCCAGACACACACATTCCACTCACCCCTTTGAATCCTACCTCACCCTAGTGCACCATCTCCAAAATCTACTCCCCACATTACAGCTTGTCAACAAACTGCTCCCCTTCTCGACTCACTCTTCGTGACTTCCCAGACGTTCTCACGACTAAGTTGGGTTGTACCGACAAGATCCATTACGAAGTACGCCTACGGGAATGTGAAACACTCCCCAATTGTTCTGTAACATACCACCTCGCAACCACGCTCTGCTACCAATTTGTAGCGTACTTGGGGAATTCTCACAATTCCTGCGTACAGAACACACGTGAAAGTCGTGTCTGGGCCCAAAGGAAAAGAACAAATCAAATACGCTCAATTATACTCACTTGATGAAATAAATAAAATAATGGCTCTCAAGAAGTAAAGGGAAATGAAATTATAAAGCGATTAAGACCCACTTGAATTTAATCAGCAAAAACTCGAAATGAATGAAATGAAATGAACTCCTTTTAGAATGAAATAAATAACCTTTGCTCGGATTGTATTAATAACAATAAAGGGACAATGGGGAAAATGAAACACCTAGCTCTGATCGCTTACCTTACTTCACACAATTTAAAGGGACGTTTAAGAACTGATTCACTGGCTTAGAAAAAGGGGACGGATTTGCTGCAAAGTCGGTAGCCGTTCTGATGGAGAAACGTGGCTCCGCCGCTAATATAAACAGCGGCGGGCTGCACAGGTGGCGGTCAGTGTTGCCACCTCCTGCAGCCCACCGCGAACCATTACAAAGTGGTAAATGAATTTCGCACTATGACCCAAAGTAATGACTGAAACATCGCCTGACGAACCCAGATGTATGTAAGATCATATGCCACTTATAACGTAAAAAGACCACTCAGCCCAACACTGTTTTTTCTGAGCTTGAGTATACTATGAGTTAGCTCCTAAAACCACTGCACGGCCTCCAGGAATTGAGACATAATGACTTGATCTAAAGAAAGTGCCATTGACCTCAGCAATTTTCAAGCTGTCAGTGGAACCAAAACCAGACTCTAGCTGGCAGTGAGGCCGACACAAAGTAGAAAATGACTTTCAAATTGTGCTACTAAGTATCGTATTCATGAGAAAGAGATGCTTAGCCTTCTTGGCAGTGGGAGATACATGTTGACAGCATCTCTCCTTATGCCCAGCATCTAACTAGCTTTCTGTAGAACCTGGGTCTTAGATAACCAATCTGCCTGTTTACTTAGACATTACACAGTTTCCAATTCTATCTTTCTCTGAAGGTCACTTTCGTCTTATTACAGTTACTCTTTCCAATGTACCTGAGAATAATGGCCTTCTGTGCATCTAGCAATATTCGTGAATGTTTAAGGAGGACCTCATAGAGAAGCCAAGATTTATAGGATTTAGAGCAGAGAATCTGTCGTATAGGGCTTAACATAGTTTAGATACTATTTTGGTACCTTGGGGTCTTATCAGGACCGAAGCAGAGGAAAAGAGTCCAACTAGACTCCTATGCTGCAAAAGCAATGATGAACACTTTCATGCATTCATTTGTAATGTTATAGTACAACGAGCAGGGGACCTAGTTTTGCATTAAACCTCCACGTCGCAAGAAGTCATCAGGCGTTCAAGCCGAGAGCAACATGTTTATTTTTCAGTTGTCAATAAAGTACGATGTTGGAACGATTCAACACTTATTCTAAATCGTTCACCAGAATAATAATATTAATAACAAAATAATATAACAGTAATGGTATTCGACAATGATAACTTTTGGATGTAATCGGAACACAGGGCTTTAATTGCAATTACATGGGGCAGAGGATTTACTACCCCAACTTGGGATGTGGGCATAGTAAACAAGGCAGTTGGCGATAACAGACACCTTAAAACGAGTTCGTTTCAGACTGAAGATCAGGTGGGAAGTTTGAGGTGTTTTATCACCAAAAATCAGTGAGTTCAGTACATCACCCCGCCCTTCACGAAGTGCCTAGTATTTGACAGAATACACATTTTTGTACAATCGCATCCTGTTGAAATATCTTAAGATTCGAGTGATGTTGGCAGAGTCAGGAGTCACATGTTCGCCAAAAGGAAAAGGAGACTCACCAACAAACCCCCCTGACCGAGGAACTTATTGCGCATCCTTATTGCCGCACTACCTGCTTCGACCAAGGGTCTGTGATTGCGCTTGATCGAGGACAAACTTGTAACCAGTTGCGATTTACTGCCATTGCGGAACAGTTCGAGACATTCTCCCAAGTCTCCTTTTTTCGAGTTTTAGGTGGCGACTGCTGTTCGCGTGTATTCCAACTACTAGTTTCAACGTTCGAACAAAACGATTTGCAGTGCAAATTCAATTCCGCAGCCCTTGTTTCATGGAGGAGTCCTTCGTTTACAAGGTCCACATTCTGACATCTGTCTTGTGGCGTAAACAAACAAAAATTCTAAGACACCGTCTATATAGAAGTTTCACTTCAAAAAAATTAGCCACGATAAATGAAGAATGATAAGTCGCTTTCGGATGGTTATAACTGGACCTTAGTCCTGCCGTTGTCGCTTATCGCTCTACCGTTTTGCGCTTGTCGCCACCTCACATCGGCATCGCCTGCTCAGCTCCGCCTCAAGTCGTGAGTTTCTTCTTGTTTCGTCCGGCAGTCTGTGTTTAGTTTGCATAAACGACTTTCGTTCTGATTCCCGCACCACTACAGAGTCGAGAAGTTCTTCTTTTCCTGATTTTTTTTTTTTTTGAGGCAATTAACGTACCGTTCTCATACCAGACCCAAAACTGCATCGAGATCAGAAGCTGAAACTGTGCCAGATCAACCCCAACCTCCAGAAGGGTTCTCGTAATCTCGCCCATTCAGAGAAGTTTCCTTCCCTTTTTTTTTGTTTTGTTTATAATGAGCTCGGTTAGGAGAAGAATTAGTTAATTTTTAGTTATGTATTTGTGCTGTAGCCCTGAGATTCGTTTATTTATTTATTACGTTTTATATATTCAGGAAATTTTATTTTATAGTGGGTCCATCCCCTGTAAGTTATCTACGTTCACAGCACAGTATAGTCTGGATTCCAGGTCAGTTCGATCCATTTTTTCCGCACGATCTGCTACAACTTCTCAGCAACTATCCCGTTCAACTGCCAAATAAACATTCCATTCCGTGTTCTAGTTTTTATCAAGTAAATTATTTATTGTTAATCGTTTCCCATAGTTTATTGGCATTTCCCCATCCTACGTACAGTCCACACATATTTATAAATTGTGGGGTTAATACTCAGACGCTCAGATTTGGAGCATTAGTCTACATTACCACATGTAACATTGGTCCTATTCAGGTCGGATAATTTTCTGAGCTCTAAAATTAACCAGTAAATACCCTATCTAGTTTGTTCAGTGTTTTGTTGGTTAAATCGTTATACTCTTACCAGCAATAACTGGTGTTCTTTTTTTTTGCTAGTCATTCGTGTTTGTTAAAATTAATATTTGTTACGTTCCTAAGCCTCATTTATTTATATTACTATTTATTATCTCACATTTATTCGCTTTATTTATTTGTGCATGGTAGGAATCAATCGTAATTTGACGTCAATTTTCGCTACAGAACTACGAGTGCATATTGTACCTGGTTATTAGGATCAACTAACCAGTGCCTGTCAGGTTGTCCTTAACATATCGAATATTTTTTATGTTTTTTCCAATTCCTCAACTAATCTTTCCAATCCTTTCTTCCCATAATGGATGAAACAAACAAAAAATCCAGGGTATTCAGGCAAAATTGAGCATAGTTGGAGCTAAAATTGAAAGCCTCACAAGATTTGGGAGAGACATTGTGGGTGTGCCTTCAAAGTTACTAATGTTCGGTGGAATGATGGAAGAAATTAAAACGCACTATTCGGATTCAAGAAGTTATGGAGCGAAATCATTGACGTTCACGTAGCAAATGATTCCATTGATTCTTTCCCATCCCAAACGGAAAGGGAGCTACAGCAGAAGTGTGATCGTTATTACTATGAGACCTTGGCAATTTCCAAGACTTTGGAGCAGCAGCCTTCTGTAGCTGCTCACAATACTACTTCTTCTGGTTCGCAACTCACAACTTCACGTGTGTTGAGGGTTAGTTATCCTGTCGAGACGTTGCCCAAATTCAACGGGAATTTGGAAAAATTGCTGTTTTATATGTTACCGCACTAGTACATGAGGATGAATCGATCCCTAATATGGAAAAGTACCGTACAGTGATTGGTTCCTTGGAGGGTCATGCAGTTACTCTCATTAAAGGTTTCCCATTTTTGGAAGCAAACTATACACAAGCCTGGGATTTGCTAAATCGGAATTATAATAATAAACGAGTTCTGGGAGCCGCTTATTTAAACAAAATTCTCGACTTAAAGCAACTTTCCTTACAATACCCACTCTCCAAAAATGTTTGACTAACGTCTGTGAAATCGTACTAGCATTCAAATCTCTGAACATTGAAAATGCCGATGATTTCATTCTGCGGACTTGGGCAGTGAGATGTCTCGACCCAGGTACGCACCATGCGTTTGAAAGAAAGAATCTGGGTGTAGTTTCCGAAATTTGTTTCCCTTCAAGAATTCCTGATGGGAGAGTTTACAGCTTTAAACCCGAGTAGGGCCGGCAAAGGCACTGCTACTCAGTCAACGTCTTTTCAGTATCGCTTGCATAAACACTATCAGCCTTCATCCCATAATGCGAACTCTAAAAGTGTATTGCTGGTTTCTGGTAAGGCTGAAAGTAAACATAAATGTCAGCTTCAAAGAAGGACTAGTTCTTCAGAGGTAGACCAGGCTTGTCCAATTTGTAAGGCCAAGCATCCCCTTCAACAGTGTGAGAAATTTAAGTCCGCCTTACCTAAGGAACGATTCGATCTCTTGAGAAGAGGATTGGGGGTCGAATTTGCCTCCCCGCTCAGCACCTTTCTAGGGAGTGTCCCAGTGAAAGGTTTTGTGATTTTTGTAATGGCAGGCATCATTTGCCGTTGCAAGGGAATGATGAGGCAAATGGCTTTTGGAATTCAAATTCAGCTACGACTATTGCCCCGACTGGTAGTGCCATGTTGGGCGGCTCGTCAAATTGAAATGGCGTTGTTTTAGGAACGGTTGTTGGACAAATTAGAGACCCCTTCGGGCAATTTCACAATGTAAGAATGATTTTGGACAGTGGATCCACTTACTCATTCATCACGAAGGGTTGAGTTGACAGGCTTGGATTCCAGCCAACAAAGTGTGATTTGAGTATAAGGGGTATTGGAGTGTTGCTCATACCTACGGTGTTCTGGATTGTCTCCTGCGCCCTACTGACGCAGAATCTCCCACTCTCACAACTAAGACTGTGGTTTTGGATAATATAACTGGAAACCACACTCAGGCAAATGTCCCTATTGATTTGCGTAAAAAATACAGAAACTTTGCACTGGCAGATTCACGATTGTGGAGACCTGCGCCAATAGAGCTTCTATTGGGAAGTGATCTGTTCTACGAAGTTCTCTCGGGAAAGCCAGTGCACGTAGCACCAACTATTCCCAAACTGACTCCAACAATTTTGGATATGTTGTTGGTGGAAGGTATCAAAGATCAGAACAACGGCTTATTGGTACTTCTTTGTTGGCCTCAGCTTGTGACCTGTCTGATGTTATTGAAAAGTTCTGGTTGGTAGAAGAAGTTGAATCTCGACGTCTAGAATCGTCTTCTGATGTCTACTGTAAGGAGCATTTTTGTCGAACTCAGTCAGGACGCTGCGTGGTCTCTTTGCTGTTCAAAGGGACACCAGTGCGACCTGGAGCAAAAATTCTTTAAAATGCCAGTATTCAAGGATTGTTATCGTCAGTTCACATTCTGACATCTGTCTGAATTCCAGGTAAGTTCGATCCATTTTTTCCACACGATCTGCTACAACTTCTCAGCAACCATCCCGTACAACCGCCAAATAAACATTCTGTTCTGTGTTCTAGTTTTTATCAAGTAAATTATTTATTGTTAATCGTTTCCCATAATTTATTGGCATTTCCCCATCCTACGTACAGTCCACACATTTTTATAACTTGTGGGGTTAATATTCAGACGCTCAGATTTGGAGCATTAGTCTACATTTTCCCGTGTAACACATCTCTAATGTAGTATCCTGACGCTAAATCTATAGTTCTGTCATTCGTAGGGAAACATCGTTTCAGATGTAAGTTGCCTCACATTTGATATTGTTCCGGAAAAAATCCTCTGTACAATTAATGGTTGAATTGGTGTGATAATATCGTAAGAAAAATATTGATAGACGAGCTATTTGTACCTGCTTTTCTGTTTTATGCAGACGATGAGTCTCAGGAGAAGTTTTTCATGAGAATACAAAGCAGGAAGGAGGTTTGGGTGGTGAGGTTCCATCCGAAAAGCTCGTGCTTTTTCAATGACTGGAATGATGTCATTGGCTCTCAAAGAGATTTCTTTCAGATCGTGAACCCATTTGGCTTGAAGAGATTCAGAATCAGCTTGTGCAGGCGTTTTGAGAGTACCTCCAGTGACATCTCCCGTGAACACGAACCTGAACCAAGCTTTGCTCGCACATTCCACCATGATGAGAGTGGTTGGTTGCATTGTGAGCCCAGTTTCTTCAAGAACCTCTCGCTTGATGGCTTCCTGATAACAAGGGAAGTTGATGGATGGTTACACATAACAAGTCTAATGAAATGTATTCTATTGTAGGTTTTCTAGGGGAACCTGGTTATGTTATGTGATGACCAGTTTATTATAGCGGAAGGTTTTTCTACATTTGCAAAGCCAAGCGTAGAAACCCCTTACATGAATCATTTGGCTTACCAAGGAATGGTTTTTCCACTTTTGAAAGAGAACAACTAACAAGAGCATTTTGAGAGCTTAGCACTCCCCACCTCTCACAGCTCCACCTACCTGTACCTGCTGGTAAAGCTGACCCATCTTTAGCACACGCCTGGGCGAGAATGTACCTCATACTGAGGAAAAAAGTTACGAGGGTGGAAGCACCACCACCAACAAAACGTTGAGGTAAACAACTGTAGGGTTTCAATATGCGGACCAGGAAAGAGGAAGAGAAACACTGGTCAAGCAAGAACGATGTGCGGCATGAAAAGAGTGTTCATAGAACCAGATACCATCTCTTAAAAGAAATAAAAGGAAAACAAAAGAGATGTGTGAGCCTGCAACAATTCAGAAGCGCCAAACATACACTTACTTTGAAAGGAAATCGAATGACAATCAACCATTGAATGATAATGTACCTCGATATTTTCACCAGGCTCCATCCGCCCAGCAGGCAGATACCATTGTCCAGCACACGATCTTTTTGCCTCTTGCATCAACAGAGCGGCATCATCGTCATTGAAAAGTACAGCCATTACAATGTAAGTCACAGAATTTTTTACCACAGGTACGTAAGAGGAGGGTGCTACTGGAGCTACACCTTTTGAAACTGGAAACAAAACATAAATTAGTTAGGTTGATTCAGAAGTTTGGGTTAAGCACGCATTATATTGTAGGAATAAAAAGAATTCCGTTTTGTCAAGCAAAATTTATAACCTATTTCTTTTTGTCTCAACTCTACAACGTAACAACAACTTTGACAAACACCAGTTGCTATGGAAACGTAACATTGTCTTACATTACCCTCCCTCGTCATGAGGCCCACCCTTGGGCCTCATCTCAACTTTTGACAATCCATTTGATTGAAGGAGATGCTTCTGCCACCCAAACTGCACTTCATTCTTCTAACGAAGAATCTTGTGTGGCCCAGTCCAGTGAGTGTAAAGCTTGGGACATCTTCCTCGGATTGAACACCCATACCAAGTTTCCATCCAGCAATCTTGGAATCTTCGCATGCCGATCGAACGTTTTTAATCCTCCTGATTGTGGATGGAGGGTCGCTTATTGAGTACGGGTTGTTCCCAGAAGTTCGATGGGGCCAGGATCTGACATCGTTAGTCATACCAACCCAGAAGTATGGATGAATCACAACACCAATACTGACCAAGGACCGAATTTCGAGTCAGAATAACTTCAAGAAGTATCGAATCTTCTAGGGGTACACTGGACCAGAACAACTGCACTCCATCCACAATCAGCAGAGCTTGTGGAACTTATGAACAAGTCTCTCACAAAATATCTGGCAATATTTGTGAATGAGTGCCACGATAACTGGGATACAAAGGTATCATTGTTCTTAATGGCGTACACGTCAGGTCCCCATCATACGACTGCTTTTTAGATCAGCTTGTAAATGGACGAGATTCGTGTTTACCAGAAGACTTGGTCTGGCCAGCTATGATAGAACGGAGTACGCCTTCAATCTACACAACAAACTTGAAGAAGTTCATGAGTTTGTGAAAGGGGAGGCTACTCTAAAAATGCGCTCACAGAAAGAGGTTTACGATTGACGAGCACATACACGGTCTTTCAAAGAAGGCGATTGGGTATGAGTATTCGATCCTGAATGGAAGAAAGGTGTTTGTCCAAAGCTTCAGCCATTGTCGATAGAACCCTGGATCATTGACAAACGACTCAACAACGTACTATTCAATGGGAAGTTGGGAAAACGAAACAACGTTTTCATGCGAATCGTATAACCAAGGCGGAGGTCAGGCCGGGTGAAACAAAGAATATGGACCGACCGCTGATAACGCTACAACTGCATGTATCGATAAGTCGCTTGATACGCTACGACTGCATGTATCGATATCAATCCGTTAGTTATTTCATATACCTATTCTTAATTTCATTGAACTAACTCCTTTTCATAGTCTTTGTACATTTAAAATAATTATATAACGGGGTATTACATAATGAACATTAAATAATTAGCATAATTGTACAGCTGTCGTTATTTCTAATTTCAAACATGGCGAGTCAAGCCTACGATGTCGGGCATATCGATAACCTGACCTCGGTCGTGATATATCGATATATTGCCTTATCAGAGGGAGCGGTCCATATTCTTTGCTTTTACCGTCAGGCCTAACAGTCATTGAGGGGGTAATGTTGGGTAACTAACCCACAGGTGTTTACCGTTGTTATGGTTTGAAAAGTATAAATGATTAGCAAAGCATTGCTAATAAAAACTCGCATCGATCGACAATGTTACAATACAAACTAAGTGAAAAACAGATTGTATTGGTGGCTAGAGAGATAGGTCCCTGCAAATTATTACACGATGGTTTATGATTCTTTTGAACAGCTTGATGGAGTCTGACAGCTCTGAGACGCATCCCATTCGATTCAGCATCAAAAATACCACTAAACCACACGAAACACGGCCTATCTACAATGGAACGACGAAAACTTAATACTACATGCGCGGAATTGGCACGACGTGGCGAGTCAAGTGGGCGGGAGGTTTTGATGAGACGGGAGAGAGGGAGCATGAACGATGAAACGATCACTTTCGCTGTAGTTATTGTCCCGCGAGTTCCTTCAATTAGTAGACTTTGGCTCACTTTAAGTACTGTAATTTTACTTTACGCGTCTGACACTCATTCCATTCTACCCCGGATCTAAAAATACCTTGAAAACGATACCAAACACGGCACATTTGCGATGAAACTGCCAAAATTGCGTTTTTGTTAATTTTGTAAACCACTTTTTTGCAAATAACAACCATGGGTTTCGTCCGATCGGATTGCCGAGCACAACTAGATACGAAATTGGATATTTGTAAAAGAACCGATTTTTATACAACGTTGAAGGCAAAAAACGTCAATTTCTTTTTTTCGTTTTGGACGAAAACGTAGGGTTATTATTCAGAATGAATAATAAACCAAAACCACTGAATATACGTGGGGACCACAAGTTGTGTGGTGTGTCGCACCAGATATTACTTGCTTCCATAAATCTGATTGTGCAGAATACTCATTATATGAGCTATTTATCTGTCAGATTACGCAACTTTTTGTTTTCAAATTGAATTATCCCAACCACCCATCCTAGTGACGTCCCTAGCAATATCCCAGCATTTTACACATATCAACAAAAACCTTGCGTGGGTACCCAACCTCAATAGGGCTCACTAACTCGTTGAGCATTGCTCTTAAAAATAACGTAACAAAAAAAAGGAAGTTCTTATCGTACCTGTCAAATGAGTAACGCCGTTTCCTACCCACATTTTGCATTATCTCATCACAGGAATCTTATGACCTAAGTTTTGTTTTCTCCCAGCAAGGAAGTTGTATTATGCCTGACGTAAGTCAACTTCATAATACGCTGCAATTCATGCATGAGTATATATGAACTACATTATCGCTCAGATTAAGGAGAAAGTGAGGTCGAACAATACAATTTTCATGGTTAAGTGATTTGATACTTGAATGCCGTGTCCCCCTTGATTGAAGACCACCAAATACATTTAAATACACAAACGCGCAACTGTCAAATAAAGTTGTTAGCCTCGAGTGTAATTGGCCAATAAGATCTCACCTGCAGCTTCGTTCTGCTCGAGCAGTGTGAAGTCGCACAGATTTGCACTGTCGCCGATGCTCTCCCCATCCAGGAGACCCTTCAATTTGTTTTCAATCAGGTCCATGATTAGAGTCTCGCCGGGTTTTGGAAATGTCAAGTACAGGAGACATCCAGGGTAACTTGAGGAATGTTTACTAGTCGGCGGATCCGATGATCTGAGTGAGGCGGGTGTGTGGTGGATGGTGTTGCGGGGTGAGGTCACATTCTTGACTTCAATCATCTGGACGGTCTAAATACAGCAAAAGAAGAGGCTAATCGCATTCTCCAACGCGGACGACCCGATGCAATCGTGCTACAGTTCTAATAACAATTTCTCCACAGTGGTAGGAATGTCCACTTCTCATACTTTCCACCATTATTTTGCCGCAGGAATATTTAAACAGTCCCATCGCTATCAAATCTGTCACCATCAAAAATGGAAATAAGGATTCGGTACAACGCCATCCCCCTGAGATATTTCTTACAATTGCGTTGTAAACTGTTCGGGTTTAGGATCGTTGGTCAATTTATCGTATTTATTCAAAACATAATCCAAATTGCTGTACTCATTCAGGTCCTGACGGTTCATAGAACAATAGTTGCTGTAGGCATTATGAAAGTGCATAGGATTTCATGTAAATTTAGCTGAAACTGTCGATGTACTTCCAATTTTCGAACGATAAGAAAAAAGCCGGTGGAGCGGATTTTCTCAAAGTTCAGCTATCCGTTTACATTTCTTCGCTCTGGGTTCTAGCATCATCTGGAAAGTTGCCCCCGTCTGCAGTCTTTCAATCCACGTTTGAAGCGATGAAAACACTACGAGGGTAACATTTTTTTTATAACTCTGACTGTCCCTTATTTGGGAAGAGCACTGCCCCATGAAATCCTATTGAGCCAGCCCATGCCTAGTTTCCTAAGGAATACCAGATATTTTCTGCAAGTCTTTTTTGATGTCCACACTTGGAGAAGTTGTACCAATGATCAAAAAGCGCTCACCAATACTCAAAACGTGATTTGTGATGCACTGTGATAATCAGGTCACAATCGAGGTAACAGGGAGTGCTTTTGGTTTCATCTGTTTGATAGCGACACTTCATTTGGGGTAATTTTTAAATTACGCAAATAACTAATTTTTTGTTTCTGTGTCAATGCATTTGACTTTGTGCTCATGTCTCACAGGTTTCCTAAGGAATATCAGATATTCTCTATAAGCGTCTTTTTTGATGTCCACTCTTGGAGAGGTTGTACCATGAACCAAAACTCGCCCCCTTTTCAATTCTCTGTCTCTGGCCGTGGACATGATAGGGAATTTCCTCCTCTGTACCAAATCACCTACACCGAGGGATGTCGCTTGTGTTTGTTCGTTTTGCAGTCCCTTGATGATCCCCACATCTGCCATAAACCCTTCCTCTCCAATATCAGATCTAAATGAGCCAAATCGCAGAAATCTACACGGAACCATTACATCATGTTATGTGACCAGAATAGTAAGTGGCATCTTTTGTAAGAGTGAGTAGCGCTACTGTAAGTCAAAATGAAGTAGCGCTACTGTAGGTCAAAAGCGTTTAGAGAATCAGATTAGAGAGAATTGACCCAATAAATTGACAACCATGATCACCATAGTCACATAACTTCTATAATAAGTAAAAATGGAATGGATAGTCTATGGTACTCATTCATGGCATTCTGTGGTACCAGACCATATCTTATTACGATCATCAGACTTATATGCACGTAAAACTGTGTCATTAAACAGCGTAGAATTTGAGATTACGAGTATTTGTGTGGTTGGTTGTCGTTCCAACAGTGGCAGTAAATTGCTTTTCTACACTTCATATTTTGCTTTTGATTTTTTCTGTCTGGTAATTTTTTGACCCCATGGGTCCTATGTAACCCTAATTTCAGTAAAAGCGTCAAAAATGTAGGTCATGAACAAAATGTCAAATGCATCTCCTATGTTGTAGAATATCATGTAGGAATAAAGTCCACAAGGTGAGGCATAGTCCAAATTTTGACAACCATCAGGGCTGCTGGTTCAATCCGAGTGATTAGTTCTTAGAGCCTACTGGTTCTTTTGCATTGTAGTACTATTTGCTCGTTCGAATAATTGACCCTGAATGTTTGTTGATTGCAATGGTGGTTGAAGTGGTCCAGTTTCTGATGGTGTCTCGCCTTCGGCTCGTCACTCATTCCTATTCTCGCTTTGCTTGTGTTTGGTATTGCGTCGTGTCGTAAACTGATCTTGCTATTATAAGTGTTATTTTTATTTCATGTTTTGTTTAATTGACATTAAACCTTTTATCATTACTCAAACGTCTTCGAACCGATAAGTGTACTCTGAAGTATTTTGACTCGGCTTTGAATCAAAATGATAGTCCCATCATTCACCTCTGAAGAAGCCTCGTTTGAACCATTTAGCTGGCATATCACATGTACCCTGAACTTTCCACGTATTCAATCAGATCGTGTAAGGCCTCATCTGTAAAATAAAAACCTTTACAACGTACATAAACACTTTGTATCAACAATTGATAATCTTAAAGACGACTTGAAATGGTTTACTTTGCTTTGCTATAACTGGAAAGTAAGGAAATAGGCCTTATTTGGCTACGAGTTCGGTCATTACGCTTAAAGTGCGTTACGCCTTTTTCTGTGCTTTTCTCCCGCCTAACATATGTTGAAATTGCTACCGTTTGTCGCCGATGCAGCTCGAAGTTTCCAAGAGTGTTCTTAATCCTCCGTTCGCTCTCGTTTTTTGCATCTTATGGAGTTTTGTTCCTTTAGTTTACCTACTTAATTAAGTTACATCCAGATTTGATGTTTCACATGCTTGCTTAACAAATGTAAATTAATAATTATTCCGCAAACGGGTTAAGAACCAGTAATTTCTTGAACATATTCAAACTCATTGGCGTTGGACTAGAGCTCAGACCGACGATGTCGTCGACGGTTCAGAAAACTAAAAACGCAATTACTTTGAAAGGATCTGCGAAACTCGTCACTGATTATTTGAGTATGAAATTCTCATATTTACATTTATGTTGGATATAGAGCTGCAATTCTGCAATTGATTCTAAAGCAACCAAAAAGTAACGTAACGTTAAGGTGTCCGATGTGAAGGAACAACGATCTGGACGCTGCATTTTTATCCAACTTTGTTTAGTGTACCAGCCACTGATCCGTTCTATGCGTTGCAATATTGTAGTAATTGCCTCGCCAAGCTTATTCTATGACTTCTGCGGCCATGTATCTTCACAGGTTACACCGGTCTTTTAAACAGCCACATATTGAAGTGTTTCAGTACCTAATCTTGATGCTTAGAATGAAGAGCACAAACATTTTGAATCATCCCAAAGAAAAACAATTGATTCTAATTCCTGCACCATCGAATGGTTGCAGAATGACTTGCCTCCCAATAATTGAAAGTATTTTCTCTCTCAGATCGATAACTTTGATTTGATATTTATTTATTAACCTAGGTTAATTCCATGAACTAATTTTTGCTGCGACATCACAGCTTTCCTCGCCCCTCCGAAATCAGATGATTTTTTTAAGTTAAGCAATATATTTTATATATCAGTGCTATCTTGTCATAGTCATTGTTGAGTTCAGTTCATCGCTCACACGATTTTACTTTAAAACGCTTGCCTACGATTTGCCGAATAACTCTTCAACCGTATTAAGGTGCGATCTACGATATCTAATAGTTCCAGCTTCTTTCTGCAAACGCTTTGGCTCATCATTCTTTTACTGGTTCTTAATATTGAGTTTTTCCTAAGTACTTCCTGGACGAAACTCGTAAAGTCTTTTATATCTTTCGCCCTGCGAACTAGTCTAGTTCCAATTGTGTTTGAAGCTGAATCTTGATTGGTTTAATGCATTTGATGAAAATTGTAGTAGCAATTATGGCTAGGGTACATTCACAAGTTCAAGCCTAAAGGAGCTGAATGCTAGTGAACTGTCGCGAAGCAGTTATAACTTGATGAGAACTCGTCACTACATGTTGGTAGTTTCACTGAATTACTTACGTTAACTTGTATCTTTTTGCAGACTATGGAATCAACAGTATTTTATTCCAAAGAGGAATCTACCCATCAGAAAGCTTCAAAACTGAGGAGCATTTTGGTTTATCCATTTTAGTGTCCACCGATGAAGGAATCAACGAATTTTTAAACGCTGTTCTCTCTCAAATTCGAGGTATGTTTAGGGGGTGATCTTGAACTGTAGTATTCAGAAATGAGCTACTGGTTACTCACATTGAATTTCTAGTGAGCTAGAGCGCTTACGAGGACTTGAAGAACCAAACTTCCTTAGGTATTATGAGTGACATACTGATTTGAGCCCTATGTGGCTTGTGATAACATCATGAGAGATGGGATCACTACCTTTTTTAACACGTTCAGTGCGTACTTCTGTTGTATGAACAGAACCAACCCACCCCACCAGGCGGATTGGTTTTTTTTCTCATAAATCTGACCGAAATGGTTCCAATATTCGTAATTTATGGGTAAATAATCTTAATAGTCGAATTTGATTAAATTTTGCGCATTACGCACCATGTGCGTGATACGCCTGGTGAAAGGAGATTTCCTGAGGAACGGCGCCGGCTTGGGTCTAATAGGAAAATCGTGTATTATAAGGTTCGTCTGGAAAATACCCATAGAAATAGAAACAAGAAATGTTGGTATCAGCAGTTGGTTCCATAAATATCTACTCCATCAGCAAAAATACACGTCATGGCTCATACCATAGGTATCTCTTACCTCCCTTGTTGGAAGAAAATATCTATCAATTACTATATTTATGGTATCAGTCAATAATATGTCAATCACATACAAGAAAATGTCGATCACAATCCAATGTCAATGAATATAATATAAATAAATCGAATATATCAATCAGTTTCTCTATATCCTCGTCTGAGTATTTCTTCTTCTCCTTAGACAAGCGAGGGATTTTTGGTTACGATTGTGCGTCATCAGACATCTAAAATACCAATACAAATAATACCGTTGGTAAAAAAATACTTGATAAAGAGAACTAATCATGACCATCATACTGTACCAAAATATGGGGCAAAATGGTAGGAAGAGAACAGAAATCAGGGATGGTGCGCTACATATTGCTGCCAAAAACAACGTTTATTTAGTCACTGCCCGTTTGTAATCATGCATTATGAAGTAATTATTAATTTATTATTGATCTTACCTTGAATGAGAGAAGAAACAGCCACACGAGAACTCCAGAACGCACAATAATCGAATGCAAAACTCCGATTTGGAGCGCCTGTGAAAAGCAGTATTTTCCGAGTGAAATACATCTGCAAACTGTAGACGGCGCATTATATCGGTTGTTCATAGTACCTGCTCAGGGCGGATAAAAAAACAGAGACTTTTTCACCGGGCGTCGATTTCTAAGAAAAGTTTGAAATAGCAGCAAGTCGTCACACACCGTGTGCGTGATACACCTAGCGGACCCGATTGGATTCACACTGTATGCGTGATACGCACGGGACGTGTTAACCGACAATTAGTGATCTGAATCTGCTGGATGTGTGTTCAAATCTCAGGTTTCTATGTGTTGGGTGTAGGGGAGAGAAATGAGAGAATCTTAACAATATTTATCTGTACATCCAGTGAGTAGTGCAATTGCCACTGTGTATCAAACCACAGAATTTTTCACTGGTTGTCTTGGGTGTGGGATACCTCCTACATTCATCATGATTTCTTTTGACGTCCATACATGCGCACTACTTGCGGAAAAATAGACGTAGAAGTCTTGACCGATGTCTGAGTAGTGTTTTGACCACCTCTTGATGTTTCTCAGGTTGCCTTGCAACTTCTTTATGCTCTCCACCACAACCCATCCAAGTGACGTGTGTGCAGACGTGTTTCTGTTCCAAGATTCATCTGAAAGAGTGCTGATAAGAATCTGTTCTTGGTATGCTTGGTCCTCTTGTAATATTGTGATATGCGGACAGTGTGGCTATACTGAGTTGTAACCACTTATTGGTGCTAAAGTCGCCCAATAGTGTGGTAGTTCTTAACAAGACACAGTAACTCAGAGCCCCTAATCTATTGTACACGCTTAATGAACATGAAACCTGTACAGCTCCTTCAATGAAGGGCAGTTACACCAGACTTCATAACTTGTTTCTATTCTTTAGTGCTAGCCAACAAATTTGGTCACCCTTTCGCACTTCTCTTGTTAGTAAAAAACTGGTGCCCTGTTGGTTCATGAATAACGAGAAGAAAGTCTCATCGACATGCTCTGAGGACTCAGAAAGGACCCAAATTGCCATGAAAGGTTTACAGATTATGTATCTTCACTCCCACCCTCAACATTATGTAAATATTCATTAACAACTACAAAGGTTGTGGTATAAAGCCATTGAATCCACTAACACAGTGTTATTTTGCTTCCGTCAGAATGGCTGGTCCAGGGCAAACTCGAAAAGCTCTCATTGGTAATAACTAATGTTTCCAATAAAGAGGTCATGGAGAGATGGGATTTCAAACTTCAGTACGAAGCGTCAGCAAATGGGAAACTGGAAGAAAATGGAGAACCCATTGGAACTAAAGAATTGAAAGTCATACAAAACGAAATACGCGACGTCCTACGACAAATTTGTTCTACGATCAGCTTCCTTCCTCTTCTCGACTGCCCTTGTAAGTGTTAAAGTTATAAAATAAACACGTACAGAACGTGATATTGTAGTGAACTGTGACAACCAGGCCACAATTCAGGTAACTGGGAGTGCTTTTTGTTTCAAAAATGAAAAATTTGATTTTCTCCTCACGTTGTCTGTCTTAAGCAATGCGAGAAAATAGTCGTCCATGTCATGAGATGAACTTGAAGCTCCCAAGGCTTTCTTTTTTCTCCCCTAACGCCTTAAACGCATTATAAGGAACACCAGACATTTGCTGCAAGAGTCTTTTTGCCTTTGTAGAGGTTGGACCATAGACCAAAAATCGCTCCCTTTCAATTCTTTGGCACTGGCAGAGGTCATGATAGGTAGTTTCCTTTTCCGTATCACACCACCTCACCGAAGGATGTCACCCGTGCCTACAACATGCATGTGTTTGTTCATTTTGCAGTGTCCCGTCATGCCTCAAGCCCTTCCTCTCCATCATGAGAAAGCTATGTCTTATCTTGTGTGTTGGTCCTGAGATAAGTTGTTAGGAATGTCTCACTGCCTTTCAGGCAGTGGAATGCATTCTCCTAGCACATTCTCTCATAGTCCTCTTAACTAGTGATGGAGATGTCCCACAGTGGGGAAATGGCCCTACAGGTTCAGTAGATGAACTGAGTTTAGCCAGATGCTCCGCCCTCTCATTTCCAGTAATTCTTTTATGCCGAGGAATCCAATAAATGTTAATTCTATTAGAGTTTGCTAAAGAGTCAAGCTGCCTCACCAGTTTTGACATTCTGCAGTAGTTTGTCAGCCCCTTGCAAGACGCTTGACTATCAGTCATAACGTTGATAGGTTTATTGCTATAGCCTTTATCATGCCGGATATTGGCCCTTCTTATGAAGATATAAAAACTGCACTGACAAACTATTTTACCCCTTGGAAAAATATTCTATTTGAAAATTTTAAATTTCGTAAGACGGAGCAAGAACCGTCCGAGTCGATAAAAGAGTATTATGTGAGGTTAAGGAAAATGGCTTGTTCCTGCGACTTTCATGATAGGAATTTTGAGATCTGTGTTCAAATTCTTATGGGTACGTTATCTGATAGACTACGTAAAGAAATGTTGAAGAGAGGAAACGACTCTTGACGAAATTCTTGCATTTGGGCAAACTGAAGAGGTAGTGAAAGTACAGATTGACTCCTTTACTAAACCTCATGAGTTCGTTCACAAATTGAATTCACCAAAAGCGACTACATGTTTCTGTTGTGGCGGTAATTGGCCACACAAAAATGGGGAGGTTTGCCCGGCTAAAGGCAAAAAATGTTCCACATGTGGTGTTTTTGGCCATTTACCTAAATCACGGTATTGTTCTGGCGCTATGCTTAAAAGTAAATCTGTTACAAAAAAAACGACTTATAGTCAATCAAACTACATCTAATGATAATGATCAAGAGTTGTCAGATGTTTCATTAAATTTAATCAGCTTGGCTAAATCAAAAGGAATTCCTGTGACCAAAGTAACAATGCTAGGTACAAAAATTGATTTTATTGTCGACACTGGAAGCAGCGTAAATATCATTTCTGAAAATATCTACAACTCATTAATTGGCGCACCATTACTACGCCAAACAAGTTGTTCGTTACTGGCTTATCAGAATAAACCCGTTAACCTATTGGGGAAATTTATCTGCCAATTCAAATTTAAGAATAAGTGTGCAAGAGGAAATGTGGTCGTAGTTAAGGAAGGGGACTCGTTGTTAAGCTGTGAAACTGCTAAAGAATTAGGAATCGTAGCTCTAGTCCTGACAATTGACGTTGCATCCACATCTAAAACCAATCTCATGCCTCTTGCCACTGATTTTAAGCGCAAGTACCCCAAGGTGTTTAATGGAATCGGTAACTTGAAAAATGTTCAAGTTAAATTGCATATTGACAAAGATGTTCCGCTTATTGCTGTAGTTTTTAGAAGAACACCATTTCATCTCAGAGAAAAATTGGAGACGAAGATTAACAAATTATTGGAGGATGACATTATAGAGACGGTGGGGCCTACCACATGGGTTTCTCCTGCTACAATTGTCCCGAAAAAAGGGGGTGCAGTGCGGCTATGTGTAGACATGAGAAATGCGAATAAAGCTATTGAAAGAGAGCGCTATCCTACTCCAACATTCACTGAAATTGCTACTTTAATTAACGGATCAGTTAAATGTTCAAAATTGTATTTAAATAAGGGATTTCACCAGCTGGAGCTACATCCTGACTCTCGTCCCATAACGTCATTTTCAACACATATGGGAATTTTTAATTATAAACGCCTAAGTTTTGGAGTAACGTCGGCACCTGAAATATTTCATAAAACAATAAAACAAATTATCTCGGATATTCCCAATTGTGTCAATGTGAGCGATGACATTTTGATGTATGCTGAGTCATTAAAAAAACACGACTCAGTTTTAGATAGTGTACTGCGACGATTAAACGATGTTGGATTGACATTAAATGAGGAAAAATGTTTATTTCGTCAAGATAGCGTACCTTATCTCGGGTTTGTCCTTTCTAAAGACGGGATCAGCCCTGAGCCTTCTAAATTACGTGCAATTTTGGATTTAGAGCCACCCAAGGATCTTCAGAAAACAAGAAGTTTATTGGGAATAGTGAATTCCCTGATGAGATTCCTACCAGGCTTAGCCAGCAGCACTAAACCCTTACGCGACTTGATTAAAAAAGAGTCACTATGGAAATGGACTAACCTGGAACAAGAAGCCTTTGAGGAGATTAAGAAAAAGGTTACTGAAGCGGTAAGCAACAAGTATTTGGATACTACCAAAGAGCTTCATTTGTATACAGATGCAGGACCCGAAGGTCTTGCAGCCATACTAGCTCAACCGGGTAAAATGAAAGCTAACATAATATCATGCGCAAGTGTGAGCTTGTCTTATGTACAAAAGAGATATTCCCAAATTGAAAAAGAGATGTTAGGGACTTCATGGGGCGTGGCTCATTTTCACGATTTCCTAGTTGGGGCTCGTTTTGTAATACATACCGATCACAAACCATTAGTATCTCTTCTCTCTCGTACCAGTCTGAATACTTCACCTCATTTAGACAGATTGTCTTTCAAATTGATGGGTTATAATTTTTCGGTTGTCCACATGTCTGGAAAAGAAAATCCATCTGACTACATGTCACATCACCCTTGTAAACGAAGACTATGTGCTCCCGAAGATGATTTCATTAATCTCATAACTGATTCAGCATTACCATCAATGATTTCACGGGATACTTTATCAAAAGCAACGTTGAAAGATGAACAATTGTGTTTAGTAATGAAGGCTATTGAAACGGGAGATTGGTCAAATCCAGTTATTGAAAAGTTTAGAACGGTGAAAGAAGAACTGGCAGTAACTACAGATAAAATTATTCTCAGGGGCGTTCGTCTTGTTATCCCACAAAGCTTGCAGGTGACAGTCATAGCTCTGGCTCATCGTGGCCATCAAGGTATCACCAAATCGAAAGAGCTACTTCGAAGCAAGGTTTGGTTCCCTGCTATGAACACTTGTGGAAAAGGTGGTGAAAAGTTGTATTCCTTGCCTAGCCAACAGTACCAAAACCAGGAGAGATCGGATTAGGGCAACACCTACACCTTCCGGCCTGTGGGAAAATCTCTCGATTGATTTTGCAGGACTCTTTCCAAATGGAAAGTACATTATGGCAATGATGGACGATTTCAGTAGATATCCAGTAGCCGAAATTATTCCCTCTATGAAAAATGAACAGGTTACTAACTGTTTATTCAAGATTTTTTCGTTATTTGGCCTACCTCACTCACTTCGGTCAGATAATGGTCCCCCTTTCAACGGAAAACAATTCGAAGAATTTTGTTCATCGTTACAAATTAAACGCCAAAGAGTTACAAGTTGTTGGCCTGAAGCTAATGGACGGGTGGAATGTTTCATGTCTAGCTTGAACAAAACTGTTAGAACTGCGATTGTTGAACAGGAAAATTGGGAGGAAGTACTGCCTGAGTTTTTAATGCAATACTGTGCTACACCTCACTGTTCTACTCATATTTCTCCAGCACGGGCACTCTTACGAAGTAACTTCAGGTCATTTCTTCCACAGATTGTTTTCGACGTTTATGAAGAAGATATCGATGAAAATTTAAGAACCATGGATGAAGTAAATAAGGAAAAGATGAAGCAGTATGCTGATTCCAGAAGAAACACGAAAACTCATGACTTGCAGGAAGGAGATATGGTGTTAGTAAAGTAAAGAAAGATTAATAAATACAGCTCAGTGTATGATCCGAAGCCATTGGAAATAAAGAAAGTAGAAGGCACCAAGATAACAGTGTGGAGAGATGGAAGAGTGGTAACGAGAAATTTCACCCTGCAGTCAGGGGTCCAGAATACCGCTGACGTATTCCCTGCGTGTCGTATGAGCCGACTAAAAGGGACAGCCGGGTGGGCCCAGCCATAATGACAACCTCACCTCTATGAGGTCCCCGCAGGATTACACCCAACGAGGCTTAACTGTGGCTGGGCGTCACAGTGTACTCTGTGCTCACCCTGCAGTTGGGGGTCTAGAATTCCACTGCCGTACTCCCTGCGTGTTCGTATAAGCCGGACTAAAAGGGACACAACTTACACTTCGTTCACATACATGACACACTGGGAACCCCCTACCTTGAGCTGGGATCGCAGAACACACCCCCCACAGGAAGCGGAACAGAATTCTCCTGCCTTATCCTCTGCATGGCCATTAAATCCGGCCTTGAAGGGGCTTAAAGCTCACGACACTGACATACAGAACATATTCCAGATAAAAAATACACTGCAACGGCTTGTGTAGCAGAACACATTGACTTAAAACACTCATAATAAGCAAAAGACAGTCCTGGAAGTAGCTCACTAACACCTACGAGCGATCCCCTATATAGGTGCGGCCTTCGGAATGAGGAGGTCGCCTGTTGTCCACAATGGGACGTCGGCCTCGTTCAGAGGGTCCATGATCAGCTCCCTTGCTGCCCTCTGGGCTTCAGTGTCTCGAGCTACTTGGTCATCTGGGAACGCCTTCTCAAGGAGGGTTTCCAGTGAACTTTCGATGCTGCAGGCCCAGCCTGACTCATTTTGCATCGCAGCTAAGACCTGCTCTATGTTTGCTTTCCCAATGGAGGACTTGTAATGTCTGCCCCAGGGGTTCTCAGAGCTTTCTTCTTCCACAAAATTTCGCCAGCCTTGCCGTTTGGCTCGTTTGATGACGCGGTGGAGTGTCGCTCTGGCATCAGGGTTACGAGTGTTTTGGTACATCCTTCTGGCTGTATTTACACTTTGCTTGAGGGGATTAAGTTCCTCAGTCCACCATGGGACTTTGATCGCCCTGTGCTTCTGTTGCGGCACGCAGTTCACCTTCCTGTACCCTACAGAATTGTGGCCAGTCAGCATTTTTGGTGCGGAATCGCTTTTCACGCGTGTCTTTGCACAGGATGTTTTTCATCTGTGATGGCAAAGTCAATAACTATGTGATCGCTCTGCATTGCACCTGGTACGACTTCAATTTGAGTAGCAGGGTGTGAGACACGGCTGTGACATCTATGCACGACCTTCCCCCAGGACCATCAGAGGTTGCCTCTGTCGTGGGGTCGTTGGCAACAACCAAGTTGTACCGGGTGAGCAGCTCTATATACGCCTCGCCCGCCCCATCAAGGGTTGGGGATCCCCACAATGGTGATCTGGCATTTGCATCAGCACAGACTATGTAGGGTCGTCCTGATAGGCCTGCTAGAGCCTGCTTGAGTGGTTGAAGGCTGTTGGCAACTGGTGCGCCAAATTGCCTGTAAAATGATATTACAAGTGCTGGCTGTTCAGGTGGGTGAGTGCGAGCTTGTCAATGCACGGGTCAATGCAGGCCACTGCTGCCTTGGCTCCCGTTCTTGCTCCAGCCACCACTCGTGCCTGCGATCCCAGACCAAGATTGGATCCTATGTATGGTTCCTGTATGGTGAGAACACTGCAGCGTTTCTTGAGTGCATTTTGCAGCAACTCAGCCATAACTGGGGAACTCTTATTTGTGTTGTGCTGAAGGATTCGAACTGTTTTTGACCTATTCATAATCCACTCATGACTCCTGGAGGGCAATCGCTCATTGACAAATGGTACAGCGTGCGTCTTGTGTAGAGTGTGCGACCTGTTGGATTTTGTGTTCGACGCAATTGGCACACTTGAGGGGAGCATCACGCTTGCATTCCTTACTCAGATGTGGCAAGGCGCACCAGGCGCACAACCAGGTCTTGTACAGGCCAATGCCAGGTGGCCATAGCGCTGGCATTTGTAGCACTGAGTGGGGGCTTGGTACTTTCGGATGGCGCACCGCTGCCAGGCTATTTGGAGGTGCCTTGCCCCCTCTAGTTTTTTGTATAGGCTGGGTGATTCCTCAATCACCCAATCCTTTTGTCTGCCACGCTTTTCCGTGAAAAGGGGCCTGACGTCCTGCGGCTGCAAGCCTAACGCAGGGTTGTGTTCAACAACTTATGGGTCAAGTTCTCTTTTTGTAGGTCAGTCCGCACGTCGCACAATAGCAGGCGTGGGAAGCGACCCAGAGGGGCTGACGCTTGGAGCTTCAACTCCTTCTTCATGGAAATGTGGCTCGTAAGCGCCTTGGCCATTTCTGGCGTTTCCGTCACAATGACGGCGCCACCTCCCACTGCCGTGCAGATGTCAAGCACTCAGACGCTAAGTGCTTTGAGGTCCTTAGCAGGGACACCCCGCATCTGCACTTCCATTGCATCAGGGGTGGAGGGACTAGCCTCTCCTTCCTCACATGTACGCCTAACCACTACCACGTTTTGTTGTGGGTTTTTAGAGGGGAGTTTGGCAAGCGGTGCAGGCTTTTTATTTTTATTTTTGCCCTTGTTTTTGGGTGGAGGCGTAGGCAGGGCGCTGCCCTCGGCCTGCACGTCCTGCTTAGTTGGGGCCTTTTTCTGCTTCCCAGTCGTACGTCGTAGCAGTCCTGATTGGCATCAGGGGAGCGTTTGACAGCCTTTGGTGGCCAGCGCTCCTTAATGAGCTCAAAGGTAGGGGAATCCCCCGCAACCTGTACTCGCTCGTCAGAAGTTACCTGACAGACAGAACTGCTACGATCGAATGCAGGTATGTCTCCGTTCAGAGAAAGATTGAGAAGGGGTGCCCACAGGGCTTGGTCCAAGGACCAGTACTCAGGAATGCTTTCTTCAAAGGTCTTCTCAGGAGACTCATGGAGAATGACTGCGAGCCAGACGCCTATGTGGATGACTTGACTGTGCTGTTCTTTGCAGAGTCAGTCCGCCAAATCGAAGAAAAAACCCACCACATGCTCCACACCGTCACCCAATGGTGCGAGCATGTCAAGATACAGGTGGCAGAGGAAAAGACCCAGTTAATCCTCTTGAAAGGAAAAATGAATAATCCACCCACGATACGCTTTGGCAGCTACAGGCTCCTTCTTGAAAAGCACGTCAAGTATTTTGGATTGAATATAGGTGAGAGGTGGGGCTTCAACCAACACCTCCAGTCCCTTAAAGGCACTACCATTGCAAGGTTTGCCTCACTGCGTGCAATTACTAAGGCCACTTGGGGTGTGTGTTACCATGACACTATCCTCATGTATAAGGCCATCTATCTAGGTGTGATTGGCTACTTCCCCGTTGTCTGGGGTAGCAAACTAACAGCCAATCAAAAGAGAGTATTCGCCCAATCCCAGAGATCTGCGCGCCTGTGGATCACCAAGGCCTACAAGACTGTATCAACAGAAGCACTCCAGGTGATCACTGGTCAGATACCAGTTGATTTGGCCGTTGAGTGCATGGTTGACAAGTGGAGAGTGAAACGGGAGCTTCCCCCGCCTTGGGCTGAACTCCATGCGGACCTCACGACAGAACAGAAACTTGCAGCCATCGATGAATAGGCGTTAGAGAAATGGCAAGAGAGATGGGAATCCTCGTCAATGGGACGTGATAGGTATGAGTTCTTCCCCAACATCTGTGAATGTGTTTCAAGAAAATGGGTTGAGCCAGACCACTGGACGAGCCAGTTTCTCACGGGGCATGGTGACTTCAATGCGCGGCTCCACTTCTTTTCTCTGAAAGACTCTCCTTTATGCACGTCTTGCGCCTCCAGTGCAGAGGAAACAAGAAACCATGTGCTGCTCCACTGTAGTTTCTACAACAGTGAGCGACGGTTGTTGGAGGGCAAACGAACTTAGCAGCATTGACTGCTTCAAAGCAAGCCTATAACCATTTTGCAAAGTTCGCGAAGAAGGTGATGGCTAAGAAACGTGATCATAGTTGATCTGTCCTTTTGATACTTGCCACCCAAGTAAATAGTTAGATCAGGTAGGAAACTCCTCCCAGATGGTACGGGATTCCTCAGGTGGTCACCTCCGTGCGGTCACACACGGGCAACAGCTCTCTACCGGGAGACTGGCTAATGACCAAATACCTGCCGTACCTCCACAGGTCTGAGTTTGGTGGATGCTGCAGGGGCCGGCCTCTTGCATATTAGCGAAACCGCAACTTCTATGACTGATATAACCCTCGTCGAGGGTTTAGGTACAGTCATCAAATAAGGAAACAGACCTGGTAACGAGAAATTCATCTTTCTTTCAAAAATTACCACAAAAAACAGTAGCTCTATCAGAAGATCCTTCTCAACATCTTCACCATGAAGAGGATATGTCTCAACCTTCCACAAACCAAGAATCATCCGTATCAACATCTGTGAATATGGATACGGGTATAGTCATTCTTGGTAGAAGAGTGATACCACCATCAAAGTATAAGGATTTCGTTGTGGGGAAATATTAATGATATTTGGGGAAGGGATGTAGTATCCTACTAAATTATTATTATTTATCAGCTGAGATTAGTCAGCTGTTATAAGGAAAGGGGACTTTTGTAAAAAAGATCATTATATTCATCGAACCTCTTTAAATGAAGCGCCATTTTTATATTTAATTATAATACACATAATACAACAGTTTCAACTACAGGGTGAGCTATAACAAATAGTGCAGTTTCAAAGGGCGATTTAAAAAACCCTGCAAATTATTACACACCGGTTTATTATTCGGATAATCAGCTTGACCTAGCATTAATGCTCCGAGATCCATCCTGTTCGATTCAGCATCGAAAAATATCATAATGAAACCCAAAAAAAGGTCGAAAAGAACTGAATCGTAATATTAAAATAAACAAAAAACGAAAGTATCTAGAAAAAACTGAATTTTAATATGAAAACATGCACGCTAAATACTAATATCAAAATTTAACCAAAATTGATGAAAAAAACCAAAATGAGAATGAAACGAAAGAATCTAAAAAAATTGAATCGTATTAAAACCAAAACGTCGGGGAAATTGGAACGGGGGCGCTCGAAGCGAAGCGCGTCGTCGTTGGGAGGGAGGCGAGAGCCGCCTCGAGAGCGGTTGGTTTTTAAAGAGACGGGCGGGGCGGAGGGAATTCAAACGACGAAACGCTTGTAGCTGCGCGTTGTACTGCGTTTCTTTAATTTTTTTAACCGTTTTTTGCCCATTACAACCACGGGCTTCGTCCGATCGGATTGCCGAGATGGCGGGCACAACTAGATACCAAGTCGGATTTTTGGGCGAAAGAACGAATTTTTTAGACCACGTTAAAGGCACAAAACGGCCCGGACGGCGGACGGACATTGCAAATTTGGAATCTCCATGTCTTGAAACGTAAAGTATCAAATTTTGAGGGGGGGTTGTAAAAAATTTTTCGTGACCGAAAACATAGGGTTATTATTCAGAATGAATAATAAACCAAAAACGGTGCAACTTAGAAGATTACGGTTTGTTTTATTGAACGCTATACATCACCCCATTTCGGTAGATTAAGTCCTGAAAATTACATCATGAAGGTGGGCGCCCTCAGCAGCGACGCACTGATGTAGGCGATTCCTGAAATTTTCAGCCGCCCTCTGGCACATTTCGATGGGAATCGCGGCGATTTCTTCCATGATTCGAATCTTGAGATCTTCCAGAGTGTGAGGTCGATGTTTGAACACCTTTTCTTTCAAGTAGCCCCACAGGAAAAAATCACACGCACTCCAATCTGGCGATCTTGCTGGCCACCCCAAGTCACCCTTGAGAGAGACGAGGCGTGCGGGGAACATCTGCCGCAGTTTCACCATTGAGATTTGCGCTGTGTGGGCCGTAGCCCCATCTTGCTGAAACCAAATATCCCCCAGATCCTCTTCTTCAGCTAACTGGTTGAATTCGGGTTCAAAAAATCTTTCCAGCATGAAAAGATAACGCTGAGCATTGACGGTAACAGTCCTTCCATCCTCCTCGAAAAAATAAGGCCCAATCACCCCAAATTTTGAAATGGCACACCAGACAGTGACTTTTGGGGAGTGGAGAGGTCTCTCGTGAATTTGTCTTGGGTTGCGGTCACACCAATAGCGGAAATTTTGTTTTTTAACCGCTCCAGAGAGATGGAAGTGGGCTTCGTCCGAACTGAAAAAAGTGGATCGATTCAAGCGGTTTTGGTAGTCTGGAGGTGACAATTCCTGAACAATCATAATCTTGTACGGATGCAATGACAAGTCCATGTGCAAAATCCTCCTTAGTGAGGTGTTAGAGATGTTCAGTGCTACTGCGTGCCTCCGAGCAGAGCGCTGAGGCGACTGTTCCACTACTGCTCTCACTCGAGCCAAATTTTCAGGTGTTCTTGCGTTTCTTAGTCTTCCCGCACCTCTATGCCTTACTGTGGAACCAGTTTCTTCCAATGCTTGAACCCAACACGCGATAAAATTGCGGTGAGGGACGGGATCACGACGTGGGATGTTGTAACGCAGTCGGAAGGCCCGCTGGGTGGCGATGAATGAACGGCCACTTTCAAAAAACGTGCGAATGACGAAACCTCGTTGCTCTCCGCTCCAAACCATTGTAACGACTGAAAATGGGACCACTGCCCGGGCACAATGAGACCCCTCCCAGGTCGTTAACCCCACTACAAGGCATGCAGCACCCCTTCGAAACTGCACCATTTGTTATGGCTCACCCTGTTTATGTTGCAGAATAGTCTTGTCTCTGTGTGGGGTAAGTAAGATGCTTCAATGACTGTTGATTCAACGCTATTTTGACAGCGAATAGTAGCGTACGGGGGGTTAACTTCTACAACGCCGACTTCAACTAGATCGTCGTACTTGGAATTTCGAACTTGTTTGGCAAATAAGGCAGGTCCAGGATTCAAAAGACAGGTTGGGATATTTTCTAGATTGACTGTTCGTCGGGAGTAATTCATTCATGAGAGGAGCAGTTGATAGAAGTATTCAGCAAGGATCTGATGGAATGTAGAGATTCAGTTAGTACCTTTTCGCTATTAGTGTTAACGAGTTCTCATGTCTTCAAAGCAAGAGTTATGGATTTCCATGTAATGCCATTATAGCGTTTTACCCCATTGGGTTGTAGGGTATGGTTCTGCTGGTAGCTATTCCATTGGAATGAAGAAAATCGGTCAGTTCTTTGGATTAGAAGGACGACCCCCTATCTGAATGGATTAAACTTGAGTTTCCGAAGATTGCAAAGAGTTAAGTGAAGTACTGATAAGTAACCGTTGCGACGCTAGTATCCTTGCAGGCGAATGCAAAAGGGAATCGTGAGTATTCGTCTACTATAGTTCTCAAGGGGAACAGACCTTTGAGATCGACCTCTAGGTGTTCAAATGGAGCATTCGCTTTAATGAGATGCCCTTGCTGCTTACAAATGGGGGTTTCACTTCGACGCATATCGTACTCAAGGATGTCATTCTGCGGACCTCTTTGAGAGAGTAAGGTAAATGTTTACACTTTATCGAGTGATACATTCGTGGTAACAGAGTGACGAGTGGAGATCTAGCAGCTTGTTAGCACTAGTGGTCGCCCCTACACGCTCTAGAAATATCAAGCTTTATATTCTCAAAATCTGGTAGCTTGATCAGACAGAGGAAAATTTTTTTTAAGACAAGAGAGTGGATTTTATGCGAAAAACAAGGTACCCATTTAGAGTAGTGAGCGAATAACCCAAGAAAACGTTTCAATAAAGCAGTATATTTGGTAAGTGGAGCTAATCCAGAAGGCTCTTGCTAGAGTCAAAGAGACCTAGTAGCCACATAGTTTTCTTCGGTGGCAACTCATTTTTTATATTCCTTGGCTCTACAAAGTAGAAAGGAAAGTTATGTAATCGGCAGAAAAACAAATTTGAGTTTTCTTCAGATCTTTATGTTTCAGATCCTACTGAGTCTGAAAAACACTCTGAGAAAATGGTCTTCGTGTGTACGTGTGTCTCACCCTGCGTGTCGTATGAGCCAACAAAAATGAACAGCCGGGTGGGCCCAGCCGGAATGACAACCTCACCTCTACGAGGTCCCCGCAGGATTACATCTAGCAAGGATTAACTGTGATTGGGCGTCACAATGTACTTGCCGCCACACTGTGCTCACCCAGCAGTTAGGGGTCCACAATTCCACTGCTGTACTCACTGCGTGTTCGTATGAGTCGAACTTGAAGGGACACAGTCTGTTTCATAATTTGATGACTGCACCTAAACCCTCGGCGAGGGTTATATCAGTCATGGAAGTTGCGGTTTTGCTAATATGCAAGAGGCCGGCCCCTGCAGCATCCGCCAAACTCAGACCTGTGGAGGTACGGCAGGTATTTGGTCATTAGCCAGTCTCCTGGTAGAGAGCTGTTGCCCGTGTGTGACCGCGCGGAGGTGACCATCTGAGGAATCCCGTACCATCTGGGAGGAGTTCTTAATCTGGTTTCCAACCTGATCTAACTGTGTACTTGAGTGGCAAGTTTCAAAAGGACGGATCAACTATGACCACGTTTCTTAGCCATCACCTTCTGCGCGAACTCTGCAAAATGGTTAAAGGCTAGCTTTGTATCAGTCAATGCTGCTAAGTTCGTTTCCTCTCCCAACAACCGTCGCTCACTGTTGTAAACTACAGTGGAGCAGCACATGGTTTCTTGTTTCCTCCGCACTGGAGGCACAAGACGTGCATAATGGAGAGTCTTTCAGAGAAAAGAAGTGGAGCCGCGCATTGAAGTCATCATGTCCCGTGAGTAACTGGCTCGTCCAGTGGTCTGGCTCAACCCATTTTCTTGAAACACATTCACGGATGTTGGGGAAGAACTCATACCTATCACGTCCCATTGACGAGGATTCCCATCTCTCTTGCCATTTCTCTAACGCCCATTCATCGATGGCGGCAAGTTTCTGTTCTGTGGTGAGGTCCGCACGGAGTTCAGCCCAAAGCGGGGGAAGCTCCCGTTTCACTCTCCACTTGTCAACCATGCACTCAACGGCCAAATCAACTGGTAACTGACCAGTGATCACCTGGAGTGCTTCTGTTGATACAGTCTTGTAGGCCTTGGTGATCCACAGGAGCGCAGATCTCTGGGATTGGGCCAATACTCTCTTTTGATTGGCTGTTAGTTTGCTACCCCAGACATCGGGGCAGTAGCCAATCACACCTAGATAGATGGCCTTATACATGAGGATAGTGTCATGGTAACACACACCCCAAGTGGCCTTAGTAGGCCTGTAGCTGCCAAAGCGTATCGTGGGTGGATTATTCATTTTTCCTTTCAAGAGGATTAACTGGGTCTTTTCCTCTGCCACCTGCATCTTGACATGCTCGCACCAAAGAACAGCACAGTCAAGTCATCCACATAGGCATATGGCTCGCAGTCATTCTCCATGAGTCTCCTGAGAAGACCTTCGAAGAAAGCATTCCAGAGTACTGATCCTTGGACCGAGCCCTGTGGGCACCCCTTCACAATCTTTCTCTGAACGGAGACATGCCTGCATTCAATCGTAGCAGTTCTGTCTGTCAGGTAACTTCTGACGAGTGAGTACAGGTTGCGGGGGATTCCCCTACCTTTGAGCTAATTAAGGAGCGCTGGCCACCAAAGGTTGTCAAACGCTCCCCTGATGCCAATCAGAACTGCTACGACGTACTTAGCCAGTGCCAGCAGGGAAACACGCCGAATTTCGACAATGACATCCTGTGTGGACCTTCCTTTGGTACACCCGTATTGCCTGCCTGTGAGGTTGCGGCCAAACACTCCTTCGAGGGACTGCAACATCAAGATTTCTAATGTTTTGCCTAATATGGAAAGAAGGCTGAGCGGCCTCCATGATCGTGGGTCTGATTGGTTGTGGTCGCCTCCCTTTTGAAGAGTGACAACACGCGCAGACTTCCACTGAGTGGGGAACTGTCCGACCTGCAGACAGTCATTAAATAAATTAAGGAGGCCGCTGGAGATTGTCCGCTCAGCCTTCCTTAGCATATTGCCTTCTATTCTATCTGGCCCTGGGTTTCCAGTGAACTTTCGATGCTGCAGGCCCAGCCTGACTCATTTTGCATCGCAGCTAAGACCTGCTCTACGTTTGATTTCCCTATGGAGTACTTGTAGCGTCTGCCCCAGGGGATCTCAGAGCTTTCCGCTTCCACAAAACTTCGCTAGCCTTGCCATTTGGCTCGTTTGATGGCGCGGTGGAAGGCCTTCTTCTCTTGGATGAAGGCAGTTCGGAGTGTGGCTCTAGAATCAGGGTAACGAGTGTTTTGGTACATCTTTTTGGCTCTATTTACGCTTTGCTTGAGGGGATTAAGTTCCTCAGTCTACCATGGGACTTTGATCACCCTGTGCTTCTGTTGTTCAAGTATAGAGAGCCTAGCAGAGTGCAGTGCTGTGGTAAATATGTCGACTTTGTTGTCCACCTCTTCAGGTGTGGATGCTTGCACAATTAGGTCGGTGTCTGCAGACGCAGTTCACCTTCCAGTCAGCTTTTTTGGTGCGGAATCGCTTTTCACGCGTGTCTTTGCACAGGATGTTTTTCATCTGTGATGGCAAAGTCAATAACTATGTGATCGCTCTGCGTTGCACCTGGTACGACTTCAATTTGAGTAGCAGGGTGTGAGACACGGCTGTGACATCTATGCACGACCTTCCCCCAGGACCATCATAGGTTGCCTCTGTCGTGGGGTCGTTGGCACCAAGTTGGTGAGCAGCTCTGTATACGCCTCGCCGCCCCATCAAGGGTTGGGGATCCCCACAATGGTGATCTGGCGTTTGCATCAGCACAGACTATGCAGGGTCGTCCTGATAGGCCTGCTAGAGCCCGCTCGAGTGGTTGAAGGCTGTTGGCAACTGGTGCGCCAAATTGCCTGTAAAATGATATTACAACCAGCTCAAAGCCACTGGCTCGGATGAGCACAGCGGCTAAGTGCTGGCTGTTCAGGTGGGTGAGTGCGAGCATGTCAATGGACGGGTCAATGCAGGCCACTGCTGCCTTGGCTCCTGTTCTTGCTCGTGCCTGCGATCCCAGACCAAGGGTTTTGGATCCTATGTATGGTTCCCGTGGCGAAAACACAGCGTCTTGAGTGCATTTTGCAGCAACTCAGCTGTTACGTATTTATTCCCAGAATAAATGAGGAAAATAAAGTACTACGAAGCGTAAAGTAAGATGAGAGAATAGCACGATGTAATTGCGTTTCTTATCATACCAGTCCTGATAACAAGTAACAGTGTAGCCATCTATCATCCCTTCCTCCTTTTTTTTTAGTGTACAAATACAAATAAAAATAAAATGAATCTTATACTTGGTAATACATAAAATGTTCTTGTTTTCAAATAAACAAATTAAATGTCTTCTGTAGGCTCTTCGGTCAGTGTCAGGTTTTAAAAAAAAGTCTTCAGTCTTCGCTTTTACAGATTTAATCGTTTTGGCGCTTGCCTTTGGCGGTTGGAGCGTCGAAGCAGAGGAACTTCTAGTTCAGGTAGCTCTGCTGCTGCAGGCACATGTTTGCTCGGAAAACTTGGCCTCGATTTTAGTGGGCTACTGTCAATTGCTTGAGGGGTGCTATGAGGTTTTAGTAGAGAGTAGGTTGGAGGCATTGTATCAGTGACAGACGGTAGTTGTGAAGATGTTGCTCTTGTTAGCGGAGAGTTGCTTGGAGATGTTGTATGAGGTGGAGGCGCCGGTGGGAATTGTGATGGAGTTCCTCTTGATGTGACACATGGTGGAGTTATTGGTAAAGTTGATGGAAGGGCAGGAAGAGTCTCTTGTTGGTAATCCAGTAGTCGATTATTGAGAGGAGGGCGGACTGCCCCTGGAGGAATGATTGTCCTTATCAACAGATCTTGCCCAATGTTCCTGATCTGGTCAACGTGTCTTCTCCAGACTAAGTTACCCACTTGAATACTGTAGTGAAGATCTCCTTCCCTGTTGATCACAATCCCAAACTCCCATTTCCTATCTGGTGATGTATAAGCTCGTACGGCGACCTTTTCCCCTGGTTCATAAGTTACAGGATTAGTTGGAGAGTCGAGGTGTACTGGAACACATTCAACCTTTGGTTTTATGAGATCTAGGGATGTACGTATTTCTCTTCCCAACATTAATCTGGCTGGTGAAACACCAGTTGATGAATGAGGGGCACGGCGGTAGGCTACCAAGAACTTATTCAGTTTTTCCTGGGGAGTACCAGGTGAAGATAGAAGTTTACGTAGAGCTTGTTTCATAGTTTGGACCAGTCTTTCTACCTGGCCATTTGTTGATGGGTGAAAGGGTGCACAAGTTTTATGGTTAATACCATTACGTTTTAGGAAAAGTTGAAATTCCCTGCTTGTAAATGCAGTGCCGTTGTCACTGACCAGCACTTTTGGTGTCCCATACTTTGTAAACAAGTCAGCAAGATGCATGATGGTGGACTGAGATGACATACTGTTGATATTCATAATCTCAGGCCATTTGCTGTACGAATCGACGATAAGTAAATAAATCTTGTTCTGAAATGGCCCGGCGAAATCAACATGAATCCGTTCCCAAGGATGTTTTGTTGGTTCCCAGTGGTGATCACGTATCATGTTAGGTTGTTTTGCATACGAGTTACATTCGGGGCAGTGTTTGGCCAGATATTCAATATCTGCATCGATATTTGGCCAGTATACATAGTTTCGTGCTAAGCCTTTCATTTTGACCACCCCAAGATGGCCATTATGGAGTTCATTTAGAACCCGCTGGCGGAGAGCTGAAGGTATGTAGACCCTGATCCCATGGAATACACACCCTTGGTGAAGAGATAACTTAAAGTCTTTGTCTCCTTGAGAAATTCCTTCGAGTAGGTTACTATAAATTACTTTCAACTCGGGATCTTGTATTGTCGCCATCGTTACTTCCTTGGCAGACACTGGCAATGGGTTGTATTGCATGATAATGAACACAGAGGCTTCGTCATCACCTTCATACTGTTTCCACTCATCTGAGGTTTGGGGCAAGCGTGATAAGGCATCGGCGTTTCCATGTTCAGATGACTTACGATACCTGACATCAAAATGAAAGATTTGAAGTTGAAGAGCATAATGAAGCATACGAGTTGCACTTAGTAAAGGCAGTTTCTGCTTACTCCCAAAAATATGAATAAGGGGCTTGAGATCAGTGATCAAAACAAAATGTCGTCCGTACAGGTAATGGAAAAATTTGAACATAGCCCATTTGATGGCTAATGCTTCCTTATCAATCATTGAATAAGCTCTTTCTGATTTACTGAGCATACGAGAAGCGAAAGCAACTGGATGCTCTCGCTTGTTGATCACATGGGATAAAACTGCACCAATGTCCCATGGGCTTGCATCTGTAGCTAAAGTCACAGGTAAATTTGCGTCATAGTGAACTAGGATTCTGTCAGATGCAATCTCTGCTTTTAACTTCGAAAAACTCTTATCGCATTCTGTGGTCCATAGGAACTTTGTGTTTTTGCAAGTTAAGGCGTGGAGTGGCTGTGCTACAGTTGACAAGTGAGGCACGAACTTGGAATAGAAACTAACAAGTCCTAAAAAAGATTTTACATCCTTTACATTTTTTGGCTGAGCTGCATTCAAAATTGCATTTACCTTGGACGAGGTTTTGTGGACACCCTTTGCATCAACTTGATAACCCAAAAATTTTACAGTTGTTTCAAAAAATTGACATTTTTCTTTGTTTAAATGAATCCCATTTGTCAGACAAGTGTTCAACACCGCCTTCAAATTCCTGAAATGTTCCTCGTCCGATTTTCCAGTTACAATTATATCATCGTGCACTACGTAGCAGTTATGGGATTTAAAAATGGTGTCCACATATTTCTGCCACTCTGCAGGCGCCGTTGATGCACCATACATCAAGCGCTGTGGCTCATAAAGCCCCCTATGGGTTGTAATGGTTAGCAGCTTGGCAGTTTCAGTTGTCACAGACATGTGTAGAAAAGCTGATCGGACATCAAGAGTTGAAAATTTCATGCCGGCACTGAGGGTTGAAAAAACATCCTCATAACCAGGGAAAGGGTGTTGAGTTACCTGGATGTGCTTATTCAAGGTTGAGGAGTAGTCTGCACATATCCTGATATCTCCAGAGGGTTTTACCACTGGAACAATGGGTGTCGCCCATTCTGATGCCAAAACTGGAATTAAAACACCATTGTTCACAAGTCGGTCCAGCTCTCGTTCTATGCCAGTCCGAAGAGAGAGAGGTACAGGCCGGGGTTTTCTGAAAATAGGGCAAGCATTATCTTTCAACTTGATGTCACACTTATAGTCTTTTATAAGTCCCACTTCGTTTTCAAATATCTTACTGTATTTATCTAATAAAGACTTGACCTTCTGCTCTATACTAAGTGAGCTAATTAAATTCAAATTTTGCAGTCCGATGTTCAAAGCAGCCATCCATGCTCGACCCAAAACAAGAGGATAGTTTTTTTTAACTATAATAGCGTCTAGTTGTTTCTGTGAATTATTGAATTCTACATTCAAGCTTACAGTCCCTTTTGGGTAAATAGTTGCACCGTTAAAAGTTTTTAAAAGTGTATTAGTTGGTTGAATGACTGCTAAGGGTGCTATTTGTGAAAGTATAGTCGAGTTAAGTATAGTATTCCGACTTCCAGTATCAAGTTCAAGAACCACTGGGTGGCCGTTTATAGTCAATGGAACCATGATTGGAGGATGATTAATACCAGTATCATTCGAAATTAAATTGTACAAAGCCTCAAAATTTGGATTGAATAAATCCTCTAAGAGTTGTTCAGCTTCCGTGTCAACCATTTGGTGGATTGAATTGAACGGGCTTTCTGAGTCGTCAAATTCGTTGGATACATAATCCTCAACGACCTGGGGCACCTCCCCTTCATCATTGGTCATGGGTATAGATTGTAGCAACTTAATCATGGCTACTTTACGTTTCTTCATGCAAACACTTTCCACATGATTCGGCGTCCGACAAAACGAGCAGAATAGATTAGTAGCTTTACACGAGTTAGCTTTGTGATTGTTCTTAGCCCCACACTTGAAACAGACCGTACTATTGGGCTTTGAAGGCCGAGTTCTCTGATAGGTATTCTGTTGCCGCTGGTGTACCCTGTGCACCGCTGATAACGGGTTCAGAATTTCGGAAGTACCCTCCGAAGCCTTTTCGAGAGCTAGAGCGATATGCACGACTTTATCCAAGTCGGCGTCGTCTTTCTCAAACAGCCTATCAAGCATAATCCGAGAACGTAGGCCACTAACGAAAACATCCCGCAACATTATGTCGAGCATTGTTGCTGGGTATTTACACTTAGCAGATAATTTTCTAAGTTCGGATAAAAATAGTGAAATAGATTCTCCCTCCAGCTGTTTTCTATTGAGAAATGTATGGCGACTAGGAATGACCAGCGGAGTAGGGTTTAGGTGCTTTTGGTAGGTAAATTTATATACTTGCGAAGTTGTAGTACGCTGAGTCGGTGAGTAAAGTGAACGTCGATACCGAACTATTGATGTAGTTACGTTGTAAAGCTGGGGAACTCTTATTTGTGTTGTGCTGAAGGATTTGAACTGTTTTTAACATATTCATAATCCACTTATGACTCCTGGAGGGCAATCGCTCGCTGAGGAATGGTACCGCGTGCGTCTCATGTAGAGTGTGAGACCTATTGGCATTTGCGTTCGACGCAATTCGCACACTTGAGGGGAGCCTCACGCTTGCATTCCTTGCTCAGATGTACTTTCGGATGGCGCATCGCTGCCAGGCTATTTGGAGGTGCCTTGCCCCCTCTAGTTTTTTGTGTAGGCTGGGTGATACCTCGATCACCCAATCCTTTTGTCTGCCACTCCAGAATATAGGACTTCCCACCAAAGTGCCCTGGTAGGAAACACTTACCTACGACTGGAATGATGTCCTTCGAGAATGAAGTAATAATTGACTTGGTTGGTAGAAGATGGTGAGGGTCATGACCGAGTTCTTTAAACTGGTGTAAGCTGATTACATTACACTGGCCACCTGAATCAACCTTCACTATCAACTGCTTGCCATTGTCCATGTGCAACGTTACTGAATACCAATTGGGGGACTTTTTCTTCTTTTCCAGTTCGGAAACTTCCAAGAACAACATTCCCACTACGTAAGAGGAAGAATCATCACTCTCACCATCTTTCTTATTGACCTCCTCAAGTTCATCAACCTTACGTACCTTGCATACAAAGGCGAAGTGGTTTTTTCGACCACACTTGGCACATTTCTTCCCATAAGCTGGGCAATTTCCGTTATAATGTGAATACCCACAGTACCCACGTGCTATCTTCTTTTTTGTTACCTCTGTGCGCCGACCCTTTTCTCTATTTTCCACGACTTTTTTAGTGAAGCGTCGTCTTGAGACAAAATCGACAGGCAAAATCGGTTGGCTCTAGCTTTATCTCTGATTTGAGCTCCAGCACTTGTTGATCCACTACTGCTCTAGCCCTACGCTTTTCCAGCGCTGTATCAACGGTCAAACCTTTCACACAGAGCAGCTCTTTCTGCTTTTTTCCAACTGTTGTGGCGTGCGCAAAATACAAATCTTTCATAAATTATGTTTATTGTTGGGACAAATTGTTCATCAAATTTCTTCAACACCGCGTCAAAATTTTGTAGGTTTTCAGCCGATAACTTAGATGAATAAAATAAATCATGCAAGAAAGACCCACCTTCGTGGAGTAACATCGCAACTTTTCGTGTACCTGACGCCTTCTCATGATATCCTGCAATGTATGTAACAAATGCGCGCTTGAATTGAGACCAATTCTTCGACATATCACCTGCCAACACCAATGAAACAATCGCCCTCGTGGTTGCCATCGTAGGTACTACTTCCTAGGAAATAACCCGACAATCAAGGAAAACACACGAAGATCTACAATGCAGCACAACAATCAACACATCTCAAACGCGAACACCGCTGCCACCATGTTATGTTATTCAAATAGCAACGAAAACTATTGAGAATGTTTTTATTCATGTAAATGATACGACAACTGCATCTTACTTCTCGTTTGGCTCTTATGATAACATTGTTGTTGTTGTCTCTAACATATTGTCAGGGATCCATGCAACAGGCGGAAAGAACCTTCGCCCCCTAGCAGCCCAGGCAACCTGGCTACTACAAGCAGTAGACACCCAGTGGACCCTAATCTGTCGGATATGGAACAGATTTGTGCCTATGTCCAAATTATTCACGGCGAATGAGGGTCAGCGCGACGGGACCCCTAGGAATGCACCCTGTCCAAAAACAATGGCAAAAATAAAAAGTCTACACCCCTTACCAAACTCTCCTAAAACCCACGAGAAAACGTGGTAGTGGTAAGGCCAACGTGTGAGGAAGGAGAGGCAAGCCCCTCCACCCCTGATGCAATGGAAGTGCTGATGCGGGGTGTCCCTGCTAAGGACCTCAAAGTATTAAAGAAATTGGGTTGTGTCCGCCAGTAGGCAAATACTAAAGTTAACGTACCTGTTAGGTGAGTCCGTCTCCTCTGGCTTGTGAGTTACTGTGGGCAAGCACTTTCGATGTAAAGACATCATCGTCTGGCCGTTTAGTCAGTACTGGAGTCAGTCAGTTGGTCGTGGTCTTTATATACAAAGAGAAAGGTGAAGGGAGTGATGGAGCGTTGGGGAAGGGGCGGGGAGAGGTCTTGTTGGTCAGTCTTGTTAGTAGTACCTTAGCCGGACTGGCTGTGTTAGGTATTAATTTCTTTAATACCTAACACAGCCAGTCCGGCTAAGGTACTACTAACAAGACTGACCAACAAGACCTCTCCCCGCCCCTTCCCCAACGCTCCATCACTCCCTTCACCTTTCTCTTTGTATATAAAGACCACGACCAACTGACTGACTCCAGTACTGACTAAACGGCCAGACGATGATGTCTTTACATCGAAAGCGCTTGCCCACAGTAACTCACAAGCCAGAGGAGACCTCAAAGTACTAAGCGTCCGAGTGCTTGACATCCGCACCACAGTGGGCAGTGGCGCCGACATTGTGACGGAAACTCCGGAAATAGCCAAGGCGTTTACGAGCCATATTTCCAACAGGAGTTGAAGCTACAAGCATCAGTCCCCCTGGGTCGCTTCCCATGCCTGCTACTGTGCGACAGGCTGACTGACCTACAAAAAGAGAACCTGGCCCAACCAGTTGTTGAGCACAACCCTGCGTTAGGCTTGCAGTTGCAGGACGTCAGACCCCTTTTCCCAAGAAAAGTGGGGCAGACAGAAGGATTGGGTTATCGAGGTGTCACCTAGCCTACATAAAAAACTAGAGAGGGCAAGGCACCTCCAAATAGCCTGGCAGCGGTGTGCCAACTACAAGTACCAAGCCCCCACACAGTGCTACAACAAATGCCAGTGTTATGGCCACCTGGTAGTAGCCAGCACAAGAACTGTGGTGTGTGGCTGGTGGTCCATGACACATCTGAGCAAGGAGTGCAAGCGTGAGGCCACCCTCATGTGTGCCAATTGCGTCGAATGCAAATTACAACAGGTCTCGCTCTATACACGCTGTCCCATTTGTCAGCGAGCAATTGCCCTGCAGGAGTCAGTCATGAGTGGATTATGAATAGGTTAAAAACAGTTCGAAGCCTTCAGCACAACACAAGTAAGAGCTCCCCAGTTATGGCTGAGGTGCTGCAAAGTGCACTAAAACATGCTGCAGTGTTGGTCTTGGATCGTACCCTCCTTGGGTCTGGGATTGCAGGCACAAAGGGTGGCTGGAGCAAGAACGAGAGCCAATGCAGCCACCCGTTCAAAGACAAGCTTGTGCTTACCTACCTGAATAGCCAGCACATGGCCACTGTGCTCATCCAAGCTCCATCCAAGTCCTCCATAGGAAAAGCAAACGTAGAGTAGGTCTTAGCTGCGATGCAAAATGAGTCATGCTTGACCTGCAGCATCCTCCCTGGGAAAGCATTCTCTGACGACCTAGTGGCTCGAGATACTGAAGCTCAGAGGGCAGCATGGGAGCTGATCATGGACCGTCCGAATGAGCCTGACATCCCATTGTGGCTAACAGGCTACCTTGGCAGGGCCCTTGCAACCTTAAAGCCAAATAAATCCCCAGGACCAGATAGAATAGAAGGCAATATGCTAAGGAAGGCTGAGCGGACAATCTCCAGTGGCTTCCTCAATTTATTTAATAACTGTCAGCCGGTCAGACAGTTCCGCCACACAGTGGAAATCTGTGCGTGTCGTCACTCTTCAAAGGGGAAGCTCAGCCTTCTTACCTACTGCATTGAGACTGCTCAGCCTTCATTCCATATTGTGAAAAACATTTAAAATCTTGGTGTAGCAGTCTCTCAACGGAGTCTTTAGCAACATCCTCACAGGTAGGCAATAGGCAATAAGGGTGTACCAAAGGAAGGTCCACGCAGGATGTCATTGTTGAAATTTGACGTTTCCCTGGTGGCACTGGCTAAGCACATCGTAGCAGTTCTGATTGATATCAGGGAAGCGTTAAACAACCTTTGGTGGTTAGGGCGCCTCAATGAGCTTAAAGGTAGGGGAACCTGTACGTGCTCATCAGAAGTTACCTGACAGACAGAACTGCTGTGATCGAATGCAGGTATGTCTCTCTCCGGGTGTCTACAGGGCTCGGTTTTTGGACTAGCTCCAGGAATGCCTTCTTCGAAAGTCTCCTCAGGAGTACTTCTATGTGCATGACCTGACTGTGCTGATCTTTCCAAATCGACGCAAGAACGCACCATGTGCACTGCACCGTCACTCAATGGCCACGAACATGTCAAGATGCAGGTAGCTGAGGGGAAAACCCACATCCTGTGGATCACCATAGCCTATAAGACTGTATCAACAGAAGCACTCCAGGTGATCAGTTACTGGTTGACTTGGCATTGAGTGCATGGTTGGTATGTGGAGAGTGAAATGGGTGCTTACCCCGCTTTGGGGTGAATCAGATCTAACCGCTGAACAGAAACTTACTGCCATGCACAAATGGGCTTTAGAGAAATGGCAAGCAAGATGGGAATCCTCGTCAAAGGGATGTGAATCGTTTAGTTCTTCCCCAACATCTGTGAACGTCTTGGAAGAAAATGGGTTGAGCCAAACCTTAAAACGAGCCAGTTCATTAGGGGACATGGTGACTTAAATGCGCGGCTCCACTTCTTTTCTCTCAAAGACTCCATCTCGTCCACCGCCTCCAGTGCAGAGGAAACCAGAAACCATGTGCTGCTCCACTGTAGATTCCACAACAGTGAGCGATGGTTGTTGGGAGGATAGACGAACTTAGCCGCATTGACTGTTACAAAGCAAGCTTTTACACGTTATGGTCGGAGCTGGTCCTTAAATTTTTACAGAATTCTACCTATGACTTCTTGTTTTGCTAACAGTCTGGAATTTGTTCGTCTACAACACCTTAACCAGTGTTTCACACGTGTAGAGGAATCGCTGTAATGTTTCTGGTTTTCCGTTAAATACGGGGATCATGTCAAAAGTGTTTGTTTTTAAAATCGTATGTTATAGGTATAGTCGACACTTTCGATATAGGTGGTGCGGCATGGATGAAGAAACTGTTTACCATGTCCTGGCCCAGTGCTGGAGACTTGAGAGAGCGACTTCTGGTCATTGGTACCACTTCTCCCAGGGTGGATATCAATGAAAACTCGTGCAGGAATTACCTGGCTTTCCTTTGGAGGCTAGGCATTAACCTGTGAGACATTAGGACTGGCACAATAGGACGTTTGGCCGCAGTGCATATCCCACTTGTAGGGCAGTCAGAATGCTATCTATCTATGTTCTAAATTCTGGCATCCTAGGCATTTTTGAAATATTGGCCAGAATCTTGGCGTTGGACACGTTGGTCGATAATTTCCTGGAGAGCTGCTCATTCGCGTTCAATACGTTCTTCAGTGTTCATGGTTTCGGGTCTTAGTGTCAGTTGATGGTTTAGCGTATGTAATATGAATTTTTCAAGTGGTTTGGAAATCTTGGCAAGTTTGGTCAGACACTATCGGAAATGTGTGTAATAACATCTTCTAACTTGATTCGAAAACAAGCAAAATACAACACAACAAGAAACGCAAATTAATTAACTACTTAATGAATGTAAAAATGATAAGTATGTTACAATAAAATCAGATTTGTACTAGTTCCACTCTCGGATCTTTCGCCAGTTCACGGGGGTATGAAACGAAAGGATCAAACGAGCCTAAGTTAAATCCTTTCAAATTCTAGACTTTCGCCAGGTTATGGAGCGTATAAAACGAAAAAGTCCTAAGGAATTTTAAAATCAAAATTAATTCTTGAAAATGGATTCAACTCTTGAGTCTTTCACCTGGTAACGGAGTGTATGAAACGAAAGAGCTTCAAGGGATTTAAAATTAAAATAAACTCTTCAGATTTATTGCTCAAAATCTTTCATTGGGTAACGGGGTGTATGAATTAAAAGTCGACAGTGGTTTTGACGAGACGAGAGATCCTTGTAAGCAATTTTCGAATATGGGGAGTGTCGTCTTTCCTGATAGGGCAAGCAAGATGTTTCCACAGGGTCCTTTTTGCAGAGTTTTTGTCTGTAGGATTTTGATGTAGACTCGCTAGTGGGGTTCAAGGGACATAGGGCGCATGCGCACTAGAGCAGGCCCCCTCCTCTTCTACCCTTTGGTGTGTTGTACAGAATGTTGTCACTCGCTAATAAACCGTCTACTTACTCAGTTCCGTGAGTGCTATTTGTGATATTTCTCCCAGGTACATTACTGGCGACGAGTCGGGATTAACTCTGTATAAGGTAACCTCTGTGAACGAGAGGGTTATTATAATTCTTCACACAATTTGTAGCGGCACTCGTTACGGTTATAGGTCTCTGTTTTTTTTTTTCTCCTTCCGCTGAACCATGGCTAGCGGTACGCCTATCCCTACGTTTTCGGAGATCGAGGATATCACCGACTTTTAGAAATGGTCGAAATTTATTTTCTCGGCGAAGGTGTCACGAAAGAAGAGAAGAAAGTGGGAGATTGGTTTCAGTTATTGGGGCAGACGCTTTTTCGCGGTTGAAAGCTGCTCTTCATCCTAAAACAGTCGCCCAATCTTCGTTCGCTGAATGTGTGCAGGCCTTGGAGTCGGCTCTAAATTCGACAGTTAATATAGGTCAAGCTCGCTACGCATTTTCTTCAACAATTCGTGCCCCTGGTCAAACAGTACATGATTTTGTCGGAGTTTTAAGGAAGGCAGCTACTAAATGCGATTATGGCGACGCAAAAGAGATTATTATGTGTAATCAGCTGCTCGCTGGGGTCAAGGAGCCTTATGTAGTAACTCAGCTCTTACAGTTAGGCAAAGAAAAAACATTTGACGATTGGGCTGCAACGGCCATAACAGCGGATAGTGTGCGTATGACGTCTCGGACTTTGACCCAGCCGGCTTTGCCTTCTAACGTGTCGGCCTTGCAACGTTCGTGGAACCCTTCGCGCCGAGGGGTGCCGAGTTTTGGTAGAGCTCGAGGAGTTCCCGGTCCTAGGGGGCGCTTTCCCCCACCTCCTACTCATTCAATACAAAGATTGAAGGTATCTCGTGCGTGTAATGGGGGTGTCTCTGCTCATCACCCCTCCCAATGTCCTGCTAAGGATTGGATATGCGGAAACTGCAACTCACGAGGTCACATAAGGAGGTTCTGTACCCTTCGCCAAGTGAATGCGGTGGATGGGTATTTTGCGCCATCTCAACCAAGTCATGTTTATCCTTACGTGGCCGATGGTGAACTCCTTCGAGGACCTAGCCCTCCTGACTATCAACTACCTACACTGGATTCCACTCTCAGCTCGCACCCTTGTCACATGGATAATTCGGATTTTCGGCCAACTACAGATAATGTTTTTGCTACGAACACCTTGCACAACGTTACACCTACTTTACCACTTGCAAATCCAACTTCAAATGACACTTTTGTTGCTAATTTTGACGATAATTTCGATCCTCTGTTTTATTTCAATAGTTTTTCTGATAGTTGTAATGTGTTAAATTGTGGAGAGAATTTTGATCCAACCTTTCACAATGTTAGCCAAATAATGGAGGGCAGGGGTGGTGCTCTCACTGGCCGTACCATGACTGCGGGAGCTACAGGATTCACGGGTAAAGGTTTAGGGGCTCCCCCTCTATTAATTCCGATTTCTCTGAATGGTTCCGAGCCAATAAAATTTTTGGTGGATACAGGCAGTTCTATAACAGTCTTGGATCGGAAGATGAAACAATTGTTTTTGCCAGATGCGCCAATTGACACTACATCACTGCAGGTCTGCACTGCTTCGTCTTCTCCTTTACAAATTGATGGTATCATCAAGGTTACCTTGTCCTTTAAGGATGGTAAAACGTCGCTTCCAGCAAACATTTTTGTTGCAAAATCCTTATCTCCCCTTGCTATTTTAGGACGTGACATTTTAACTAACTTGGTACCTGATTGGCCTTCTGCTTTCGAAGCACCTTTCTCTTGCGCTGCAGCGGCTATAACGAGTACATATCAGGAACTCAGGCCTCTATACCCTCGTACCTTCAGCCTCGTTGATAATGACAAACCAATTTTAGGATATCGCGTTCACATCCATTTGAAACAAGGTAGCAAACCGATTTTTCAGAAGCCATATGCGATCCCGTTTGCTTTAAGGGAGTCAGTTCGACATGAATTAGAGAAACTCCAACAACTGGATATCTTAACTCCAGTTTCCTCCTCAGAATGGGCTTCTCCGTTGGTTGTGGTGCCGAAAAAGTCGGGGGCGCTTCGTTTGTGCGTTGATCTGAAACGGTCAGTCAACCCCCAATTAATTTTGGATGTCTACCCACTGCCACGATCGGACGAGCTTTACCATACCTTTTTAAATTGCAAAGTTTTTTGTCGCCTTGATTTGGCGAATGCTTATTTGCAATTGCTTGTTCATCCTTCCAGTCAGGAACTGCTCACAGTTAACACGCCGTTTGGCTTATATCGCTACAAACGCTTAGTTTTTGGGCTGGCCTCAGCTCCACCTGATTTCCAGCGTTTCATTGATCAATTGATTGCTCCTTCACCTGGAATTGCCTCTTTTCTTGACGATATTTTGATTGGGGGGCGTGATCATGCCGAATGTTCAACTCGTTTGCACACGGTTTTGTTTCTCTTGAACCAAGCTAATGTGAAAATAAATGAAGATAAATCTGAGTTTTTTGTGCGCTCTGTCGAATTTTTGGGTTTTATAATTTCAGAATCTGGTCGAACCCCAGCTCCATCTAAGATCAGGGCTATTAACGAGATGCCTGTTCCTTCAGATGTGTCACAGTTGAGAGCGTACTTGGGTCTGTTGAATTTCTTCCATCAGTTTTTGCGGTGTCCCAGTGAGACTTTGGAGCCTCTGCACAATCTTCTTCGCAAAAATGTAAAGTGGGTTTGGGATAGTTCATGTGAGAGGGCTTTTGCAGCTTCCAAGTCACTTCTCTCAGAGAGAGTGGCACTTACTTTTTTTGACCCAGATAAGCCACTGGTTCTTACTGTTGATGCCAGTTCGATTGGGGTAGGTGCTGTGCTATGTCACCAGACCTCAGGGAGCCTGGTCCCTATTGCTTTTGAGTCTGCCTCTCTCAATTCCGCTCAACGAGCCTATAGTCAACTTCATAAGGAGGCATATGCTGTAATCTTTGGAGTGGTGAAGTTTCATAAATTCTTGTATGGAAGACCATTTGTGATCGAATCTGATCACCTTCCGTTGAAATCTATATTTTCGGAAACGAAAAATATTCCCACCATTGCTGCCTCTCGCTTGGTTCGTTGGGCTGAGCTTTTGTCAGCGTATGATTACCAAATTATTCATAAAAATGGAACGAAGATTCCTCAGGCTGACGCGCTGTCACGTCTTCCCAGGTCAGACACGTTCGAAGTCCCCGATTGTTGTTTTCTCTATACCTTATTGCCGCCACTGACCATACAGCGAGTTGCCTCAGCGACTGCTGCAGATCCTGTTCTCCCTTTAATACTGAAGTATATTCAGGGCTCCTGGGCGTCCCTGGGCACTAATCTTTCTTTGAAACCATATTTTGCAGTACGATTCAACTTGTCGGAGCAGTTTGGTTGCCTTTATTTCAATGACAGGTTGGTGGTTCCGGAAGTGTTGCGTTTCCCTGTTTTGCAAGCCCTTCATGAGGGTCATCCAGGTGAAACGAGAATGAAGCTAATGGCTAGATCTTATGTGTGGTGGTCCGGGATGGACAGGGAGATAATGGATTTCGCTAAGCGATGTGAATTCTGCCGTACTTTTGCCCCTCATTTGCCGGAACCGTGTTATCGTGTTCCATGGCCACCTTCCCACTATCCTTTTGAACGGGTCCATGTTGATGTTTTTCATTTCCAGGGGGGTAATTACATTTTGTTGGTGGATTCGTACACCAAGTGGCCGGAAGCTAAAATAGTTTCTACTTACACTAGATCGTCGGTATGTGCCTTCCTGGGGGAGGTATTCAGTCGTTTTGGAGTTCCGTTCCAGTTAGTCACTGACAATGGGCCTCCATTTTCTTCACACGACTTCAAACAATTTTGCCAACAGATGGATATACAGTTATGTTTTACTCCACCTTACAACCCACGTTCTAATGGTCAGGTGGAGAAGTTTGTATCAACCATGAAACAATCAATCAGGAAAATGGCCTTACAACGCCCATCTGTTCAGCCGGCATTAATCTTGCTCCATGCATTAGCTACGTATCGAGCTACCCCTTGTGTGTCTACCGGGTCGCTCCCATGATATCAATGCTGTCCTTCCACCCTCGAACAACTCTGTCTAAGCTGCGCAAGTCAGCAGCCAACCAGCTGTCAGCAACGCCATCCCAGATGGATATTCAGGGTCCAGTTTGGGTTTTAACCCATCCATCAGTCCACCCTCCAGTCTGGGTTAAGGGGGTAGTGTCCGAGCAGCTGTCACAAGTAACATACTTAGTCTCAGTGGAGGGAGGAGCTCAGCATAAGGTTCACCGGTCTCAGATCCGCCCACGTAGTGTGGATAGTGACAATTTGCCTTCTGCAGTTGTTCCATCTCCTGTAACTAACAGAAACCCTGGGGAAATCTGGCCAGTTGGTGGGGGCCATAGTGGTCTGGTGGGGGTGAGAGCGCCAACTCTTCCTGCTTCTCCCTCACAAACACGTTCAGGACGTTTTTATGGCGTCCTTAGGTAAACTTTCTATTTTGTCTTCTCATTATTATCCTATTGCCTTGTCTGATTTTCAATATATTAAGTTCCGTTGTTTCAGTTACTATTTTGGGGTAACATTTCTTGTCATCTCTTGCACATTTGGTTCAAGTATACTTTTTGTTTTAAAATTAAAGTGTTATTTATGTACGAATAATTACGATTGTCAACAGCAACTTGTGTACCGCTATTGTTTTGCAAATTTTAATTAAGTATCATTATACGTATCCTAATGTTCTTCAAAATTTTGTTGAGGAGGGGGAAATGATGATGTAGACTCGCTAGTGGGGTTCAAGGGACATAGGGCGCATGCGCACTAGAGCAGGCCCCCTCCTCTTCTACCCTTTGGTGTGTTGTACAGAATGTTGTCACTCGCTAATAAACCGTCTACTTACTCAGTTCCGTGAGTGCTATTTGTGATATTTCTCCCAGGTACATTAGATTTGTATTCTCGGAATGATGGAGGGGGTCTCTCGGGCGAGTTGTTCCATCGGAGGTGATGAATTTCCAGCTTCTTTGAATATTCCTTCTGGTTGAAGATGTTCGAGTTATTGCTGATATTTGGAGTCGTGTTGAGAGTAATGTTTTCTTAACTGCAGGCCTCTAATTTTCCAGGCAAGTTCTGTGGGGAAACAACTAGATCGTTGAAGTTGGTGATTTGTTTCATCCCGAATCCAAAATTTTAGAGGTCCGAAAGATTGTGCCAGATAAATATAGCTACTAAATATAACTTGTATATTGTTGTTTACCCTCTAGGTTTGCCTACTGCTGTTCTCAAATGCGTACTTCATTACCTCTGTTAGCAGTCTATTCAGTTGCTCCATCTCATATGGGCATGTGGCAGAGTCAGGGTAGCATCTCAGGGAATTGCTGAGGCTGTCCCCATACTTCTGTCAGTGTGTGTCTCTCAGGTTACAGTAGATGGTAGCATCAGCCCTTAATATATCTAGGTTAAACCTAATGTGCCTATGATCAGATCCAGAAAATTCCGAAAAGACATGCCAGTTGAATACATATATCCCCTCAGAAGGTTTTAATGTTAGCGTTAGGCCATTCACCTCTTCCTTGCTAGCAATTATGAAAGTTTTTTAAATTTCTGACGTATTTTCAACATGTTAGGGATACATGTTTTACACACCCCTGTATCATACAGCCTTGGTACGAGCACCCCTCCACCATGACTTGAGTGTTCAAATCCCTGTTAGCCTACTCATTCGCAAGTCAGTGTGTTCCAGGGGACACTGCATGGAAGTCAGGATTGGTTTGTCCTCTGTTAAGCGTTTAGTTATTGGTATTTTTTTATTACACATTGCACTGGCTAAAATTAGTCCAATGATAATTATGAAATCATTTCAAAACGAACAATGTTAAGTATCAGTTCACCCGAAAGTATCTCGAGAAACTACCGAGATTCCATTCCATTTCAATGATTAAGTACTAGTAGGATGTAATGCATGGAATGCGAAAAACCCTACCAGTTAAGCAGAAAAGCTATTAAAGATGTCCTGCTTGAGACAATTCCTTTCGAATTGGTAGGTGTTTCCATCAGGCCCTCCAAACGCTACATACTGATTTGATGAATAGTTTTGTGGTGTAAGGCAACCAGTCAATGTTTCATAAAACATTGGGGTTTCATATCTAAGGTGGTCTTTTGGAGCTTTCTAATATAACTAATTATAATAGTTCAGCCACTAATTGGGCCGCAGTACTATTTACAAATTGGAAGGTTTGGGATACCAATTTATCAAGGAATGGAAATAATTCATGATTGAAGTGTAACCATATTAAACTCCATATAGGGAATGAGAAAAACTATGGTAGTCACGAAAAGCATTGGCAAAGGGAAACAGTGCCATTCTGAAAAGGGTGACTGCTATCTGGACTCAGGTACCAAATGTCTGTTCCATCTTGTTGAAGTCTGTAGTGCATATGTATGTCCCTAAGAGCGAACTCTTGTTGACTTTCAAGTTCCATGAATGTCTTTTTATTTTGCCTTCTTTCATAGAAAAAAACCCTGCAAATTATTACACAACGGTTTATTATTCTTATGAACAGCTTGACCTAGTATTACTGCTCCGAGACCCATTCCATTCGATTCAGCATTGAAAAATACTAGTAAACCATACGAAACATGACCTGACTACAATGGAACTACGGAAACTAAATATTCCCCCGGCGCCAGCAGTAAGTGTCTGTAGGCATTTATGATTTGATGTAGGGGTGTGCGAAGGAAGTGGCCCTATCCTTCCTCCGCCCCGTTGGAAGAAGACGTCGGGAAATTGGGACAGGGAACCTCGAACCGAGCGAACCCTCGGCAATTGGCACGATATTGCGAGTCGAGTGGGTGGGTGGTTTTGATGAGACAGGTGGGAGGGAGGGAGTCTAACGATGAAACGTTTACTTCCGCTGTAGTTCCTGCGAATTCTTTCAGTTTGTTGACATTGGCTCACTATAATTACTGTAATTTCCCTATACGCAGTTGTACACGTCTGATACTCATTCCATTCAACCCAGGATGTGAAAATACCTTGAAAACTATATGAAACACGGCGTATTTGCGATTATACTGCGTTTTTTGAATTTTTTAAACCATTTTTTGTCCATAACAACCATGGGCTTCATCCGATCGGATTGCCGAGATGGCGGGCACAACTAGATACCAAATGGGATTTTTGTGCAAAAGAACGGATTTTTCAGACCACGTTAAAGGCACAAAATGGCGTGGATTGTGGACGGACATTGCAGATTTGGAATACCCATGTCTTGAAACGCAAAGTATCAAATTTTGAGGGGAGGGGGGGGTGTAAAAAATTTTTCCTGACCGAAAACATAGGGTTATTATTCAGAAGGAATAATAAAATGCAAGTGATGTTTTAAAAATCACACTCTTTCGTGTTGTTCAGGTGCTTTCGATCTGTTGATTTTCACGAAACAAGATATTGATGTTCCTGATCAATGGGGCGAGACTGGCCCTTGCTTCATTGCTAATTCAGAAGAACTTCAGTTGCGGTCTTTCTCTACTTCACTTCATCGCATGGACACTGTCGTCAGTTATAAAGTTGAGTAACCCTGCCCTGCTTTGAAGCATCTCTATCTCTTTTTAGTGCTATTTTTCTTATCATACATTTTTACATGGTCTAGTAAGTAAAGCTATCGATTAAAATCGTTTTTTTTTTCTACTTCCACATTTCTGAGAGCTCAAACTAGGAGATACAACCCAAACAAGTATTTGACGTTTCCACTGAGGGTTGTATAAAACTTTCATCAAATGCCATAGTGCGTGCATCTTTGAGCAGATTGTTATCTGAAGGCTAACCACTATCAACTGAGTTGGACCCTCTAGAACTGTGACTGTATGTTGTGTTTGCCAGCAGTGATCCTAAATGCCCCGAATCTCACTAGTATTTAGCAGGTGGATACGTGAAGATGGTGGCATCAAAAGCACAACGTAGCTGATAAATAGATTTTTTGTGATTGTTCTGTGTTTTGGTGAAGAGTTTGGAGCAAGAAGAGAACTGGGGATTCATTAGACTGTGATGAGTTTCACTGTATCACTCATGGTGAACTTGCAGAAGTATTCCTTTCGTTTTTCTTGATTCTGCGTTGTCTATTTTTCATATGTCGATAGTTTTCTGTCATAATAAATAAAGCCTTCCTGAGTATCTTCATATTGCTATTGTCTTGCCCTTCCCTTATATAGTATAACTACTATACATTCCACTTAAAATGTTAATACTAATATTAGAATACTGTACACTATTGCAGTCAAAGATTCACCAAGCCATTGATCATCTGGACCACTGAGTAGGCTACAGTTTTACTGAGATCAGTCATCTAGGCTGTATCTGGTGTGATGTTCACCTGCCCAATCCAAGGGTGATATTAGAAGTCCTTGTGAACTACTCTATGTTCAGGCTTGCAATGGAACGGCAAGATATAATACCAATGTTGGAATTTCACTGGTAGTCAGAGGCACTATAACTAATTTATTAAATCAGTACAGACTGGCAAGTTGGAAATCCTCATCCCAGGCACAATGGCGTCAACTACTAGCCATTCCTTTTTCTGAAGGATGTAGTGAATTTTGTGCTGGGGTCCCTTGTGATGAATAGTAGTGCAAGGTTAGGAATCACTGTTAGTATTGCAGGGTCGCAAATCTGCTGGTTAGCCACTAAAATCTTGGCTTGGTGCTTGTATGGAAAAGGAGTGCAATGGGGATAGACAACACATCCTTTCACTTAGTCAAGCAGCCGTTGGTTTGATTTCTTACTTCTTTAACTCCAGATTATTAACAGGGTCACTCTGGAGTATGGCTGTGTGGGTGATGAAGCAGGTAGGTTGGCTATAGAGTTGTCCCTGAGCCAAGAGCGGGTACAGCTGGGAAAAAATGGAGATGCGCAGGGATGTGACAGATCATCTTAACAAAAACTCTCTTGTCAGCATGGCAGAAGTAAACAGCGGAGCATAAAGTTTGTACATGTACAGTCACTGGGTACTTACAGCTACTCAGTGACCCCTTATTTTGGATTGCCAAACTCAGCTGCGGGAATCTAAGGAAGGTGGTTGTTAGGAAACTGAAAGCCTCGAGTAGATGTGGTGAAAGAATAGAGACTTTGGACAGTACAGATACGGGAGATGAACAATACTGATATAGTAAGAATCCACTTTGCCAAGCCTTAATAAACCACCTTGAAACTGATTTTTAAAATGGATACTTCACAATAGATTAGTCATACAGTCAATTTTAAGTCAGAGAGAGTCCTGTAGTGGCCCACCAGAGTGGGAATGGAAAAGTGTAGATCTGGTGTGTAGATGGATAATCGTGCCACATGTCTGGCTGTACAGCTGCCAACGGTTCTGGTCTTATTGCTCAATAGTTTCTCTTCTTAATAGACAGAGCCTTGCTAAAGTAAGCCACCTCTGTCCCTTCCCCATCAATAATTGGGGACAGAACTGCGCCAACCGAGTGCATTGGTAGTACAGTCAAGGCAATAACGTTTCATCAAGTCAGGGAATGCTAGTATATGGGATGCGGTCATCGCTCTGTTGAGCAGGTTACAACTGGCTTCACAGTGCTCGTTCCAAGCGAAAGGAGTATGATTGTGTTGAAATTTTGGCAAAATATTCCACAAACCTTCGGTAATAAGAGTGTAACAATCCAGTGACATTTCAACCCTTCTAAATTACGGTTGATTAGAAAAACAAAATGTAGGTACTAGTTAGTTGAGAGTCCTTCGTAAGTAAGTCGAAATCGTTAAAGCCGTTTTTGAGAAAATTGGATACCGATAAATTAATATTATACAAATCTCTTTTCCTGCGTGACAGCAAATTGCTGTTGGCTATGGAAGTGAGCTGGGCAATGGTTAGTGCTACATTGACCACATGAGGCTGGAGAATGGCTTGAGTATGGGGTGGCAGGCACTGTGTAAAGCGTATATGTAGGAGGTAATCGGACGCTAACAGAAGGTGGTGGAGGCATTGCAAAGGATTGCGATATCCCAGCTCTTCATCCAACAGCAAATGGCGGGTTTGTTGCTGCTCCGTCGGGCCGACACTGCAGGAGGGCATTCAGCTGGCAGAGTTCTGATAATGTCACCGATTTCTTTAGCTGACTGGCAATCAAGTCGTTCATGGTAGTATACCGCGATGATCTCGGCCACTTTGTGGCAGCCCCACAGCTGCCTCTTCTGGCACTCAACCAGCTTCAACCTCCATTGTTGAAATTGCACATCTACGCAATTAGTTGCTGCAGCTTTCGCCATCAGCCAGAAGGGGCATGCTTCGTTGTTGACGTTATACAGCCCAAACTGCGCTTCAACCTGCATAAACCAAAGTTGCTGGTCTTCTTGGAAAAATGGTAGCAGCTTGATGGAGGTGTTGCGTGTAGGTGGTGCTGGTGCAATAGACAGAGACAGCACTAGCAGGGTGGGCTGATGTTGCAGCAGAGCGATAGCCTGTTGTTGTTGGCTGATGGCGAGCAGCTGCAGCAACTTATTGCGTAGTTGTGCAATTTCAACAATGGAGGTTGAAGCTGGTTGAGTGCCAGAAGAGGCAGCTGTGGGGTATCATCGCGGTATACTACCATGGAACGACTTGATTGCCAGTCAGCTAAAGAAATCGCTGACATTATCAGAACTCTGCCAGCTGAATGCCCCCCTGCAGTGTCGGCCCAACGGAGCAGCAACAAAACTGAACTTATAAGAACGGGATATGATCGAGATAGAACAACGGAACAAAACGACAGGGGAGATAATTGGTCGGAGCGGAGGCACAGCCTTCCAAATCGACCATCGGTGTCCACCTACCTCCAGTGCACTAGCTGAGCTGATGGTGGGTATGGTACACTTCTCCCCCCTTAAATCTTGATTCTTAAAGTAAAATTGAAAAACCATTTTACAACAATATTGCTCTTTACAAACCATCCCTAGAGGTAAATTACAATATTATTTCAGTTTGTACATATCACCATTTCATTTTTACAATTCAGTAAGTCAGTTACATACATGCCTACATATGCGTATTATTATCACAAATATATATATATAGGTATCGCCAGGCCACAATAACGACTCCGTTTGGCTTCTAGAACACAATAACGCCTCCGAAAACGACTCCGAGGCGGAGTCGATAACGTGAAGTTTCTACAACACAATAACGTCTCCGACCCGCAAAAATACTACCTATTCAATTCACTTAGGTTCCTTTAGTTTCCTCCAACTTAGAACCACAAATCTCCGTCGGAAATAAATGGAGGGAAAATAATGATGCGTGATAACTTACTACGATCAACTTTCGCCTTCAACCTCACGGAGTGGCAATCGCCACACTTTCCTAACATCTTAGTAGGAGCCTAAAGTACACAAATTTAAATATCTTTTTTTTTAATAGTACATTCAATTCCTTTACTCTGATCAACTTTCGCCTTCGTCCTCACTGAGTGGCAATCGCCACACTTTCCTAACATCTTAGTAGGAGCCTAAAGTACACAAATTTAAATATCTTTTTTTTAAATAGTACGTTCAATTCCTTTACTCTGATCAACTTTCGCCTTCGTCCTCACTGAGTGGCAATCGCCACACTTTCCTAACATCTTAGTAGGAGCCTAAAGTACACAAATTTAAATATCTTTTTTTTTAATAGTACATTCAATTCCTTTACTCTGATCAACTTTCGCCTTCGTCCTCACTGAGTGGCAATCGCCACACTTTCCTAACATCTTAGTAGGAGCCTAAAGTACACAAATTTAAATATCTTTTTTTTAAATAGTACGTTCAATTCCTTTACTCTGATCAACTTTCGCCTTCGTCTCACTGAGTGGCAATCGCCACACTTGCCTAACATCTTAGTAGGAGCCTAAAGTACACAAATTTAAATATCTTATTTTTTAATAGTACATTCAATTCCTTTACTCTGATCAACTTTCGCCTTCGTCCTCACTGAGTGGCAATCGCCACACTTTCCTAACATCTTAGTAGGAGCCTAAAGTACACAAATTTAAATATCTTTTTTTTAAATAGTTCGTTCAATTCCTTTACTCTGATCAACTTTCGCCTTCGTCCTCACTGAGTGGCAATCGCCACACTTTCCTAACATCTTAGTAGGAGCCTAAAGTACACAAATTTAAATATCTTTTTTTTTAATAGCACATTCAATTCCTTTACTCTGATCAACTTTCGCCTTCGTCCTCACTGAGTGGCAATCGCCACACTTTCCTAACATCTTAGTAGGAGCCTAAAGTACACAAATTTAAATATCTTTTTTTTAAATAGTACGTTCAATTCCTTTACTCTGATCAACTTTCGCCTTCGTCCTCACTGAGTGGCAATCGCCACACTTTCCTAACATCTTAGTAGGAGCCTAAAGTACACAAATTTAAATATCTTTTTTTAAAATAGTACATTCAATTCCTTTACTCTGATCAACTTTCCCCATCGTCCTGAGCGAGTGGCAATCACCACACTTTCCTAACATTCTGTTAGGCGCCAAAAGTACCCAAATCTAAATTTCTGTTTAAACAACCGTACGTTTAATTCTTTTACTCTGATCAACTTCCATCTTTGTCCTTAGAGACGGAATCTAGACACTCCTAATATACAATAATGTGATAATTGCTATCATGTAGACAATTCTAAATATCTACTACAAGACGTACGTTTAATTCCTGACAGTTCAGTCTCCAAAGAGGAAGATGGAGCAGAGAGCGTGATGGGAGGGAGGGAGAGAGATTGAGAGAGGCATTAAAGTAATTGATGGTATTACATGAAATTCGGACATGGATATGAAACCTTCTCGAAATAGGTACCATGCTAGTTGGCAGATGCTGACTGGGCAAAATTTCAGAAAACTGAAAAAAGTCGCAGCTAGATTTTCTCTCCTTGATTTCAAATTGGTCACATATTCATGCCTGCAACCATTCACGACTTCTGGGCCAATGGTCAAAATCAAGTAGCCAATTTTGAAAGGTTTCAAATTCCGATGAACTGAAGAAGGGCCTACTTAGGTATTTTATCCCTGATTTAAACTGCATATTGTTTCATCCTTCCATGACGTCTGGGCAAACTAGGTGACCGATTTTGAAAGTGTACTAGTTTTGGTGGCATGTTCATGTCTTTGACCATCCATGACTTCTTTGCCAATGGTCAAAATCTAGAGGTATAGGTGGCCAGTTTTGAACGAGCGATTTGTTTCATATGTATGTCTGAGAACATATATATGCTTTCTGGGCGGATTAGGTGTCCAATTTTCGATGAGCCAAATTTAAAAGAACTGAAAAATGTCCAACCAATATATTGTTCCCCCGATGACATGAAAATGAAACTTATTCGAAATCAGGGTTTCAAAATTTGGCCTCGTTCAAAATTGCCTACTAGATTTTGACCATTGACCAAGAAGTCGCAGAATGTCCCAGACACACACATGAAACAAATTGGAAATCAGGGAAGAACATCCAGGTGAAGTTTTTTCCTATTTTACGAAACTTGGCCACGCTCATAATTGACCACCACAAAAACTTTGACCGTTTGCCAAGAAGTCGTGAATGGTCCGAAACAAAATATCAAACAAATTGGAAATCGCGGAATGAATATCGAGGAAGGACTTTTTTCAATTTTCCGTAATTTACCCAGTTTGAATTGGCCACCTACTTCGCCCATACGTCATGCAAGGTCGCAGTGATTGATATAACACATATTTGAAATCAGCGGAAGGATATCTGGTAGAGACGTTTTCAAGTTTTTCAAAATTTGGCTCCTTCTAAAATTGGTACTCTAACAATAAGTTTGAACATTTGCTAAGAAGTAATGGATGTTCACGGACACGAATATAAAAGATATTTGAAGTCATGGAAAGAAAATCTAGGTGGGAATTTTTTAGGTTTTCGCAATTTTGCCTAGTCCAAATTCGGGCAACTAGCATGGTATGTCAAGTAGGTCTTATGGAATGCGTCCAAATTATATCCCTCAAATTACATGTAATACCATTGAGTACTGACGAAGATTGAATTTTTAGTAACTTTGTAGAGCAGTGTTAATGCGTATCCTTATAGAGACAAAGTTGGAGGATGACTGAGAGGAATTAAACTTACGACTTGTATTTAGGTATTTCGAGTGTGTGCTTAGTAGTACCTAATAGATAATTGTATCTGAAGATACTGTGGCATTTGAGAAACACTTCGTTACTCTTCTGATGACGCGTTCTTCCACTGTGACGTCGTCGCCGCCTCTCGTCTACCTCCTTCTCAGGCGACCGTAGAGGTTCGTTCTTATAATTTTGCCTGTCACCGGTTTCGTACACTGCGCTTTGGAGTTTTTCGCTTTCGATTTACCGGCTATTCTCTTTCTAATTTTTTGTTCTATTCGGTCATCAGCATCTGATGTAACACAGCAGCGACCCATTCCTATTTTATCTCGTAACTGAGGTGATATTTCCGATTTTCTGAATATTTTTTTATTATTTGTGTTTCTCACACGTCATTAAAACGATACGCCAGCTAGCCAACGAATTATTAAAACACCCGCTCCTACTGGAGACACATGGAGTCATTGCCTTTCACTGACGACAAAAACGGAGGCCAGGAATTAAACGTTCAATTTTTAAAACTAGATAGTTAGAGTGATGTAGTTTAGGCTCCGACTATTTCATAACGTTACGAAAGTGTGATTAGTGCTCCTCAACGACAAGAGGCAAGGAACTAATCTTTGGATTTTTCCAAACAGACATTTGAGTAATCTTGACTCCTGTTAGGTGAGTCCGTCTCCTCTGGCTGGTGAGTTACTGTGGCATGCACAGTAAAGACATCATCGTCTGGGCGTTAAGTCAGTGCTGAAGTCAGTCAGTTGGCCGTGGTCTTTATATACGAAGAAAAGGTAAACGGGATGATGATGGAGCATCGGTGAAGGGTGGGGGGAGGAGGTCATGTGCCTCTGGGGGAAAAACCCCTTAGAGGATAATGGAACGTCTTGAATGATCTCTTAATTGTGAAATCTACGTATTTTTTGTATAGGGCGGTCTGTAAATCCGTCAGTTGGTTGTTTTCGTTTGTGTAGTGTTTTGAGTGGTGTGAATATGGTGTGGCATTTTTGTGTTGATGTGTTCATTTATGATCTGTCCCTTGAATTTTTTTGTTTATAAATTTCCATGTTTTCTAATATGTTCAGTTTTCTTCCTTTGTATTGTTTATGTAGTAAGATGGTGAAGTCCTGTATTTTGGTAGGTTCATGTCCAGTTGTCTTGTGGTGGTTGCCAAAGTTTGAATCGTCTTGATTACTACTAAGAGATTTAATGTGTTTTGAATATGTGGTTCGTATTTTTCGTCCTGTCTGTCCCATGTATGCGTTTTTGCAAGTACAGGTTATTTTATATACCCCACTTTGGTCGAGTGGGACCGTCTTTTCAGTCTTTGCAGTTAGTTTGGTTCTAAGTGTGTTGTCTCTACGTAGTGCGATTTGTATGCCTTCCTTTCAGAGGATGTTAGTTTCCGTATATTTTTGGTCCTGTGTACGTGAATGTGCAGCATCTTGTCAAAGTCTGCGTGTCTTGTGTTTTTGAGTCGTGTGTTTTGGAATCATCTTGTCTTATTATTTTTGTTTATTGCTTTTTGGAGTAGCCGTTATTTTTGCATTGGAATAGCCAACATAACCCTATTGCTTTAATACTCTTGGCTCCTTGGGTGATTGCCCCTCTCTGGGAACAAAGGCAGATAATGACTAAAGGAGAGGAATTGACCATACGATTTTCTAAAACAGGCGTGTAGATTTGGGTACTAATAGTATGTTAGGAAAGTGTTGTGATTGCCACCCTGTGAGAACAAATGCGAAAGTTGGTCAGAGTAAAGTAATTGAACGTACGACTTTTAAAACAAACATTTCGTACATGGGGCTCCTACTAAGATGTTAGGAAAGTGTGGCGATTGCCACTCGCTCAGGACGATGGCGAAAGTTGATCCGAGTAAAGGAATTGATCGTACGATTTTTTAAAACAGAGGTTCGAATTTCGGTACATTAGGCTCCCAATGAGATGTTAGGAAAGTGTGGCGATTGCCACTCGCTCAGGACGATGGCGAAAGTTGATCAGAGTAAAGGAATTGATCGTACGATTTTTTAAAACAGAGGTTCGAATTTCGGTACTTTAGGCTCCCAATGAGATGTTAGGAAAGTGTGGCGATTGCCACTCGCTCAGGACGATGGCGAAAGTTGATCAGAGTAAAGGAATTGATCGTACGATTTTTTAAAACAGAGGTTCGAATTTCGGTACATTAGGCTCCCAATGAGATGTTAGGAAAGTGTGGCGATTGCCACTCGCTCAGGACGATGGCGAAAGTTGATCAGAGTAAAGGAATTGATCGTACGATTTTTAAAACAGAGGTTCGAATTTCGGTACATTAGGCTCCCAATGAGATGTTAGGAAAGTGTGGCGATTGCCACTCGCTCAGGACGATGGCGAAAGTTGATCAGAGTAAAGGAATTGATCGTACGATTTTTTAAAACAGAGGTTCGAATTTCGGTACATTAGGCTCCCAATGAGATGTTAGGAAAGTGTGGCGATTGCCACTCGCTCAGGACGATGGCGAAAGTTGATCAGAGTAATGGAATTGATCGTACGATTTTTTAAAACAGAGGTTCGAATTTCGGTACTTTAGGCTCCCAATGAGATGTTAGGAAAGTGTGGCGATTGCCACTCGCTCAGGACGATGGCGAAAGTTGATCAGAGTAAAGGAATTGATCGTACGATTTTTTAAAACAGAGGTTCGAATTTCGGTACTTTAGGCTCCCAATGAGATGTTAGGAAAGTGTGGTTATTGCCACTCGCTCAGTAAAAAATATCGGGACAGTACTCTTTTTTAATAATAGAAATTAACTCGAGAAAGATTCCGTCAGTTCATTCATAAATCCGTTTCCCGCCGAGGACGACGTAAAAATCATTTTCACTCCCTTTTTTCTAGGGTTTTGTGAGATAGGTAGTAGCGAAAATCCCATTGACGAGCGGAGGTGTTATTGTGCTCTCGAAGACATCGCGTCGGAGGTATTATCGAGCGACGGGGACAGGCGGAGTCGTTATTGTCGCCTGGCTATATATATATATATATATAAATATAATCTTTTTTTACAAATATACTTTTTTTACATGCTATTTAGAAGGTACCTACAATTTTATTCTTAATTTTTCAATTTATTAATATTCAGTAATAAGCCGTTGTGACGATATAAGTCAACCACCGCTCGAAAATTCAAATCTAGTAGATATAAGACTGGTTTGAGATGCTCTTTGACTCACAGCTTTTGGTTTATTATTCATTCTAAATAATAACCTTACGTTTTCAGTCAGGAAAAAGTTTTCACAACCCCCTCTCAAAATTTGATACTTTACGTTTACTGGATCCCGAAATTTGGATCTGGATCCAAATGACCGTCTTGTACCTTTAACGTAGTCTAAAAAATCCGTTCTTGCGCACAAAAATCCCATTCGGTATCTAGTTTTGCCCAACTGTGTATAGTGAAATTACAGTAATTATAGTGAGCCAAAGTCAACTAATTGAAAGAACTTGCGGGAACTACAGCGGAAGTAAACGTTTCGTCTGCCTGATCCCATTCACCAGAAGGCGCAGCCTTACGCTGCGGGAACTCAGGCTGGGTTGCAAGGTGGTGAAGATCCAGCATGAGATCAAGTACTTGGGAGTCTTTCTTGATGGAAAGCTCTCTTGGGCCGCACACGTGAAAAAAGCCTTACAGCGGGTGTCGGTGGTGATGTGGGCAGCTCAAAGAATGGTGGGGAAGACATGGGGGCTGAGGCCTGGGATGATCTGGTGGCTGTACACTGCGGTTGTTAGGCCTGTAGTGACCTATGGAGCCCTGGTCTGGTGGACTAGGGTGGAAAACAAAACAGTACAGTTGCAGCTAAATAAACTGCAGCGTAGGGCGTGTCTGGCCATTACAGGCTGTATGACAACATGCCCTACGGCTGCACTGGAGGTCTTGCTAGATTTAGCTCCACTCCACATACATGTTAAAAAGGATGGCGTTCCTCCAGGCTGTGCATATGTTGGAGTTGGGTCTCATCATGCGGGGGAGGAGGAGTTCCTGCCACTTGATCCTTGACAAGGTGAAGGTAGGGGGGGCCTGAACTGCATGTGGTAGACTCAATGCCTGTGAGGTTCAACTTCGCGCTACCCTTTCGGATACTCATTCATCAGCGATCCAGGTGGGTAGGGGGAGCTCCCGCTTTCGAAGCTGGGGCCCTGGTATACTACACTGATGGCTCGGTGCAGGGTGGCCTCGCAGGGGCAGGCATCTTTGGGCCGAGGATCAGAGCAGCGATCCCATTGGGGTCGCTGGCCACAGTGTTCTAGGCAGAGGTGGCTGCGGTGACAGTCTGTGTGCAGCGGCTGCTGCAGAGGGGACTGAAGCGGCAGAGAATCTACATCATGGTGGACAGTCAGGCCACTCTCAAGGCCTTAGCCTCACACTGTCTTACATCTTGGCACATGTGTAACACTGTGTTGGGTGCCAAGGCATCAGGGTATAGAGGGAAACGAACGGGCTGATAGGTTGGCTAAGAAGGGATCAGAGCAGATCCCTATTGGCCCTGAGCCCTTTGTTGGGACTAACATGAGCCACCGACGTATAGAGGTTGACAAATGGGAGGACAGGTGCAGGGCTGCTCATTGGCAGGGGCTGCCCGGCCTTAGACAGTCAAAACTCTTCATCCGGCTCTCCAGAGAGAGGTCCAAGGAGGTGCTTGCACTGGGGAGGAAGGATATGAGGATCATATGTGGCCTCAGATCTCCTATTGACCTTTTTTTCTCGTTAGTACCCCCACGATTTTCAATTTGCCTCTCTTGTTTTTTCTGGACTATATGTTCAGTCGTTGGAGGCCTAATAAGGTCATATATCATATCTGGTATGAAGTTTCCTACCCAGAAGCAATTCAGCTGGGCTTTTGCCTGTAGTTGCATGCTCAGTATTTCGGTAGTCAAAGAGAAATCTTTGAAAAATTGCCTCCAAATTATCCCTGTTCACATTTCGGACGGGACCACACATAAAAATGGCAATTTAGGAAAGAAGGAGGCATTTTATTTTAATTCACAAATACAACCAAATGTTTTGTTTATCCGTTTTTTTCTCTTATTATTATTATGGAACAATTCGTGACGGGATGTAGTAGTGCGTAGTGTCCTCGATTCCGTAGACTCGCCCGCCACTGACGAAACCATCCAGAGGAGAAACCTTCTTTTATTATTATCATCATCATCGTATCTACCATCGCCGTGTTTTGTTATACCTCGTTATACCTACCGTTTTATTCCTCTTTTACCACCACCAACTATACCAGCTACCAAAATTAGTCATCAACATCAGCTATTTCCGTTTTCTTCAACATCAACTTCATCGGCATCTACCTGTTGTGAGTTATCCGTCGGTGGAAGAAGTGCAGCTAACCAAGCAACCCTCTCCAAAGCAACATTTTATTTATTAAGTTATATATTCTATCAGAAGATTGAAGTGTTAAGTTTTTTCGTTTCTGTTCGATTATATTTCGTTTCCCCTCATACAAGCCGTATTTTTTTGTGTTGACTGTTCATTAACCCCTTTATAGCGGCATATTAGAACTAGCCCCTGTTCATCAGGATAAGGCTCTCAATAGCCCAACCATTGGTCCTCCGCGCCTCGATTTGGCCACCTTGTTGTTCATTACCCAGCACAATTTGTAATTTCACAATCGTCAAAACCGTCGTTGTTTGTTGTGAAGATTGAACGGTGAACGGCAAAATTGTAAACCAATTTAACAGTTTCTGTAACGTGTATATAATCCTGTGGTTTTGGCTCGTAACGTGGGACGTTCACTCACTTGGGCTTTGTTCATGTGTGGGGTCTGACATCTTAACTTTGAGCGTTAAACAATCACAACTCTGTCGTTTTAAGCAGCACAATGCCCAATCCATCGGACGCTACTCGAGATGAAGGAGAAAATGTCACTGTTAGAGGTTTCGTGAAACTCAGAAGAAGGATAAAGGCTTTAGGGGATGAAATACAAACTATCCGTAATAAAGGGTTGGCTGCTGTGACATCAGAGACAGAGAGGACTGTTTTTAAAGGCATGCTTACAGTTATTGGTAAGCGGAGAGAACAATTAGAAGCAGCATGGGATGCTGCTGTTGACTATGCTGAGGAACATTCCTTAACATTTCCCTCAACGACAGACACTTCATACCTAAATCAAACTACTCTCCATTATTATGAAGCACTAGGATTTGGTGAGAACGTGTTTGCCAAGTCTGCTGGAGCTTCCGATACAACCTTTAATGCCTCTTCTCCAAACATGTCTTGTATTCAGGGCAGTAAACCACGAGCAATCCTTCCAAAAATTAACATCAAAACTTTCAAGGGCGACATTTCTTGTTGGCCGACCTTTAAGCAGATGTATGATGCTCTAATCAGTCAGGATCCCCACCTTACAAACGCAGAGCGCTTTCATTATCTCGTGTCATTTCTGGAAGGCCCTGCATTAGACACTATTAAACATATTCCAGTTTTAGACGTTAATTATAATCAAGCTTGGGAGGCATTATGTAAGGTGTATGACAATCAACGGAAACTAGCTTGTAATTATCTGGACAGGCTACTCAACTTTAAACCACACCATACCAAGGCTGATGCAGATTCATTGCAACGTTATCTATCGAATGTGACCGAAACTGTTGCTTCGCTTCAGAATCTGAAAATACCCAACTTTGAAGAATATCTTCTATGTGAACTTGCCTTGCGTGGGTTAGACCCTCACACTAGGCAAGCGTTTGAATTCTCCATCTCTTCAACTCTGTTTCCAAGGTTTACCACTCTGAGGGATTTTATTCAAGACCGATGTCACGCCCTCAGAATGACTGAAGAGTTTACCAAATCTTCGTCTAAATTCCCTTCATCCACACCACAACATCTTAAGTCTAATAGGTTTGCTCCTAACAACTTTTCCCCTAAGTCCACTAGTCAGGCAATGCTAACAACTGAAGTAGCCCATGCATCATCTGTGTCCGATAAACAACCTGCCTTTTCGTGCTATGTGTGTAAAAGCCGCACACAATAATTCAGTGTACTACCTTCAAGCAGGGCACTCCATCACAGCGCCTTGATTTATTAAAAAGATTCCCTGGGTGCAGGAACTGCCTTAACGTCAACCATAAAACCCAATTTTGCAAATCTACTTTTACATGTCGTGACTGTAAAGGTCGACATCATACTCTTTTACATTTGCCAACTTGTGATGTTAAACCCACAAACTCGCCTGTCTCTCAAGACCGACCTGTCTTGGAATCGCCAATGGCTGGCACTTCTTCATCATTTGTTGGGTCTAATACGTCAGGATATCCGCAGAGTGTATTGCTCGGTACTGTGACTGCTCAACTCCTTGACACTAAGGGTCATCCACACATCTTTCGAGGAGTGCTTGATAATGGCTCGCAATGGTCTTTCATCACTCAGGACTGTGCGAAAAAACTTGGTAAATTCACTAAACCATTTTCTGGTGTCATTTCTGGTATCAACTCCATCCATTTAAAAAATCTATCTGGCAAAGTTTCCATATCATTTGTATGTAATTCGTCCATAAATCTTCTGGAAACTGAAGCCATAGTTACACCTACCATTACTCCTCCTTTACCTCAGGAACCATTGCAGTCTACCATGTGGCAAGATTATTCATCATACCACTTAAGTGACCCAGATTTCACCAAGCCACTTCCAATATCGTTTCTAATCGGAGCAGATTTGTACACCGACGTGGTTACTGGGTCTCCAATTGTTATTTATGAACATGGTCCAAGGCTAGTAAAAACGGTTTTTGGATATACTGTCATGGGTAGGTTCGCCCATGACTCAGCATCACCTGGAGCTGTATCGTTACTATCAATATCAGACACAGCACGCCTCATTGAACGCTTTTGGGCAATAGAGGAAACAATAGAAATACCTTCTATGTCCCCTGAGGAGAAGGAATGTGAAGACCACTTCATTAAACAGCACAGGCGAGATGATTCAGGGAGATATATCGTATCACTACCCATCAAACCCTCATCTTCTCCTATAGTACCTAATATCAACAAAGCTATCAGTCGATTTTATGCCCTGGAATCAAAGTTTATGAAGGACCATCAACTTCAGCTAGATTATTCTCAATTCATGCAGGAATATTTGGATTTAGGACACATGAGCATGGCTGCCACAGCTCCTTCCTATGTTATCCCACACCACCCAGTCTACAAAGTGGATTCGGAAGGTAATCGAAAAATTCGAGTTGTGTTTGATGCCAGTTTTCGAACAGTCTCAGGTTCCTTAAATGACCATCTATATACTGGTCCTAAATTACAAGCAGATATTAGTAGCATTGTTTTAAATTTTCGGCGTTCCAAATATGTCATCTCATGTGATTTAGTAAAATGTATCGGCAAATTTTGGTTGAGCCTCGTGATAGAACGTATCAACAAATTGTATGGAGGTTTAACCCAAGCGCGGCGTTAACGTTCTTTGAATTAAACACTATCACCTATGGCCTGCGAAGCTCACCATTTCAGGCTCAACGAGTACTTCAACAGCTAGCCTTAGATGAAGGACATGCATTCCCTGCAGCTGCTGCTATCTTACGGACTGCACGTATGTGGATGACTGCATATTTGGTGCCAATTCAATTGAGGAAATTGCAGACATCAAATTGGAACTTGTTCAATTGCTCGCCAAAGGAGGTTTTGCATTGAGTAAATGGAAATCAAATTACCCGCCATTACTTGTTAACGAAATAACATCTGACCAGCCCATGCTACTTTGTAATGAAGAGGGTTCCTCAACTAAAATTCTAGGTATGATTTGGAACCCAACCCTTGATGCTTTTAGCTATGAAGTACTCAAACCACCACAGGTGTACACCAAACGCATGATCCTCTCCTGTATTGCCCGCCTGTTTGATCCACTTGGATATCTGGCACCAATAGTTTTTGTTGCAAAACATATTTTGCAGGAATCATGGAAATCAAAGGTTGAATGGGATGATGTTGTACCAGATCACGTGAAGGCCCTGTGGGCTCAGTTTATTGACGACTTTGCATCAATAGCCCAAATATTGATTCCTCGAGCACTCCCTATCAATTCTCCAACTTACGATTTGGTATGCTTTTGTGATGCATCTGAGCGAGGCTATTGTGCTGTTATTTATCTCCGGGCATCTTTTGATGACCAACCCACTATGGCCTTACTGAAGGCAAAAACTCGACTTGCCCCTCTTAAGACGCTGACAATACCAAGATTAGAGTTGTGTGCTGCAGTGCTACTAGCTAACATGATCAAGTCTCTTAAACCTTTTCTGCGCCACTATCTGATTTCCAACATCTTCTGTTTCTCAGACTCGACCGTCGTGTTAGCCTGGTTGAAAACCCCACCATATCAACTGATGACATTCGTTAGCAACAGAGTCACTCAAGTGATGGACATAACTCAATCATCATGGTGGCACCATATTAAAGGTGTAGATAACCCAGCTGACATTGGCTCTCGAGGGTGTCTCCCTTCAGCTTTACTAAGGAACAATATATGGTGGCATGGGCCTAAATGGTGTTGTCAACCGATCCCTGATTGGCCCATCACACAGCATATTGAAGTGGTTGATCTACCTGAACTTAAGCCAGAAAAATCAATGGTACTTGTCACTGTGAACAAACATGAAGAAGAGTTCTTGAAGTGGATTCAGCGGTTTTCCTCTTTCACTAAACTTATACGAACCATAGCTTACATTAGGCGATTTTATCACAACTCCCGCGTACCAAAATGTAAGAAATCTCAACTACATCGTAACCCAGTCTCCTCATCAGAATTCATCGAAGCAGAGTATCACTGTGTTAAATTGGTTCAACGCCATTATTACTCTATAGTATTTGATGAGAGCCCAGACAAAATACCTCCAGAACTTAAATGTTTATCCATTTTTATCGATGCAGCAGGATTAATTAGAGTTGGGGGTCGCTTGGCTAATTCTCCTTTATCACCTGAAGCTAAGTTTCCAATCCTTTTGCCTGCCAAGTCCCATTTAACTAATATAATTGTTGATCATGTGCACCAAATTAATAATCACCCTGGACCAACTGCCCTGCTGGCATTTTTGCGTCAAAAATATTGGATTCCGCGGGCCAGAAACTTGATTCGGTTGCACAAGGCCAAATGTGTCACATGTATACGATATTCTGGTACTACTCTTACTCCATTTATGGGCAACCTACCAACATCTCGCTTCACAGCAGTCCGTCCATTCATAAATTGTGGAGTTGATTTTGCAGGGCCTTTCCTATGCCGAACATCAACAAGGCGGAACTCTGGGACGACAAAGCTTATCTGTGCTTATTTTGTTGCCTAGCATCACGAGCAGTGCATTTAGAGTTATCAACTACCTTGTCAGTTGAGTCCTTTTTGGACGCCTTTGACAGGTTTACATCTAGACGAGGCCTGCCAGCCCATATGTACTCAGATTGTGGGACTAACTTTGTAGGGACAGCCAATTATTTAAAGGAAGTGTATGATTGGTTCAGTCAACTCTCAAATCAAGACGCTATCATCAACCACACTGCCTATCAAAACGTCTTGTGGAGTTTCAATCCTGCCAATTCTCCACACATGGGAGGCTCATGGGAATCATTAATTAAATGTGCAAAGCACCTTTTCTATAAGGTGTTCGGAAACCAACCCTTTACCCAACCAGAACTGTCTACAATGTTTGTCAAAGTGGAAGGAATTTTGAATTCACGACCACTCCAGCCATTGTCAGACAGTCCAGATGATCCAGAAGCTCTAACTCCTGGGCATTTTTTGATTGGGCAACCCATTAACTGCTTGCCAGAACCTGATTTTTCAGACATCCCCTCAAACCGGCTAAACCGTTGGCAGTTACTGCGCGAGCGAGTGCAACATTTTTGGTCAAGATGGAAAACAGAGTACCTCACATCATTGCAAGTCCGCACCAAATGGCTGAAGAAATCACCGAATCTTCGCGTTGGAAACATTGTTTTGTTGAAGGACGCCAAGACATCACCCACATACTGGCCACTAGCTAGAATCATAGCGACACATCCAGGATCCGACAGTGTAGTAAGAGTGGTTACTATCAAAACCTCTCGTGGCACTTACAAGCGCTCAATAGTTAATGTCATTCCATTGCCAGTCACTCATGATCATTGACTATGTGTGGTGGGTCTATGTGTGCGTGCCATTCCACAATGCTCTTGTGTGTGTATCCCGCATCCGAAATGGGGGGGAGTATGGTGTGGCTGTTCACATTTCGGACGGGACCACACATAAAAATGGCAATTTAGGAAAGAAGGAGGCATTTTATTTTAATTCACAAATACAACCAAATGTTTTGTTTATCCGTTTTTTTCTCTTATTATTATTATGGAACAATTCGTGACGGGATGTAGTAGTGCGTAGTGTCCTCGATTCCGTAGACTCGCCCGCCACTGACGAAACCATCCAGAGGAGAAACCTTCTTTTATTATTATCATCATCATCGTATCTACCATCGCCGTGTTTTGTTATACCTCGTTATACCTACCGTTTTATTCCTCTTTTACCACCACCAACTATACCAGCTACCAAAATTAGTCATCAACATCAGCTATTTCCGTTTTCTTCAACATCAACTTCATCGGCATCTACCTGTTGTGAGTTATCCGTCGGTGGAAGAAGTGCAGCTAACCAAGCAACCCTCTCCAAAGCAACATTTTATTTATTAAGTTATATATTCTATCAGAAGATTGAAGTGTTAAGTTTTTTCGTTTCTGTTCGATTATATTTCGTTTCCCCTCATACAAGCCGTATTTTTTTGTGTTGACTGTTCATTAACCCCTTTATAGCGGCATATTAGAACTAGCCCCTGTTCATCAGGATAAGGCTCTCAATAGCCCAACCAATCCCCCTCTCCCAGCGCTGAATGTATAGCTTGTTTAACCGTGCGCACAGTGTTCTCGCCGGGGGAAATCGAGCGCCCGATTAAAATGTATCCCATCACAGTGTTGTTGTTTTGTCCTCTTCCCGGTTCCTCCTCTCGTCCCCTTCTTAGAAAAATTGTTGTAGTTGGCCGTCCTGTACACTGGCTCCGTTTTGCGTTTTGACCTGGGTAATCGAGAGATCGTATTGATGTAATGCGGCTTCTCTCAATGTCGCCAAATTTCTCGCCTTGTCAAGAGTCAAAACCGTACGATCCTCCTCGAAGAGTCGATCCTTAATGGGACCTTTTGGTACGCCAAAAACGAATTGGTCTAATATTCGATCATCGAGGTCGGTATATCTACACTCAGAGGCCAGCGAACGTAGCCGGGCCAACCACTCATTTAACGACTCATTTGGATCTCTTTACTCTTGGGGAAAACGTGTGCAATGTGCCAATATAGCCAACGTGGCCCGGTGCCGTACCCACAACGAGCGGTGCAGTCATTTCGCACTCGAAATAATTTGGAAATAATTACCGATCCGCACCAACTTTAGATTTCCACGAAAAAAAAACTAAAACTTAACGCTCAATAAAAACAACCTCGTCCCACTGTGATGTATCGGGAATCGAGAAGAATTAGAAGGCAAACTGAACATACAAGAATGGGATATAATCGAGATAGGACAACGGAACAAAACGACAGGGGAGGTAGTTGGTCAGAGCGGAGGCACAGCCTTCCGAATCGATCCATCAGTATCCACCTACTTCCAGTGCCACTAGCTGCGCTAATGGTGGGTATGGTACATTTACGTTCTGTGGTGAGGACTGCTCGGAGTTGAGTCCAAACTGGAGGAAGCTCCCATTTCACTCTCCACTTGTCAACCATCCACTCAACGGCCAAGTCAACCAGTAACTGACCAATGATCACCTGGAGCGCAGTCTTCTAGGCCTTGGTGATCCCCAGTAGCACAGCAGGGATTGGGCCAATACTTTCATTTGATTAACTGGCAGTTTGCTACTCCAGACACTCATAGATAGATAGCCTTGTGCATGTGGATAGTGTCATGGTAACACACACCCCAAGTGGCCTCATGAATTGCATGCAGTGAGGCAATCCTTGCAATGGTAGTGCCATTAAGGGATTGGAGGTATTGGCTGAAGCCACATCTCTCTCCTATATTCACTCCAAAATACTTGACGTGCTTTTCAAGAGTCTGTTGCTGCTAAAGCGTATTGAGGTTTGGCTATTTACTTCTCCTTTCAAGAGGATTAGCTGGGTATTTTCCTCAGCCACCAAAGATCAGCACAGTCAGGTCATCCACATAGGTGTACAGTTCGCTCCATGAGCCACCTGAGAAGACCTTCGAAGAAGGCATTCCAGAGCGCTGGTCCAAGGGTTGAGCCCAGAGGGGGCACCGCTTCTCGATCATTTTCCAGACGGAGGCATTCGATCGTAGCAGTTGTGTATATCAGGTAACTTCTGTCGAGGAAGTAGAGATTGTAGGGTTTTCCTCTGCCTTCAAGCTCATTGAGAAGTTCTGGACACCAATGGTTGTTCAAACACTCCCCTGATGCCAATCAGTACTGCTATGACGTACTTAGCCAGTGCCAGCAGGGAAACGTTTCGAATTTCGACAATGACCTCCGTGGCCCTTTCTTTGGTACATCTTTATTGCCTGCCTGTGAGGTTGTGGCCAAAGACTCCTAGGGATTTCAACATCAAGATTTCTAAAGTTTTGCATAATATGGAAAGAATGCTGAGCAGTCTCCATGATCGCAGGTGTGACTGATTGTGGCTCTAATCTGCAAGGCTTCAGACCCTGCAGTACAGAGCGCTCAAATAATTGATGAGTCAATCAGGTGCCTCCACATCATGGCCTTGTGGCTTACCGTGTCAAATGGTTTAGCAATGTCCACAGCAACCATACGTAATTGCTTCTTTTTCTTTTGGGCCAGGGACAGTACTGTCTGCAGAATCATGAGATTCTCAGCAGTAACACCCACTGTCAGAATGCCTATGACACCAACCACCTAGAGACAAGATAACAGGATTTTTTGGAAGTGCCAGAAGACCACAGACAACACTGAAATTGGTCTTTAGCCCTTGGCCCATCACCACTTTTCTCAGGGACAAAGACAGTTCAGGGATGTGAAAGTCCAGTAAAATGTTTTCCCATGAAGATAAGTAAGTTGAGAACCAGCAGCCTAACAATGTAATGGGACGAACCAAACCCTTCAATTCAGCGGAGGCTAGTCAGGGGCATTTATGCTGACTGGGCACCTCAAATGTCCCGATTCGCTCGAGACTTCGCTGTCGTCAGTTGTAACCGAGCTGGTTCCCTCGTCGCCCGCGCTTGCTCCGTCAGTTCCCTGTCTGTGATGGTAAAACTTCTCCGAACATAATTGAGAATAAAACTCTGCTCCAATAGCATTTGGCTTCTATGGTTCTACTTCCCGACTCACCTAGTGCAATACCGCTTACTATATTAACCCCCCCCCCCTCTCACCACAACCTTTGGGGCCTTATTCCTTCTGCCGGGTGAAATACCATCAGGTCCAGCTTAAGTGGAGTTGCTGATACTGTGCTTCATCCTGGATGATCGGGAAACACATAACACTGGCTAAGAATTCCCTAGAAGGACCTGGGGGCAGTAGCCTACTGTAGTGAATTCATTGTATTGAGCTGGAATAGATGGTATGGATCAAGACCTAAGAACATTACTGGCGTTATTGGCATCTGCTGTCTGAAGATAGAGAAGAGCATGCAAACTAAAATCCTTTATAACTTGAAAGAGCTTACTGTTGAGGAATAACAGAAGATAGGTAAATAAAATAAGTTTTATTGGCCATAGACTGATGCCCTGCTTTATTCAGCGAATGCAATTTGTACAGGTGCTGAGGAAAGAAAAATCAAAAATCCCGTAAATTGGAGCAAAAATGCCATATATCACACTAGCAAAATTGAAAAAAGATCAATGAAAATTTCACCAGTCGAAGGGCAGCACTAAGGTCTCAACAACAAACTTGATGTCACAGAGCTTGGAGGTGAACATGGAATGCATTAGGTTGGGAGGCAGGTTAGACTTGATTGCAGAGCCATTCTAAACCCTCGAAGACGCCTTGGTCTTTGGTTGCGCAAGTCGATTGTATGTGCCATTTCCGGTTTCTTAGTTGAGAGAGGCCTAATTGGTCAGTGAGGTCGGCGGGTCTATAGGCATTAGGGAGGTCCTGTTTGTTGGCGAATATGAGAAGAACAGCGTCTTTCAACTCGTCTTCAGTGAGCATGTTATGGAGTTCTGTTCGAGCTTCTTCAACTCGCTCACGATCGTTGGAATCTGTAAAACATAAATGAACTGAAATGTGTGAGCGATTTAATGTGGCAAGGGACTTTACTTTTTATACAAAAAATACAATCAAAATACTTTTGAACCTCACGCTTATGGTTTACTATTCATTCTGAATAATATCCCCTATGTTTTCAGTCAGGAAACATTTTTTACTTTCACTTTTTTCAATAGTGAAATCACAGTAAATATAGCGAGCCGAAGTTTACTAATTGAGTTAACTCGGGGACAATAACTAGAGCAAAAGTAATCGTTTCATCGTTTGTACTCCCTCCCTCCCACCCGCTCGACACGCCACGTCGTGCCAATTGCCTACAGGCGCTAAAGGGCGCCTGAAATATTTAGTTTTAGTTGTTCCATTGTAGCCAGGTCATGTTTCGTGTGGTTTACTGGTATTTTTCGATGCTGAATCGAATGGGATGGGTCTTGGAGCTGTTAGGCTCCGTCAATTTGTTCTGGAGAATAATAAACTGTAGTGTAATAATTTGCAGGTACTAGAGTTTGGAAACAGTTTCAAAATAGCATAGAGGTTAGTGTAAACATTGGCATTGACCTGTTTTCTCGAAATCCGGCTTGTCAAAAGGATTCTAGTGTGTTTCCCCCTGCAAAACTTCTCACGAGATTATCACAAAGACTGACAGTGAGGACTGTGTGTGTTGTCAACTCAGCTCCTATAATTGATAGCTTGCTCAAGTCACCTTGAAAGTATTACCTTACCTGCTGTTAGTGGAAGGTTTCAGAGCCAAAATAAATTACTATACTTTCCTTCCCTTCGGGTAGCGGAAAGTAAAAAAGGGCCCTTTCAAATTCTTCTTGTCATACAGAAAAGCACTAGAGCAACACTTCCACTAAATTACAAAATGACACAATGTGACTACAATGAGTATAAGCACTGATTTGCCATAGTTGAAGATATTGTGTATATGTATGACAGCCGCACTAAGAGATATAAAAGCACCTGACAGTTTTTATGGATACAGGGCTTGCCTCATAATCTTGGAAGAGGTGATGGGGATGACCTGGATGACTTCGTTAACGAATTGGGCTTGGATTGAATAAGCAACTGACGAGGTAAATTTATACTAAAATTGAAAAGCAAATAACAATTCAGTACTGTAAATAACGCGAGTATTCTCGGAAATATCAATCGAGGCTGTAAAATTCCCATTTAATAGGAGCATGCAAAGTTAACTTGTCGAAAGAACCCAACCCATACCTACCCAACACTTTACCTTCAGTTACTTGAGCCCTAACCCTTCCGCAAAAATTGGTTCTAAGCCAATTCACACTACTTCAGTTTCGTCTGTGATGACGAACATCTATATTCTTTCAATTCTATTCTTGTCCCCAAACCAATTGTTGTTCTTGAAATAATGCAGTGCATTTGTCTAAGCCGAACATTGATGTATTGTTCTTTGATGTCAGTTTGGCTCAGAGTGAAGTCAGAACATTGGGCTTGTTGAAAATAAAATTTTGTTCTCCTTGAGCAGAACAGTGAAGATGGCTATGGTAGACTGAGCACAGAGACCATGGACAGCCAAACTCATAGATGTTACACCTCACACACACATTGTTTATTCTTGATTTGTACACTTCATCCTAATAATAATGAAAACCAAAGATCACGTACAGAAGGATATGCGTTTGAACCTCTTTCGCCATTTCATGATGTAGAGATGGGCTAAATATTTGCAAGGACCTCTAACCCCGCATGAAGCATTGTATGCAATGATACTGGGCTGTGTTGCACTGAGTTTCAAAAGGGCCACTCTTAACTCCTTTCAAAAAACAGATAAGATGCCAGTCGTCACAAGCATGTGTACAAGCACACACATACAATTCAATTTTGAAATCAAGAGATTCCATACATACAATTCAATGCAAACGAAACTCACCTACAACGAAAATGATTCCCTGAGTGTTTTGAAAATAATGTCTCCATAAAGGGCGGATTTTGGTCTGTCCTCCGACGTCCCAAACAGTGAAACTGATATTTTTGTATTCAACCGTTTCTACGTTGAATCCAATTGTAGGAATCGTCGTGACGACTTCGCCAAGTTTCAACTTGTACAAAATCGTTGTTTTCCCTGCGGCATCCAAACCAACCATAAGGATCCTCATTTTCTTCTTGTTATCGAAGAGAGCGCTGAGTGCACTAGAAATAGTTAGTCCCATTTCTGAAACACAAATGTAACTATAGTAAAAGTTATTGAAAGTTGAAAGAACCTTATTGCTTTCTAAAGATCTACATGCTCTTGAGGAATCTACGTCTTAAATAGTGCAAAACACTGGAGTAGACCACTAGAAATTCTCAATTTGTGGGGGTATTGCTCCACATTTCCCTTACAATGAACAGAAGACTCACCAAACTAACTAGCCTTTTTCCGTGAAGTGAAATGTGAAACATGGGTACCGGAAGTGGAGACCTTCACATTTTGCTGGATAAACGAAGAAATTTGAGAAGGCTCAACACTTCTAACAATTTTTGGGTGTCAAGAAAATGAGAAAAACGATTATTGTAATATGGAGAGGCCTTCCACGTGCGTAAAAAAAATTGTCTCAATTCTGTTTTTCCAACCACAAATGCAAGCAGAACCAAAATGATCCGACAGCTGGGATTTTCTCAGGTGTATTCGTGCATCCAACCAGGAAGCATGAATTTATTGAAACGAGGCTCTCTCAGATTCAACCAGACCATGGTGACGTGAGATTTGTGTGTAGCGTCCTACGAAAATGTCAAAGGTGGAACTTAATTGATCCTTTTACCAAGTGTTTATATTGAGGTTACTAGTTTGAAGCCTACAACTGATTTCTTGGTGAGGATTTTGTTAATTACACTCACCTTACACATCAGTTGATCTATTACGTGTCATTTTAACTGAAATAGTCTCCGGTTAAGAGGGTTCCCTGTTACAACAAAGCTGCAAAGACATGAGTCCTCGCCCTCCTAAGGTCACCCCCACACAATGGGAGAGGAAAGTATAAGATAAGGCCGTTGGGTTCAACCCTAACAAGAAACAGAGATAATAGATGCACGAGCAGCGCCTGGTCGATCGAGAATATTTGAAGGACGCAACTGTAACACGAACGTAGTCCTGTTCTGTTGGCAGCTTTAATGGTAGAATTGTAATCTAACATTATTTGAATTTATTCATGGTTCTACTATGCCAGTGGCCCACGTAGATAGACCCACAAACCTCGGCTATCTCCGACCATCAGCTACCTCATCACATCACAGCCTCTAACACCACGAACTGCAATTGTTACTTTTATCCAATTTTTTCAGAGAATCCAAAATACGAGCAAAAATTTCATATTGGAGAATTAGGCGTGTCTTTAACGTCAGTAGTGAAGAAGAAAAACTATCGAGTTGTTACCCAACAGACGTCAATAGACTGTGACGCACAACATAGTGCCACATGAAAACCCCGATTTGCAGTTAAACTTGAAAAAAAAAGAAGACTTCAACTTGGAATATCAGCAAAACATTTCACTCAACCACAGTTTAGAATGAGTAATGAATAATAGTGAAAGTATAAGCTGATTCCAACTCCAAAGGTTCGTCTCAAGTCAAGTGATGACGTGTTTTCAAAACGCTACGCTCTGATGAAGAGGGAGCGCCCGGTCGCCGTTTCAAATTATTAACTCACCCACTTGATGAATTTATTCACTAATTAAAATTGGTCCAGCGAATCTGTCACGCACTGAAAAGCCACATTTAAATGCGAAAACGACAGACAACGGATCGCTCATAAAATACTATCAAATGTTCGACTGCCGAACAAAAAATCCACATCAACTTTATCGGTTGAGGGCTGGTTATCAGTTCCGTGCACATTCTTCCTCTTCGAATGTGGATCTAAATAGGCAGGAAATGGGCCACTCCGTTCAATACGGACGAAAACGCGGAAAGAAAACCCTGCAAATTATTACACAACGGTTTATTATTCGGATAATCAGCTTGACCTAGCATTAATGCTCCGAGACCCATCCTTTTCGATTCAGCATCGAAAAATATCATAATGAAAACCAAAAAAAGGTCGAAAAGAACTGAATCGTAATATTAAAATAAACAAAAAAAAACGAAAGTATCTAGAAAAAACTGAATTTTAATATGAAAACATGCACGCTAAATACTAATATCAAAATTTAACCAAAAATCTATGAAAAAAACCAAAATGAGAATGAAACGAAAGAATCTAAAAAAATTGAATCGTATTAAAACCAAAACATCGGGGAAATTGGTACGGGGGCGCTCGAAGCGAACCCGGGGGGAGTCGAGTGTTGGGAGGGAAGCGAGCGGGAGGCGCGCTGCTCGCTCGCCTCGAGAGCGGTTGGTTTTTTAAAGAGACGGGCGGGGCGGAGGGAATTCAAACGACGAAACGCTTGTAGCTCCCGTGTTGTACTGCGTTTCGTTAATTTTTTAAACTGTTTTTTGCCCATTACAACCACGGGCTTCGTCCGATCGTATTGCCGAGATGGCGGGCACAACTAGATACCAAATCGGATTTTTGGGCGAAAGAACGAATTTTTTAGACCACGTTAAAGGCACAAAACGGCCCAGACGGTCGGACGGAAATTGCAAATTTGGAATCTCCATGTCTTGAAAAGTAAAGTATCAAATTTTGAGGGGGGGTTGTAAAAAATTTTTCGTGACCGAAAACATAGGGTTATTATTCAGAATGAATAATAAACCAAAAACGCCTACAAGTGAACGATGTTACTGTTTCAAAAGACTGGTAGTTGCACTGCTCACACGGGCGGCCGAAACACCGTATGACTGAAATCTTATCTGAAGCATAATAATGTATTATTGTTTCTCCATTCGATACTTTGATGGTGATATTTAGTAAGTACCTTTACCAGAACAATAAGTTGGGAAAACAGTCATTTTCTTATGTGTAGTGTGTTAGCAAACTAGGAAAGATTTCATCCGATTTGAATTTAAAACTTCTGAAGCGTAGGAACACACAACTTCCCGCAATTCATGTGAATTCGACGACCCACACATGTTATATATTCTGTACGGCATAAATCTGCTGATGCAGCGTCTAAATATTATAAAGGCACGCTCTGAACGCTAGGCTCTAAAGTTGTCAGTTTGCCTTCATGTGTTGTGGCTGTTTCGTAGTTTCTCCAACCTATTGTACTTTTCTCCGAGTGTTAATTGTGAAATCATTGAAAGTGTTGTGAATTGAAGAACAAATCGTTTTTAAAAACTAACTTTTCGGGTTCAAAGAAATATCTTACATACACACACGGACTAAGCGCGGAAATTAGGTTTTTTGGACTCGGTAGGCGTTCACTCTTAACTGCCTTCATCCAGGGTAAGAAGGCCTTTCATCACGCCATCAAACGGCCAGGCTGGCGGAATTTTGTAGAAGCAGCCATGCGGTAGCCATTAGAAGTTCTCCAAAGGAAAAGCAAATATGGAGCAAGCATTAGCTGTGATGCAAAATGATTCAGGCTGGGCCTGTAGCATCAAAGGGTTGCTGGAAACCTTCCTATCAAAGGCGTTCCCCAAATACTAAGTAGCTCTAGATACAAAAAACCAGAGGGTGTGAAGGGAGCTAATCATGAACCCTCCAAACGAGCCATGCATTGTGAACAACATACGACCTCGGCAGGGACCTTCTGACCTTAAATCCTAACCAACCATCTGGGCCAGATAGAATTCCGTGACACAATCCTCGAGTATAAGGCTATCTACCAAGGCGTGAATGGCTAATTCCCAGTTGTCAGGGGTAGTAAACACACAGTCTATCAAAACAGAGAGCCAAAGTCAAAATTACAGAGAGCTGCACTTCTGTGGCCTATAAGGTAATGGTTTGATCTTGACCCAGGTGTGTGGGTGAGCACATTAGCCTTCATGGATGATGTCCTCCTTGCAGGTACCAAGCAAGGCTTGTAGACCAGCCTTGACAAGTTTGTAAGGCAGCTTAGATCACACTCCACCCACATATAAGAGTTGGAAGAGTCAGGGCAGTGCTTGATTTCCCGTCCACCAAACTGAACCATGTAGAGCAGCTGCAAACTTCCAAGGCAGTGGTAGATGGTCACCAGTATTGTAAATGATAATACATAATCGTGAAGAAAAAGGATTTATTATCGAAAATCGAGAGGAACATCAAAGATGAACCAAGAAAGAACAAGTGAGTGAATACAAAAGAGTAGGAGATGGTAAGTCCCAATCCGTATTTTTAGGCATCATACAGAGATGCTAATTAGGATTATTCCCTCCAGAATACAACACTCCCCCTTAATCCCATATTAGCACCATTTTCCCATTAACAGAAGCTAATAACACATTAACATTTACAGCAATACATTAACAATGCCAATATAAGATTTAAAAGATATTTGACATATTTCAATATGTTATTATTTATTAAGTATCAAATAGTATGCAGGTTCAACATTTGTCTGAATTTCTCAAATTTGATTGAGGCTAGGCCTTTAGTGAACAAGTCAGCAGGTTGTTCGGCTGTAGAAATGTATTCAATTTGGTCTCCCAAGTTTTTAGTGCTGAAATTACATTTACGAGGACATCTTCAGACTTTGAAAAAATCAGGAAATCGTCTATCCAAACCAGAATCCACAAATTCGTTTTAAAATAAAGACGGGTCTATTTTTGAACAAGTAAATCCCAAAAAACTCAATTTATCATTGACAGAGTCATTGAAACATTTTGCACTTTGATGTAAACCATAAAGACTTTTTATTAATTTGCTAACTAGACCATTAGTGTTTTCAAGACCAGATGGAGGTTTCATATATACAGGTTCATTCAATTTAGAACGAAGAAATGCTGATTTACAGTCCAATTGCTCGATTTTGATATCATTGTCCACTGCCAAACCGAGCAATATTCTTAAGGTCAGCGTGCGGCAAACTGGGCTAAAGGAGGTATCATTGCCAAGGGATGGCTGCTGGTACCCTCGGGCGACCAGTCGTGCTTTCATCTGCAAGTTCCCATCGACATTCTTTCTAGTAAATACCCATCTAGAATTGATGAGAGGTGTATCCCCTGGTGGTGGTGAAACCAGTTCCCAAGTTCCATTTCGTTGCAGAGAATCAAGCTCCTTGTCGATTGCGATCCTTCGTCTTCTTCAAAGGCCTCTTTATACAATTTTGGAGCATCATCGCCGGTAAACATGCACAAAGATAGAGCCAGTGACGTCACGTAGTCAATCAGTCAAGCAGGGGGTCTTCGTCGTATTGCAGCCATCTCCCTGATTGGCTCGGGTGGGGGCTTTGATGATGGTGGCTTTACTGGGGTACCTTGAGGTGAGTTTGTAGGCATTCCACAGTTCTCTCCTTCCACAACGTCAACAAGGTGACCTAGAGTCTCGTTGAAGATCACCGATCGTGCTGTGATCACCCTATGCCGGGTTGCATCCTGGGGCCCATTGTTGTTCGTGTATCCAACTAACTGCATTCGTGAAGATCTGGGTGCATGTTTCCCTTGACGGTCTTCTACAGGAATATGGGCGTATGAAGTGCAACTAAAAACGTGAATTCTTCAGAGATCAGGCTCGTAGCCATACCACATCTCAGCCGGGGTTAAGTGAGCGAGTTTTCAACCTGTTTATTAAAAAAACCGCGCACAATGCAGCCTCATTCCAGAGAAACTTTGGCAAGCCACTCTCAAACAACAATCTGCATTACCAGCTTGTTGTAAATTTCTGCTCGACCATTGTTCTCAGCATTTCTGAGGATTGTATAAATCAAATTTATACCCTTTTCATCACAAAACTTCCGAAAGGTCGCGCTGCTGTTCTCTCCAGCATTGTCAAGTCTCAAATTTACAAAACATCTTCTTAATTTATTTCCCACTAGTCTCGCATATTTTCGTAAACAAGCTTCGACTTCATTTTTTTCTTTCATTAGAAAGATCATTCCGAAACTTGTATAATAATCAACAAAAGATTATTGGGTAGTATTGGGATCCATCATGACCTGCAGGGGTCATTTTGCCAAGAACATCCGTTGAAACTGTTTCCAATTGATTCCTTTCTGTCGTGAGGAGTTTCCGAGAATGGTGCTTTGGCTTGTTTAGCTCTAACACAAACCCCTCCGACCGGATATCTGCTGCTGTGTCCAAATCAGCAATGCATGAGTGTTGAGGCAGCCGTAACGTTTGCCACTGGAAATCTCAACTTCATGATGACGTAGTAAAGGCTTCCGCGTTTTTCACCGATCATTAAAACACGACCGTTTTTCCGAATGTTCACAAGATCACCCTCAAATACGGTGTCGAGTCCATTTCCTGTCATTTGTTTAACTGACAACAAATTACACAATAAGTCTTAGCAAACGTAAACATGTTTAATAGAAAGCAATGCGTTTTTATCGGTTAGAACTGGTAGTGAGTCGCTTGTTTTGGCCACAATAAACTCACCCCTTTTTGTGACACTAATCCGGTGGTTCACAGCGCTTTTTCCTTCAAGAAACTTTTCAAACTCTAACTGAATTAGGTATATGGAAAGTCGATCCACTATCCACAACAAATTCTATTACAGCGTCCGCAGCCGCAAAACTCAAATTTCTAGGAATCAAATCTTGTTTTTCCACACCATCGCGAGAGACCGCAGCGTATCCAATGAAGCTGCAGGACCAATGGCAGTTTGCCGTGGCCACAGAGGGCCCATGTCCCAACTCCCATTCACGAGCCTGTTGGGAGGCCCGCATATTTCCCCTGCCAATTGCAACTCTGGGGAAGTTCCATGATTGGAACGTTATCACTTCTACTTCTTCTTCACTAGCCTTGACGGACATTCCTTCCGCATGTGCCCCTTTCCACTGCACCTCCCACACTTCCCTGGAAATTGAAAGTTTTCTCGCGAAGTGCTCAATGACTTAGCCTCTGATGGTCTAACGCTAGAATCATTGACTTAAGCTTCTGCCTGGCTTCGAAAATTCTTTTTACCTCGGGAATAATGGCTTCCAGATCCTCAGCGGCCACGGAAATGGCCACTAATGAAAACATTAATGTCCGCTGCTGGGTCGGAATTACCTTCCCGTTTGCGACCGAATTGTCTTTCCTCGGCCAAGAGTTTTTGTTTCAGATATCCCGTGTGACGAGTTTCTTATTTTCTTCAGACGAAGTAAACAATACATCCATCACTCCGACAAGGGGGTCAAAATCATCGGGCAATGAAGCGAGCAGTTGTGTCACGTATTCCTCGTCATCCTTTACTGAACCAAGTTTCCAATTCTTGGGTTATGCTATCAAATTCCATCAGGAAATTTTCCATAGGGGTCCTCAAGACGTACCTTATGTTCCGAAAGCGTTTCTCAAGCTCGATCCGTGAACTTATACCCTTTTGAATGTAGGTATTTTTCAGAGCCCATAACATAGCCTTCGCCGTTTTATGGGGTTTGATGTAATAATTACGGGAAATTGTGAAAAGTTTAATAAAACACGAGTTCTCATCAACACAAGAAGTAGTAGGTACAACAATAACAGGGTGAGGCGCTCACAACGCAGTGGTAAACAGAGGAACATGGAACCATACAAAGAGAAGAGATTGCATGGACCCTATAACACCTCCCCACAATCTATTATCTTATCACTAAGAAACTGACAGATAACTGATATCAAATGTAAACAAAACAAGCGTCTAACATTTCAAACTCAAACAACTACTTCCACATTATTTACCAATAAACGAAGCATATTACAAACAAGGTACTATATTAATCAATTGTCTCATTACTTCAAATTTTGTAGCATCGAGTCCTTTGGTAAATATATCAGCCCTTTGAGTCTGTGTAGATACATATTCAACAGCTATCTTCTTTTTGGCAACAAGGTCACGGATAAAGTGATACTTTACGTCCATATGTTTCAATCGTTTATGCTCCCACTTATCTCCATGAGCATAAATATAAGGTTGGTTGTCCTCATAGATCACTGGAGTTTCAACGTGTGGTACAAATTCTCGTACAACTTGAATGAGCCATAAACATTCTGCACAGGAAGTGGCAAGTGCAACGAATTCTGCCTCAGTAGAGCTAACAGCAACACAACTCAGCTTCTTAGTACACCAGGAGACGGGAGCGCCAAATACTTCAAAATAGTACCCGGAAACTGATTTTCTATCACATTGTCCCACCCAATCTGAGTCGGCAAATCCTCTCAGAGGGACGTCATTTGTTTTGCAGAAAAACAGACCGAAGTGTTTAGTACCCTTCAGGTAGCGTAGGATTCTTTTTAATCCTTTCCAGTGTTCTTCAGTAGCACAAACCTGATATTGACTGAACACACTGACAGCTGCTGCGATGTCTGGTCGTGTATTCATCACAAGATAGGACAAACAACCAACCAACTCACGGTATGGTTTCTTCTCATCAATTCTAGGCGAATTTTTATTGAGTGAATCTTGACTCTAATGGTGTTCTTACTGGTTTGCAGTCCTCCATATGAAAACGCTTCAAGATGTTCTTAATATATTCAGTTTGACTCAAGAACATTCCGTTTTCTGTCCTTTTAATGGCAATTCCAAGGAAACATTCTACATTTTTCAGGTCTTTCATATCAAATTTTTCCGAAAGAGCCACCTTCAACTTATTTATCTCCGGGATGTCATTTCCTGCCAGCAAAATATCGTCTACAAAGATCAGCACATAGATTTTGATATCATTTCTTGACAAAATGTATAGACATTTGTCATGCGGAGATGATTTTAAACCATACTCCTTCAAGAAATTGTCAATCTTTGAGTTCCATGCTCGTGGGGCCTGTCTTAAGCCATATAGAGCTTTATTCAACCTGCACACAAGTTTTTCAGTTTGTAGATTTTTTCCTGGCATTCCCCATGCAAAAATGCATTCTTTACATCTAAGTGCACAGCATGAAGATTTTGTTTGTTAATCACAGCCAACAAGATCCGAACTGTTGTAATTTTTGCTACTGGAGCATAGGTTTCGAAAAAGTCAAACCTTTTCTTTTGGGAGCAGCCCTTTACAACCAGGCATGCTTTATATCGTGATATCTTCCCAGAAGAATCTCTTTTTACTTTAAAAACCCATTTCGAATTAATTAAGCGCTTTCCCGTCAATAAGGGAACTAGAGACCACGTCTGATTGTTCAAAAGAGAATTCATTTCCTCTTCACAAGCCTGATACCACATGAGTTTATCAGGTTTATTCTGGTTGTCATCAAAATCTAAAGGGAGATCTTCAACATATGCTTCAGCACTCAATGCAAGTGCAACGTAATCGTTGAGGTACAAAGGCTTACGTCTGACTCGCTTACTACTGTAAGCTAAATCTTCTTCATCGTCTTCACTACTTTCATTACTTGTAGTATCAAGGTCGATAGTCTGAATCTCTTCAGATTCATGGCAGACTGAACCTGTCATCTCATTTGGGGTTTCATCCGGACCATCATTAATGGTTTCATCCGTCCTGGAGCTTCTGTCATTGTCTTCAGTGACAGCTTCAATTTCCTGGTCGAAGTCTAGATGTTGCTCTTCTACATCAATTGTGTAAATCGGCTCTTCTGGCCGATCGGGAGTATCCTTGGCCATGCGTTTTTCGTTGAAAATTACATCCCTCCCCAGGATTATGCGTTTCTCTTCCTCTGACCAAAGACGATATCCATTCGTGGTATAACCGACCATAAAACATTTCTTCGTTCTGGATTCGAATTTTCCTTTCAAAACCTCCTTTGGTGTCTTGAGGAACGCCAAACATCCAAAAACACGGAGTTTAGACACATCGGGTTTCGATCCATACCATAGCTCTGCAGGTACTGCACCATCTAATGCTGCAGTGGGAGACCTGTTGATCAGGAATACAGCTGCCTTCACAGCCTCTGTCCAAAGTTGTTTTTTCAAACCAGATTCAATTAGCATGCTGCGTGCCTTTTCTGATATGGTTCTACCCATCCTCTCTGATACACCATTATTTTCTGGAGTGTAACGAATATTCACTTCCATCTGAATGCCAAGGTCGAGAAAAAAACGTTTTACGTCATTAGTTATGTATTCTGTTCCACCATCACAGTAGAATCGGCTTATTTTCTCACCAAAATGAGCAGTCACATAAGCATTATACTGCTTCAGGCAATCAAAAACTTCCGATTTTCGTTCAATTGTGAAGTATACACAGAATGTGTATAATCGTCGGTCAATGTGAGTACATATTTCTTTTCGTCATAATAGGAGTTATGACTCCTATTTCTTAGGAGTTATGGGACCAAATACGTCACTATGGATAAGCTGGAGGGGGCGTGTAGCTCTCTCTCTTGTCCTCAAATGGGGAAGTTTCGTTTGCTTACCAGCAATACAGTATTCACAGGGCTCTGACAGACGATGAACTTCTGGCATTCCTTTGACTAGCCTAGGTAGCTTTCTCAAATGATCAGCACCAAACCAACGTGCCCATTTCTACGATGCCACAATTCTGTATTTTCGGATGTACACAAGTATGTAGTGTCAACTTCCAAACAAAATTCGAGTTCATACAGTTTTGCTGGACGTGATGCAACAGCTAAAACAAACTCATTTTTCATTATTGTAGCAGTTTTGTTCTCAAAAACTATTTTCATCCCATTCGATTCCAACTTAGGCACAGACAGTAAATTGGTTTCCAAATCGTTAACTATCAGTATATTTTGGATATTGATATTGCGATACTGACCATTCACTACTGATTTCACCAACAGATCACCTTCTTCAAAGGCTGTCAAAACATGCTCTGCCTTAGCAACATGTATACGAACAGGTGTAGTCAACTGTCTAACATTGTTCATGCCAGTTTTCGAACCTGACAAATGTTCAGATGCACCTGAGTCGAGGTACCATTTCATTTTACATAGAGACATATCAGCTTGGGTCATAAAACAAAATTCACTGTCGTCCTTATCAGCCATATGAGCAAAATCACCTTGATGAGGCACCTTATTTTTCTTATTAGGACAGTTCTTGCTAAAATGCCCTACAGTCTTACAACTATAGCATTTGAATTTCTTTTCAGTAGTACTACCCAACTTTTTCTTCCCATTTATAGCAGAAAAAGCAGTCTCTGAAATTTGATTACTTGAAATGTCGTCCTTTAGCTTCGCTTCTTCTTCAAAGAGTCGTTTCTTGACAAACGCGAGGGTCAAAGCTTCCGTTGACAAAGTTTCTAATGCCGTGACAACAACATCATACTTTGACGGAGACGGCAATGTTAACAACAAATGACTAACAATACTTGTATCATCCAGCGTTGCCCCAGCATTCTTCAGATCCCGAATCAGTCCGTCAAACTTCAGGAAATGACGTATTAAGCTATCAGCTGGATTCAACTTCATACTAAGAAGACCCATTCTCAACGAGAGTTGAGTAGCAATGCCAACCTTAACGAATGTATCTTTTAAGGAATTCCACATTTCATAGGGAGTTTCACGACCTTTCACATATTCTAGATGACTGTCGGCAATTTTTTGAACGATTAATGAAGCACACTTCATTTGCTTCCTCTCGACATCAGCATCTTTCTTTGGAATGACGCCACCGCTACTTCTGCTCAAGGTTTCCTCACTTGGTTGTTCAGGGGGAATCAAAACACATTCCCACACATTTTTTTCTTTAAGTAAAACTTCCATTCGATAAGCCCAATTATCGTAGTTCGTCCCATCAAAAAGAGGAATCTTGTATTTCTCTTCTTCAGATGACATGACGAATTCACGGGGATGATGTCAATGGTACTGAACACCGAATATCCTGCCACTTCATTGACTATGTCACTGATCTTCGGTAAGGGATACGCATCGAGCTGAGTGAAGCGATTGATGGTGCGTGAATAGTCTATGCACATTCTTCGTTTATGGTTCCCTCCGCCAGCAACAAGCACTTGCGCCCGCCAAGGAGAGATACTATCTTCGATTATCCCCTCATCTATAAGTTTTTTGATCTCACCCTCAATGAATTTGACATTTCCTCTCGAATGGATCTGGGATTTTATTGCGATCGGGTGACAGTCCCTAGTGAGGTTTGTAAAGAGTTGCGCTGGCGCTACCTCAACAGCTGCAACACACACACGTAGTTGAGTCTTTTGGCCCCAGAAATCAAACAGAACACTGGAGTGCTGCAGCAACAGATTCTGCCCCACTATCAGGTCGAAGCAGAGATCCGGCATGACTGAGATCTCCACTGCTGGGTAGAAGTGACCAAGCATGGTGATATTGGCCCTACACTTACCGATGATGTCTGCATGGTGAGTCTTAGACGCTAATCCTACCCTGCTGCATGTTTTATTGAGTACCAAGCCAAAGTCCTTAGCAGTCTTCTCATTTATGATACTAATATCACTACCTGAGTCTATCATACCACAAACTTGATGGCCATCAACTAGAACTGACGTTTTCACCTTGGATACCCCAGCTGAACAAATTGGTAGTGTGGTTACAGCTGAGGTGGACATTGTACTTTTTGGCCTTCCAGTATTATTGGAGCGACAAACACTCTTCCAGTGCCCAATCTTGTCGCAGTTCCGGCACCTGTCTTGCAACGCTGGACAGGAAGAGCGAGGGTGCTTTGACTTTCCACAGAAATAGCATCGTTTACCACTCAACGCATTAACGTGTGGTGTTTCAACGCCAGCTCGATCAGTGTCATCCAACGCTTGAGTTGGAGGTGAGACAGCGCTTACAGTTGGACTAGGCTCGTCGTAAGCCTGGGCGTGGGCAGCTGCGAGTTCTAAGGCCCGTGCTTGGAGATGTGCTTCCTCCAAAGTCAACGTCCTATTCTCAAGCAACCGTTGACGAGTAGTTTTGTTGAGAAGTCCGCGAATGAATGAGTCTCGAATGCTCTCATCGCGGTATGTTTCAGCCGTTACTGCCCTGAACTGGCAATCCCTGCTCATTAATTTGAGGTAATTCATATACTGATCGACAGACTCATTAGGTTGTTGGCTCCGACTGGAAAGTAAGTGGCGCGCGACAACCGTTTGGTGGCTTCTCAAAAATCTCACAACGATTTGTACTGCATCATTGTACGTCTGTGACTGACTTACGTGTTCGAAGATTCCTGAAGAGATGTAGTTTATGAGGATGCGCAACTTTTCTTCCTCAGTAGTGTCCATCGATCGAAGAAAGTTCTGGAAGCGTTGATACCAGTGGCGCCAGAGTGATGGTGTGGAAGGGGCATCTGGCTCTAGGTCCAACACTGGAGGTCGCAGCACACGATCCATCGAATGGCTTTTGACGAATAAATTGTAGTAGAATAAAGTGAATGTTTCGCTAGACTATAGCTTTATTCGTCAAAAGCAACTGAAAAGAATAAATTGAGAATCCAAGTGGAAAAAGTCTGTAGTAACGGATAAACAACATGACACATGGGTGATAATAATTATGTCATTTTTAATTAAACACTATTGTGGAACCGTTGAAGATCACTCCAATAGGTTGGAGTAAGTCAGTTTTTTCTATAAGAAGAGACGAAAAGTTTGTTGAGACCCCACCACCATTTGGTAAGCATTGATAATATTGACAACTGGCATCCCTTGTGGGGAAACGATTCGTTCGATTTAAGTAGTGAAGAAAAAACTGCATAATGAGTAATTCTGATGCGTCATTAGTGAAATTAAGGGCGTCGAGAACGCAATCGAGAAGGCATTTCACGTTAGTTACGAAAAAGGTGGAATCGGCCTTACAATATGTGCCGGATGATTGCGATATTTTGAACGTTGAATTTGCAAAATTATCGGATAAGGCCGAACGTTTATTCACCATAGACGAACAAGTAAAAGAGTTACTTCTGAACGAAGATAGATTCGATGAGTCTCAGTTTGAGAAGGAATGTTCGGATATAGAAGATTACAAAGACGTTTGGATTACCTTGACTGTGAAGCGGAATTCGGTAATTAATAGTTGTAAAAATCTCGATAGAGACCATTCGGTTATGTCTGAGAGTAGTAATAGTAAAATCAGTAGGGTGACCTACAAATTCCCTAAACTAGATGTCTTGAAATTGATATCAAGCCAAGCACGTGGATAGCCTTCTGGGCATCGTTTAAAAGGGTACACGAGTGCGCCGACTTGGACCTTGAAGACAAATTTCAATTGTTGATAAGAATGGCAAAAGAAGGGACCCCTGCTCGTCAATTACTTGACACATTTCCACCATCTGAAGCGAATTACGAAAAGGCGATCTCCCAATTAAAACAGCGTTTTGGTCGAGACGAACTGATTATTGACCTTTACGTGAGAGAGTTATTGGGATTGGTGATTGGCCAAGCTAAAGGTGGGGGAAATTGTACCAATCTAAGACAACTTTTTGACACCTTGGAAGCGAGGTTAATGGGTCTTGAAAGTTTGGGAGTCACAGCAGAACGTTTTGCTTGTCTATTGTTACCACTTGTAGAGTCTACTCTGCCTGAGTCAATTCTCCTACAATGGGAACAATGCCGCTCTGGGGAAAATTCGAGTATGGCCACACTTGACGTTAGCATTCAGATGGAGGAATTCCGTAAATTTTTACGTAAAGAAGTGGCTAGCAATGAGCGGGTGGAACAGGCGAGGGGTAGTTTTTTCCACGACAGGTCTACGGATGAGAACAAAAGTAGTAGAAAAAAACCCTTTCAAACTCCCAAAATAGCCACTGCCACCGATTTACTCAACTCTAACAAACCGGGACTTTGTGTATTTTGTGACCACACTCATCCCAGCGAATATTTTTTCAAGGCCCGCGAGATGAAAAATGAAGACAAAATTGAAGTGTTGGAAAGAAAGAAATTGTGTTTCAGGTGCCTCAAAGTTTTTCACGGTTTTCGGTGCTGCAAGATCAAAGTACGCTGTTTGGTGTGCAACAAAGGCCACTCCACTGCTATGTGTCATACTTCGATAAAAGGTGATGACCTCCTACCAAAAAATGTAGAGCCAACAGAAGTTGAGGGGACTCTCAACAGCTTGAGTACACAACAATCTCCTGTACTCATGCAAACTTTGCGGGTGAATGTTCACACTAAAAAGGGACTTGAAACTGCAAGACTATTAATTGATACAGGGTCTCAACGGAGCTACATTACCCAACAAGCAGTGGATTTGAGTGGAGGACCTGTTGGAAGAGAGACGATTGTTCATGCGCTCTTTGGTGGGAGTTACACTGATAAAGTAATGCATCTAAGGTATAAGATTCGTCTACAAAGCTTCTTTGGTGGGCCTAGTTGTAGTCTTGAGGCATTAGACTCGAAAAACATTTGTAATTCGGTACCGGTGTCCTCTAAAGGGTCTTGGATTAATGAAATGAACCAGAAGGGTATACGAATTTCAGACACCACCGAAGGTTCAATTGATATTCTGGTTGGGTCAGATGTTGCTGGAAAATTATTCACAGGTCGTAAAGAAATACTTAGATACGGTCTAGTCGCAATGGAAACTTGTTTGGGTCGGACTATTATGGGAAGGATCAGAGGGGAGAAAAGTAACATGATGCTCAATGTAAATACCTTATGTACCTACGAGGTTTCCCCTTCTGACCTTTGGAAATTGGACATAATTGGCATGAAAGACCCAGCTGATATCAGCACAAAAGAAGAAGCTACAACAACTGCTAGAGAATACTTCCTGAATACTGTGAAGATTCAGAAGGATGGGTGCTACGAGGTTTGTCTTCCATGGCTAGAGGGTCACCCCCCACTGCCCGGTGGTTTTCACTTAGCAACCCGTCGTCTACAGTCAACTGTTTCTAAATTGAGGTCTGAAGGTTTGTTCGAGGCGTATGCTCAGGTTTGCAAGGAATGGTTAGAAGATGGAATAATTGAAGAAGTTCCCTTCAAAAATTTGGACAAAAGCCATTATTTACCCCATCGACCTGTTGTGAAAGAAGGAAGTACCACACGCATTCGCCCAGTTTTTGATGCTTCAGCACACGAAAATGGAAAACCAAACCTTAATCAATGCCTAGAAAAAGGTGACAACCTGATCGAGAAAATACCTTCTGTCCTGCTACGGTTTAGGTTGAAGGAGATTGGTGTTGTCGCTGACATTAAGCGAGCATTTCTGCAGATATCAGTGAATCAAAGCGACATTGATTTCCTCCGGTTTCTTTGGATAAATAAGGATTGCAATTTAAAAATGTATCGTCACAAAAGAGTAGTATTTGGGATAACAGAATGTGCCAATAGAGTTATTTGTAGTAATCAAGGTTGTTCTTTGGAATTTATCAATCAGTTGAAGAAAAGTCTTTATGTGGACAACTGTGTTACTTCAGTAGGTTCTCTTGAAGAAAAGGATAATTTTATGAAGACATCCTCAACAATTTTTCTCGAAGCCTGTTTTGATCTTCGAGGGTGGGAGTGGAGTGACAAGACTCTCATCATCAGCACACTCTTGTCCGTTTTATGTGTTTTTTGGGATCGGAAAAAAGACACTAAAAATTAATATTCCCAATCATGATATTTGTGGAGGGGAAGTAACTAGGCGTAGGGTACTATCAGCTACACAGAGGATTTTTGATCCTCTAGGGGTATGTTGCCCAACAACTTTGGTACCTAAGCTCCTAATACAAGAGAGCTGGAAAAATGGAGGCACCTGGGATGAAACCTTACCAGGAAATATTGAGAAGAAGTTTTTGCAGTGGAATGCGGAGGTTAATGTCTCAGCGAAATTGAAGTTGAAAGATGGATTCGAGCATCGGTAAAATCTGAAGACATAACTCTACACACGTTTTGCGACGCCAGTCAGCATGCCTATGCTGCAGTATGCTTGGTGCGTGCTGAAAGTGAAGGTCAAGTGTTCCCCATCAAGCAGATCACAATTCCCCGACTGGAGTTATTGGCTGCTACAATTGGAGCAAGACTTGCGTATAGTATTGTGAGTGATTTAGGACCTGTGAAATGTTTCTTTTGGAGTGACTCTACGACAGTATTCAGTTGGATTCGCCAAAATGAGCCTTGGGGCGTATTTGTTTTTAACCGAGTTAAAGAAATTAGATTGCTGACGCAACCAGAAGACTGGTACCATGTACCTGGACCAATGAATCCAGCGGATCTAGCTAGCAGAGGTTGCTGTCTACAAGAACTTCTAGAATCGAAATGGTGGGAGGGACCTGATTGGCTGAGAGGGCCTCCCAGCGGATGGCCACATGCTGATGAAACAACGAATGAACATGAAGTGATGGGGGAACGGAGAAAGTCTTCTATTTTGTCATCAGTAAATGAAACAGCTGCTATCAGTACTGCAGATGTGAGTAAATTTTCCACGTTCACCAGAAATGTACATATAATTGCCTGGTTATACAGATACCTACTGAACAAATATTTCTCTAATACTAATAAAAAAGTTGAAGAAGAGTTAAACAGACAAAAATGGACAGGTTACCGAAGATGCTGCCAATCCACCTCGACAATCGGTAAAGAATTTAGAAAATGGCCCTTCGCAACAATGTGCTGAAACGTCTCCCCACTGCGAGAAGACTACTGCTTGTCAACAAAAATTTATAATGAAAAATTGTGAAAGGCGATGTGGATGGAAAGTGGACCTTGCCTGTGAAATATAGAGACTAGAGAGTGATTTTGTTTAAATTGCCAGTAACTTCAAAATTTGATCATAACTTTTAAGAGAAAAGAAAATGTGATTTAGGCAGTTTGTCATAGTTTATTTGGTTCATGTTTGAGGATTGTGTTGTTTGTTTAAACTTTGCTGTGTTGCCTTCTAGTGTGATTAGTCATTGTGTTTTCTTTGTAAAATTGTCAATTTAAGTTGAGTCGTGTGTGTACTCCTCAGATGGGAGTGTTGTCAAGAATTTAGAGTTTTTAGTTGAAGGCAACACTGTTTTCAATTCATTTCCCGCTAAGAGGGATATTTTTTCATGTTGTTGTTGTTCGTGTTCGACATCGTTACAGTAAACTCGTGTAGATTTTGTGTTCATTTTTATTGACTCTTCTAATTGAACACTATTGTGGAACCGTTGACGATCACTCCAATAGGTTGGAGTAAGTCAGTTTTTTCTATAAGAAGAGACGAAAAGTTTGTTGAGACCCCACCACCATTTGGTAAGCGATGATAATATTGACAGATGGTAAGTCCCAATCCGTATTTCTAGGCATCATACAGAGATACTAATTAGGATTATTCCCTCCAGAATACAACAAACAGCATATTGAGGACGCCTCTAGCCAGAGCTGCCCATTTAAAAAAATTAATTCTCAGGCTCAGTAGTGGCTACTGTTGCATATGATGGGCCTGGGGTAAGTAGTTGGTTCGATTGAGCTTGGGGGGCTGGTGGCTATGGCTGCTGCACAATTGCCCTACGCAGCTCTTCCCTCATGGGTCGTGGCTGAGGGCACTAGCTTTGAAATTTCGATGAGGCAACAGGTAACAATGTCATGCATTGAACATCATCCATGTCAACTGGTTGCGGATAATCTCGATGTTGGCACAAATCTGTTCCATGTCTGACAGATTAGTCCACTGCGTGTTTACTACTTGTAGTAGCTGGATTACCTAGGCTACTATGGGAACGGGGGATATTTTTGACACGATTACAATACTTTCCTTACCCTCTGGGTAGTAGAAAGTAAAAACTGTCCAAATTCTATTTTCGTCTAATTGTTTGGTTATGTATTGTGCTGTTCTCATTTTCCTAGATGAGAATTTTATGGTATTGTCGTATTATCTGAAGCTGTTTATTCAGAAAAATCATCAAAATTTGAGCAATTTTTGAGGGAATAATTATTTAGTGTTATGAATACTAATTATAGTTAGTTTTGAGTGGATTTTGCTCACATTCTCAATTGGCGTTCCATAATGAGCCACATACTAGATATGAAGGTTCAGATTATTTGGTCCAGCCATTTTCTCTCAATCACATTCACAGTCTTCAATCACTTTCCCCCAGCTATCAAGTAGCAGACGTGGGTTTTTGGCAGTTTCCACACGTGGTTTGCAAAAACTCAATTTTCAGCTCTCTGCATGCAATTGCAAGAACTGGTATCACTGTTAATCATCCTCATGTTAAAGCCTGAGGCCCACACTTCTCACTAGACAACAATGTTAATCCTTCCAACTAAAACACCCTTTAGGGATGAAAATGGAAAACTGTATTATTCCCCATCTTCATAACAGGACGAGTAAATATTGGTAGACAAGAATTGTAAATTGAGAAAAGGATTACTTCTTTATTGTGATAAAAAAATTTACAGGAAGTAAGTTCTGGGCTTGCGAACAGAGAACTTGGGCATTCTGTTCTTTTGTTGGATGCGCTTGGGCAGAGGGAAACGGATCTTGGAGTCGTGGAACTGTTTGACGAGTGGTCGTCGACAGGCAGCGGCTGCAACAAGGCCGACTTTAATGATCTGAAAACATTAAAGTTCAAATGTAAGCCGTACAAAAGATTAACGAGGAACTTCAAACATCACTGTTAGGGTTATTCTCAGGCTACTACATTTTTACCGAGAGCTTATGCTACATTTTTTTATTATGATCAAACCCCCCCACAGATGGAAACCTACAAACCTACTTTCGAGCCTACACAAGACAACAAACAAAACAGAAATGAACGAGCTCAATCAATTACCCATTCTCCTACATCACTGACAACAAACACACACACTGTGCTCATAGAGATCATAATGCCGAAACTTGATATCCAGCCGGCAGGTTACCATGGGATGCCAAAATAAGGGTATGAGCAAAATCCACTGAAAATTAGCTCTGGCTGTTTTGATTAGATGTTTTTGTATATACAGCACAAGATGACTCAACAATGCAATAAAATTCTCATTCATCGGAAAATGAAGAGAGCAGAACAATAAATTACCGAACATTTCATTTTTTTGGCAAAATGGCTTTAACAATTGCCACCAAACTCACAGAATGTTTTTGAATGGTTCATATTTATACATTTTTCTCTACAAATGTTCCTTTGAGAGTCCATTGAGCTGAGCTAAAAATCAAAATGTGTCAAAAATGTTTTTTGAACATTTTTGTAATTTCCCTAGTAAATGAGTGTCTGGATTTCATCTGCCTTACGGAGTGTCTTTCAGCAACCTTTACCCACATTTTGTTATCCGTAATTACTTCTGTATCTATCTGTTGAACGAAGAATTAAGCCATGATAGCTCGGAAAACTAAACTAGAACTTCGCGTGATCAGCAAACGGTCTTTTTGTTTATTCACGCGTACTTGTTTCTGAGTTTCAGCAATTTCGCGTTCTCCCGGTTTTAGTTTTTTTATTATTTCAAATAAGTCCCGCTATTGTACTTTGATTCAAATCCTTTCCACTTTTCCCATCTTACACATTCCTTTGTTTAAGCTTTCACTACACCTCACAAATGCCGAGTGACAGTGAACCTTCTGACAAAAAGGGGAAGGGTGTTGCAAGTGGGGGTGCAGGGACTTCTTCCAGAACTCAAGAAAGCGCTCCTGTAAAACCCAAGGATCTAAGGCACGAAAGAATGATTGGTGCAGCTAAAAATGTGCGTTGGATATTGGAACTAGGCAGAACATCGTTGACAAACTCTGAAACAGCTCTAAAATTCAAAGGTGCTTACAGAACTGTAGATAAATATTATCATAAGTATGAATCCTTGTACGAGGAACTTTCTGAAACACTGCCTGATTTTCCAGAGAAAAGCGATTCACAACTTTTCAGTAAGTAGGAGGTTATTATTTTGAAATACAGTTTACTTATGAGAAAATTTTTGCTAAAGAACTGAGTTAGCAAAAGCAGATGTATCACAGGTACCAATGAGCAACATCACTACCATTACTGTGGATGCCAGCTCTCATTTACCTGTTCGATCGTAACATATAAAATTGACCCACATATCGCGACGATTTCGTGGCCATTGTACACAATGAAAAGTCATTACCAACTATTAAAAAAGTTCACTATTCAGTTTCTAGTGTACGCGGGTGAGCAACCAATCTCATTTCTGGGTTCAAGAGAGAGGAAAAATATCTGGTGCGTTGCAACACACAACTTTCCTTAGCTCTACAACAATTCACTTTGTACATGGCTAATTCTATTTAATCAATTCATTTATCACTCAGTCCCTTTGAACTTGGTCAAACAACGCTTTACGGCAGCGATTACGGTTAAAGAATTTATTGTGCTGCTCGTACTCATTCCAGGACCATTATTGAGCAAATGGTACCCAGAAAATTAATGAGGCTAATCACTTTGAGTTGTTGGGTAATAACTGTTAGAACTGGTATTAAACGATTAGAACTGGCGAAATGGCGGTAGTTGAAATTCAGGAATTTCTGGAGTGAGACCCATGTATCTCATGAGCGTTTTTAAATACTCACCCTATAAGTATTGGATTGGACTACAGTACCAATTTTCTTCAACATTCTACTAATATTCCAGCGGAGTTTAAAAGGAACTATCTGGTGCGTTGCAACACACAACTTTCCTTAGCTATACAGCAATTCACTTTGTACATGGCTAATTCCATTTAATCAACTAATTTATCACTCAGTTAATTTGAACTTCGCCAAACAACGCTTTACGGCAGCAGGAAGCGGTAGCGCTTACAGTTCCAGATTTTATTGTGCTGCTCGTACTCATTTCAGGACCATTATTGAGCAATTGGTACACAGATCATTAATGAGGCTGTAAACAAGAATTTTTTGAAGAACGATAGTAATTACTTTTGCAGAGTTATTGGGTAATAACTGTTAGAACTGGTAGTAAGCGAAACGGCGGTAGTTGAAATTCAAGAATTTCTGGAGTGACCCGCAAGTATCTCATAAGCGTTTTTAAACACTCACCCTTTAAGTATTAGATTGGACTACAATACCAATTTTTTTTATAAGGGAAAAACTGCGCTAAAAACGCTTTTCGTCGAAAATTTTGATAATTTATTGTGCTGCTCTCGTCATTTTCCCACGAATGGGGGTTTTATGGTATAATTGTCTTATTGAGAGCTATCTATATAAAAAATGTAATCAAAATCGTTAGAGCCGTTTATGAGAAAAAAAATTAGGTGTTTTGATCACTATGATAACTATAGTTAAATTTCGGTGGATTTTGCCCATACCCTTATTTTGGCGTCCCATGGTAACCTGTAGGCTAGACATCACGTTTCAGCTGATTTGGTACGGTGGTTTTCTCTAAAAACCGCGCTAAAACCGATTTCGTCGAAAGTTTGGGTAATTTATTGTGCTGCTCTCGTCATTTTCCCATGAATGGGAATGCTACGTATAGTTGCCATATTGGGAGCTACCAATGTAAAAAATTTAATCAAAATAGTAAGAGCCGTTTTTGAGAAAAAAAATATTTGGTGTTTTGATCACTATGATAACTATAGTTAAATTTCGGTGGATTTTGCCCATACCCTTATTTTGGCGTCCCATGGTAACCTGTAGGCTAGACATCACGTTTCAGCTGATTTGGTACGGTGGTTTTCTGTAAAAATCGTTCACAGACACACATACACACAGACCATTTTCCCAAATAGTGTTTTTCGGACTCAGGAGGGTCTGAAACGTAAAGATCTGAAGAAAACTCAAAAAAAAATTTTCAGCCGATTACATAACTTTCCTTTCTACTTTGTAGAGCCAAGGAAAGTAAAAAGTATGAACTCGCATGGAAGGCTCTTTGCAAGGCCTATCAAAATGATAAGATATTAAAGAAATTGGGTTGTGTCCGCCAGTAGGCAAATTACTAAAGTTAACGTACCTGTTAGGTGAGTCCGTCTCCTCTGGCTTGTGAGTTACTGTGGGCAAGCGCTTTCGATGTAAAGACATCATCGTCTGGCCGTTAAGTCAGTACTGGAGTCAGTCAGTTAGTCGTGGTCTTTATATACAAAGAGAAAGGTGAAAGGTGTGATGGAGCGTCGGGGAAGGGGCGGGGAGAGGAGGTCATGTACCTCAGGAGGAGACCCCCTAGAGATAAATGGGACGTGTTGGATGGTCTGTCAATTGTGGAATTTACGTCTTTTTTGTGTAGGGTGGTCTGTAAATCCGTCAGTTGGTTGTTTTCGTTTGTGTAGTGTTTTGAGTGGTGTGAATATGGTGTCGCATTTTGTGTTGATTTGTTCATTTATGATCTGTCCATTGAAGTTTTTTTGTTTATAAATTTCCATGTTTTCTAATATGTTCAGTTTTCGTCCTTTGTATTGTTGGTGTAGTAAGATGGTGCAGTCCTGTATTTTGGTGGGTTCATGTCCAGTTGTTTTGAGGTGGTTGGCAAAGTTTGAATCGTCTTTGTTCCTACTAAGAGATTTAATGTGTTCTGAGTATCTGGTCCGTATTTTTCGTCCTGTCTGTCCTATGTATGCGTTTTTACAAGTACAAGTTATTTTATACACCCCACTTTGGTCGAGTGGGTCCGTCTTTTCAGTCTTTGCAGTTAGTTTGGTTCTAAGTGTGTTGTCCGTACGTAATGCAATTTGTATACCTTCCTTTCGGAGGATATTGGTAACTAAAACTACAAACTAAAAACTATCCCACTATCCGAACAAAATTACAAAAAAGAACTTGATATTATAAATACTATCGCAGAAAATAACGGTTACTCTAAAAAAACAATAAACAAATTATTAAGACAATATGACTCCAAAACAAACGACTCAAAAACAGAAAATACACAGACTTTAACAAGACGCTGCACATTCACGTACACGGGACCACAAATATACGGAATAACCAATATCCTCCGAAAGGAAGAGAAAACAACCGTACCAAATCAGCTGAAACGTGATGTCTAGCCTACAGGTTACCATGGGACGCCAAAATAAGGGTAACGCACCTAACAGGTACGTTAACTTTAGTAAAATGATAAGACTCCTTGCAAGGAATGCAAGGGAAGCCCTCTATTGACGACGAAAAAGACTTTCTCTTGTTTCATCACGCTTGATCATGTCACAAGAGAACAATGTGAGCTGGCTGACATGTCGATTTCTTACTTGGTGCTGAATTATTCAGCAGCATTTGGACAGGCCAAATTACTGAAGTTAGGGAAGGTTGTCCAAAACTCTTCTCTTCAATTTTTGGCCAAATAGCCCAGATCCCCAGGGGAATCCTAACTCAGGAAAGATAACACTCTGAAGATACAGTATCATTCCTTCATGCAGGAATATGTAAGACTTGATCACACTGAAGTAGCACTGTTACGTTCTCTGTATGTAATACCTCACCGTGCTGTTGTGAAGTGTGATCACGACCAATCAAAATTGAGAGTGGTTTTTGATGGAAGCGCTAAAACTAAAAATGGTTCACTTAATGACTATCTTATGATCGGATTCAAACTTCATAATGATACCAGAGACATATTGCTAAACTTCCGAGCTCATAAAACCGCTCTTGTCACAGACATTGTGAAAATGTTTCGTGTAATTTCAGCAACAGATCATCGGCCTAATGAACACTGGCAACTTTGCCTTGAGCAAGTAACAGTGAAGAGATACTGAACGCTGTTCGAGCGTCTGTGAATGAACCCATTCCAGTATAGCACACCGAATTTCGAAATTCTAGGGTTGCAATGGGACCAAAAACAGGATTGCTTTTCATACAGTGTATCTGAGCGTACATCAACTTACACAAAACGTGGTATCACTTCACTTGTCGCCAAGGTCCGTGATCCTCTTGGGTTTTTGGCACCAGCACAGTGATGCTCATGAAATGTTTTATACAAGAGATTTGGAAACAAAAGTTAGGTTGGGACCAAGCGCTTCCTAGTCCATGAGATCAGAATGGGATTCACACATGCGGTGTAGTCACCACTGCAATCGACACGTATCAAGGTCTGGCGTTTTGTGATGCTTCGGAAAAGGGATATTGCGCTGCCATCTACTTCCGTGTGACTAGACATGACATAGTTAGCGTTCACTTACTGACAGCCACGACCCATTTAGCAACTCTCAAAACAATAAGGGTCCTTCGTTTAGAGTTGATGGGAGCGCTTCTGTAAGCCAGATTGTACAACTCAGTTGCTGAAGCTTTCTTGCCACGCCTAGCAGGCCATAAGGTTGAGCCTGTGTTCTTTACTGACTCATCAGTGACCCTGGGATGGATCAACACAGAGCCCTTCCTGCTGCAAACTTTTGTAGCTAATCGAGCCACAGAAATTTCACAACTAACTAGCATCAAGGCATGGCGCCATACTAACTACCATGACAACCCAGCTGACTGTGGTTCACGTGGCATCAATCCCGAAGAACTTCTATGTCATTCATTGTGGTGGAATAGCCCTGACTGGCTTCTTCAGTCCCAACAGAACTGGCCTCAGCCATCATTCAGTATCTTGTCAGATCTACCTGAAGTTAAAGATGATTATGCCTCTCTAGTTTCCACCATTGTTACTGAACCTCTCCTGATGTGGACTACTCTCTTCTCAGATTTCCATAAGCTGCTTCGTGTTGTAGCTGTACTTCTCTAAATAAAGTCGATGAGTATATTGGTGCCCCAGCTTACAAATTGGCTAATAAGGAAACCCATTGCAACCCCCCGCTATGTATAATATTTACCCTCAAACAAGAAATAATTCTGATCCATACAAACAGACATTAAACTACACAATTCATTCTTTTCAAAAATATCGAGATTCGAACTATGGATAAGCCCATTAACCACAGCTTTGCAGGTAGCTACATCGACATTGGTACACAAGCTCACCACATCAAATGAAGGAAGTTTGGCATTTGGAGGTGCTTGTATATCTTGTGAATTTTGGACGGTATTTTGTGGCCATAAGTTGATTTTGTTCCTAAACAAAATATTTAATTTTTTAGCCAATTTGTAAGCTGGGGCACCAATATATGACACAACTGGTCTCATTGGTACACCTACTTCATGAATTTTTGGAAGACAGGGTACCAGGCGCATGAGGATTCATCACTTTATTTGGAATAGGGTTCTTTGGAAAAAACCCTGCAAATTATTACACAATGGTTTATTATTTTCATGAACAGCTTGACCTAGTATTAGTGCTCGACTCAGCATCGAATACGAGGCATATCCACAAAGTAAGTGTACTAGATTTTTTTAGGGATCAAAAAAATTTATAAAAAAAAAATACGTGCTTACGTAGGTATACATTTAAGCTATTTTTCTACGTAGTCGCCATTTCTCTCGATGCAGGTAGTTAGGCGGGGGATCAATTTTTGTATGCCTGCCTCGTAGAAATCTGCCGCCACCTCCTTCGTCCACTTCTCGACCTCCCTCTTCACCTCCTCGTCGGTTGAAAATTTTTTTCCACCCATGTGCGTCTTTAGAGAAGTGAAAAGATGATAGTCTGAAGGCGCCAGGTCGGGGGAATAAGGGGGGTGGTCTAAAACATCCCATCCAAAAGAGTCCAACAGTTCCTTCAAGACGTTGGCCGTGTGAGGTCGAGCATTGTCATGCAGCAAGCAAACGCCCTTCGTCAAAAGACCCCTCCTTCGATTTTGAATGGCTCTTCTCAATTTTTTCAGGGTCTCACAATACCTTGCCGCGTTTATGGTCTCCCCCTGAGGCAAATAATCGATCAGTATGGTGCCTTTGTGGTCTCAAAACACTGATGCCATGATTTTTTTCCCAGAAATTGTGGTTTTGAACTTTTGGGCTGAGGGTGAAGTGGTGTGACGCCACTGTTCGGACTGTCTCTTGGTTTCTGGAGTATAGTGTGCAACCCAAGTCTCATCTCCAGTAACAATACACTTGAGGAAATCATCACCCTCCAGTTCATACCGTTCCAAAATCTCTTTAGAGGTCTGCACTCGATTCAACTTGTGTTGTTCAGTCAGTTGTTTTGGGACCCATCTTGCACACAGTTTATGAAATCCGAGGGTTTCTGTTGTTTCGTGCAGCAAAGATCTGGATATTTCAGGAAACTTCGTAGAAATTTCGTCCAGAGTCAATCTGCGATCGTCACGGATCGCATTCTCAATCTTTTCCACAAGTTTGTCAGTCACAATCGACGGTCTCCCACTCCTCAATTCGTCATGCACATTCGTACGACCGTTCTTAAACTCCCTACACCACTTGTACACACTCGTACGATTCATGTGTCCTTTACCATAAATTGCCTTTACCTCATTAAAAATTTCAATTGGGGATTTCTCCTTAACAACGAGGTACCGGAATGACAGCACGGATTTCGCACTTGGCGGCAGAGTCGATTGACATCTTTCACGAGAAATGCTCCTGAGATCACAGTTTTCAACGTACTGACCTCATTTCGGTCTTGTTTCGGAGGGGAGGAGTCACGCTACACGACAGTGTGCCCAACATAGCAAAAAAAATTCCCAACGGTCTACGGGAGCTTCAGTACACTTACTTTGTGGATATACCTCGTACTAGTAAACCATACGAAACATGTCCTGGCTACAATGGAACTACGGAAACAAAACGTCTGATGATTTTGCCCCGTCGGGGAAATTGGAACGGGGGCGCTCGAAGCGAACCCGTTCCGAGACGAAAGGGGAGTTGGGAGGCAAGCGAGCGGGAGGCGCGCTCGCTCGCCTCGAGCGCGGTTGCTTTTTTAATGAGACCGCCCGGGAGGGAGAGAGTTCAAATGACGAAACGCTGTAGCTCCCGCGTTGTACTGTGTTTCGTTAAATTTTTTAACCGTTTTTTTGCCCATTACAACCACGGGCTTCGTCCGATCGGATTGCCGAGATGGCAGGCACAACTAGATACCAAATCGGATTTTTGGGCGAAAGAACGAATTTTTTAGACCACGTTAAAGGCACAAAACAGCCCGGACGGGGGACGGACATTGCAAATTTGCAATCTCCAAGTCTTGAAACGAAAAGTACCAAATTTTGAGGGGGGTTGTAAAAAATGTTTCGTGACCGTTAACATAGGGTTATTATTCAGAATGAATAATAAACCAAAAGGAAGGAAGGGGTCTCAAATTTAGTGAGGGAAAATGTGTTAGAAGAGATAAAATGGATAGCCCAATGGATGGACCGACCTTACTATGGGAAAATTTCGGATAAACTTGGCAAAATTCTATCATCTAGAGGTTTCAAAGTAGGTTTTAGAAATAAAAATAGTCTCAAAGCTTTATTGGGTTCTGTTAAGGGTAAAATTAACGTTCAGGATAAAAGTGGGGTCTATAAATTAAAATGTTCATGTGGACTTGAGTATTGTGGTCAAACTGATAGGAAATTGAGGGAACGAATAAAAGAGCATGAAAAGGATTTAAGGGATAACAAAGGTGATTCTGCGTTTGCAAGTCATCTGAGTGAATCTAATCATGACTTTAGTTTTGATCTAACAAATAAGCAGTATATAGAATTTCTTCACTTTTGCCCAAAAGGAGGTATGTTGGATGTGCTGGAAAAATTCGAAATTGTTAAAAGTTATAGGTGTGGGAAGTCTCTAAATAGGTTCATTTTTACAATAGCTTGGGTTTTCCCTCCACTATTGTCCGAGTTAACATCGGGGTTTTCCCCCCTGCCCCGCCCTGTTCACTTCTCTGAGCCAATAGGATTTAATATCTCCGTTCACCTGTCTATATAAGATGTCCTTTCTATGAGGTGCCTTCAGTTCATGTTTGTTACTGATGACCTAACCGTCGAAATCGATTCAACAATTGTGCTCATCATTTCTGAGGAAATATAGACAATTTATCGTTTATTCTGTTTCTTAATGAAATGGGTTTCCACAATGTCGTCGCGAATGATTTAGTTCATATGAGGTCTGGAGAGTTGGAGGTAGATTAAAAAAAATCTGCTTTAAATTATGATCACAAACATCCAATTCTATTACCAGCCCAATCCCACTTTGTTAATATATTAGTCGACTGTTTCCACAAGGAATACACACATGCAGGACCCACTTTACTCCTATCTATTATCCAAACTAGATTTTGGGTTTCAGGTATACGTTGTGTGATACGAAGACAGATCAGAAAATGTATACGCTGCATTAAACAAGCTGCCCAGTCGCCCACTCCAGTTATGGCAGATCTACCTTCATTTCGAGTCCAAGGTAAACGCACCTTCAGCCATGTTGGCATCGACTTTGCCGGTCCATTCTTCATGCGGGAGTCCTTATGAAGAAAGGCACAGGTCATGACAATTTATTTAAGTCACTTTGTGTGCATGGAGACCAAGGCTTTCCATCTTGAACCAGTTAATAGTTTGACAACTGAGGGGTTTCTTGCATCATTTGATAGGTTTCTTTCAAGAAAAGGGTTACCTGAGAATTTATATTCAGACCCAGGAACCAATTTTATTGGTGTTGCCAACAATCTGAAGGAATTCTACAAATGGTTCAATGACAAATCAATGCACGAACACATTTCACGATTCGCTACTCAAAAAGATATCACCTGGCATTTCAATCTTCCCTACGCTCCACATTTTGGAGGTCTGTGGGAGGCGGGAGTTCGTTCTGTGAAGCGTCTCATGCGCACATGTGCTTCAGACACTCCAATGACATATGAAGAATTTACGACACTGTTTGCACGGTACGAAGCAATACTAAACTCTCTCTCGCCCTCTATGCCCAGTTTCTACCGATCCAAAATACCTTGAATATTTATCCCCTGGTCATTTTTCGGTGGGCGGCCCTTCGCTTGCATACACTGATCACTCACTGCTTGATCATAAGCAAGGCCTTCTAACTCACTGGCAGGTGGTACAACGATCCTACCAAGAATTCTGGAAGTGTTGGCACAGGAATATCTCAGCACACACCAGAAACGGGTCAAATGAACGTCCTCAGTCCCTAATATTCAAGTAGGCGACTTGGTGCTCCTGAAAATGCCATCTCAACCAGTGCAGAGCTGGCCCACAGCAAGGGTTGTTTTCCCAGGATCTAACGGTGTTGTTCGGGTGGTCACTATCCAGACGTCTAAGGCAACCTTACCAACGCCCTGTAGTGCACCTGGTTCCTCTCCTTTCCCAAACTTTCGCTATCCATGAATCCTAAAATTTTCATTTTTTCCCCTCATTTTCTTCAAAAGTTTGATGGGCGGACTGTTTACACAGAGCAGTGAACTACTTCTTTTCATCGGATCTTTTATTTACTTTCCTTCATTCAACTCCCAATCGTTGTGCAACTTTATCGCAAGTTGAGTCATTCTGTTCATTATCTGAGGTTGAAGTGCAGTGTCTCACCTGAGAGAAGACAGGAGCACAGTGCACCTTACCAGAAGAAGGGGGACCTCACCTCCTCCACTCTACATTGAAGACGCAGCTTTTTTCAATCATTCCCGTTACATCGCTCGTTGCTTCATAGCAGTTTTTCTTTCTACTCCCTTTTTATTTTTTTTTGTGCACCACGTTTTGTCTCGAGGATCTCATGATCTTCGTTACCATCAAGTTGGTCACGCATAGATGCTTGTTGGAACTTCGCGACGTACGGCATCGAGACCATCAAACTGAGCCGACAATTCAACTTACATCAAGTCAATCCTACTTCCCGGTACCTGTAACTCAACTACTTTGGTGCCAGGTACGGCGAGAATTTCTTTTTGCCCATCACACCATCTCGATCAACCCGGTGAACAAGAACAACAGTACATTACCGGCGTGTGTTATCATATTCAATTGACGTTGCTCGCTTTGTTAGAAATATTAAATGCTTGTCTGGGACGTATTGAGAAGTTAACTCCCATTTCAGGTCAACGCAAAAACACCGCTTATGATATATATATATAAGTTTCTGAGGGTCCTTCTAAGAAAATCCAAAACGGACACCAGCTTCGATTGCTTTACTTCACAAAAGAAATCGAAAACAAATGTTCCGAATCCGGGATCAACAATAAATACACGTGCACAACAAAAAAAAACGCGAATAACTTTGGCGAGAGTCTCTAGCCGACCTCGACGACACCGTGGCTATCGCCCAACTGAACTATTTACTTCCGTCGGTGAACCTCGCATCTTGATCCCATTACCTTTTCATCCAACTCATCACAGTCCAGCAGGTTGATATTATTGGATGAGGTTTAAAGATGAGTGAGCATCTTTACATCCCCCCCCTCCAGTGCGCAAATGGGGAGTGGCCCAGAAACCAGTTTTGCAGGACGCTTAAGCATCCCTTGCAGCCTTGATTAGTTTGCTGATGTGGTAGAACCTCCTGTCGTGTCCTCTTCTCCCTGTCTCCACCTCATACACAGTGTTTGAGATTTTGTTTACGATATTGTAGGGTCCCACACGAATCTCATCCAACTTGCTCCTGTTCAATTTGTTTCCATTCTCAACATAAATTCTATCGCCTACCTCGAACACCATATCTATTCTTTTCCTATCATACATTCTCTTGTTTTTCTCATGTGATTTGTTGGAGTTCTCTAGTGCCTTTCTTCTGTCTTCCAAAAACTTTCTCGATTCTACGAACTCTGGTGGTACGATTTCCGGATTAATCCCATTCATCAGATAATTTGGTGTGAATCCTGTCGATGAATGAATCGTATCGTTGTATTCCCTTGCGCACTGAGAGGCTGTTGTAGCCCACGCTATCTTGTGTTCTTGTTCATTCTGCCTGCATCTTATCCTGTTCACCATAGTCTGACCCGTGCGTTCGTTTAGTCCATTTGACGATGCGCTGTCTATTGCTGTAAATATATGTTTGATATTTTGTGTCCTCAAGTATTCGTGGAATTCTCCTGAGGTCAATCCTCCATATTGATCAGTCAAAAGTGTCTCGATTTGATGCTCCTTCTGTATACTGTCTATAAGCTTGATGAACTCACTCGCAGTTTGGTGTTTTGAGGCTAGAATATAAATGTATCGAGTAAAATGGTCCACGAGTAAGTGCAAATACTTTTTTGTAGAACGGTTCCCGCCAAAACCACCGATTGTGTCGAGAGACACAATCTGAAAGGGGCGAGACGCCGGGCCAAGGTGTCCCATATATCCGTAGCGTCTTCCTCTACGACTTTTGTTCTTGATGCAGACCTCGCATGCGGAACAGTATTCAATAACCTGTCTGTGCATATTTTTAAAATAGTACTTTTCCACAAGTAAGTTTGTCATTTGCTTTGCTCCGATGTGACCAAATGCATGGTGTATTCGATGTATTAATTCATTTGATGCTTCTTTATTCAACACTATTCTTTTCTTATTTTTCATTCTGCGTAATATCACACCATTTCTCATTTCTTCATTCCTACCCAATTGCATCCCCTCCTGTCCGACCCTAATTTCTTTTAAATTCAGCACATTTACTGTTCTTAATGGTTCCGTATCCTGATCCTCTTCGTCTCCTTCCAAAACTGGATTTCGGGACAAACAATCCGCTTCCGCATTTGATTTGCCGGGCCGATACTCTATCTCAAAATCGTACTGCAACAAGTAATTCGATATGTCTCCCAACTCCTCATCCGTTCTTGCTTTTAGATTCATGTTTGCTAGAGGCTTATGATCAGTGATCACCTTAAATTTTCTTCCAATCAACCAGTATCTCCAGTACTTCACCGCTTCCATAATTGCCAAACTTTCTAAGTAAATTGCTTTTTTCTTTTTCTGACCTTCGCTCAGTTTCTTTGAAAAATATGCCACCGTTTTTTCCTCATTGTCCGGCTGAACTTGTTTTAAAATTGCCCCCATTCCTTCAATACTAGCATCAGTATACACATGAATCGGAAGATCTGGATCAAAAATATCCAAAGCAGGCGCCGAAATTAAATAACGCTTCAATTTCTGAAACACCTGCTGACACTCCTCCGTCCATACAAAATCTGTATTCTTTCTTAATAACCTATGGAAAGGTTCTAGCGTTTTGGTGGCCTGAGGAATGTATTTGTGGTAGAAATTTATTTTCCCCAAAAATTGGCGTACATTCTTACGTGTTTTTGGCGTCGGAAAATTTTTTATGGCAATTAAATTATCTTTTAGTGGATGTACTGAATTTCCTTTTATTATGTGGCCCAAATATTGTACCCAGTTTTGTGCAAAACTGCATTTTACAAATTTTAGGCGAAATCCTTCTTTCATGAGTGCTTTCATTAACGCCTTTAAATGATCCAAATGCTCCTCAAAGGACCTTGAGAAAATCAAAACATCATCTATGTAATTGCAGCAAAAATCGGTCAAATTATTTCTGCGAATAATCCCTGATAGAATTCTTTGAAAAATTGCAGGGGCGGTCTTCAGTCCAAATGGGAGGGAAATCCATTGCCAATGCCCGTGCTGTGTGACGAATCCAGTTTTGTACCTATCCTTCTTCCTGATCGGTATAGTCCAGAAAGCGGAGTTTATGTCTAAGGCCGAAAACCAAGAGCAATTTCGAGTTTTTGTTATTATGTCATTTATAACCGGGAAGAGCTGACTTTCAGGTATTAGCAATTTATTTAAATTTCTGAAATCTATGCACATTCTCGTTTTTTCCTTCTGACCACCTTCTCCTGTTTTTTTATAAGCCAGCGTTACCGGGGCGGCAAATGGGGAACACGACTCTTCGATACAACCGTATTGTAACAATTCGGCTACCTGTCTTTCAATTTCTTTCTGGTCCTCTATAGAACAGCGATACGGTTTCTTTGCCACATATCTATTCTCCGAGAGTCTTATGCATGCCTCATAATCCGTGACTGTACCGATGTCGAATGGATGTTTTGCGAATACCGAGCCATATTCATCCAATAGACCAAAAATCATCTTTTGCTTTTCCTTGTCTAAGTGCTGTGTTTTTGTCTCGAAGTTTTCGATCGGTATAAATTCATTCCAATTTATTTCCAATTCTCCTTCTGTTTTTTGTTCCATTTTAGTCGTTTTATTTATTTTTTTTATTTTTTCTCTTTTTTTCTCAATCGTAACCTGTGAAATTCTCCCCAAGTGATCCTGGGCCAATCTAAACCGTAGTATCGCATCGAGACCGATTAGTAAATCGTATTCAAAGTCTGTTCTATCTATTACAAATAGTCTCATGTTCTTCTCTATTGCAAACAATTTGACATTTAGGAATACTGTTCCCATTATATTATCCTCCCCCGACATTGTTTTGAAACGCATGTTGTTGGCATTGTGCATTTTTTTCTCAAGTTTTCTGAAAAATGTGTACGTAATTATTGTTACATTTGCCCCCGGGTCGTATAAACCACGAGCTTCTTTGCCTTCCACTTGCGCTTTCAACTGAATGAGGGGGGGTAAGTAATACTAGTTTTTTGATTCAGTTTCCTCGTTAATTATTCTTTCCAACTCTGTGTTATTTGCAATTTTCACGTTTCCTGGATTTTTATTATTGTTATTATTTCCGTTTGTTCTGTTCGGGTTGAAAAAACAAGCAGCTTCCGGGTGCATCATCCCTTCTTTTCCTCTCCTTTTACAAAACGAGCAGGGTTCATGCTTTGAACTACTGCCTCTCCTATCTCCAAAAATCTTCTCCCCAAATTTTCCTCCAACCTGGTTTTGCTTCTTTTTATAGTTTGCGACCGTTGATTCTAGCTGAATTTTCGACTGAATAAATGATGGTAGTCCAACCACTATTAAATTCACTCGCGATTTCTCTACCAATAACGGATCCGCGTCTAACAACAAATTTAATTTCTTGATTGCGTAATCAACCAACGCACCACCAACATACTTATAATGATATGCAAACTGTACCTCGTCCCAGCCTTTATTACTGTAAGATTCGATGAATTCTTGTCTCCAAGTCCTCCAGTCTGCAGCCCCGATGATTTTCCTCGTCGCATTGTACCATTCCAAAGGAACGCCTTCCATGAACAGCCGCAGAACATCACCGAATTGGCCCTCCTCTACTTCCACTCGTCTACATTCGGTTTCGAAGGTATCTATCCACACGCCCGCATTCTGATTTTTTCCGGAAAATTTGTCCATTACGACTTCCTTAGCGATTGAATGCAGGGTACGATGCTTCCGCTCGATAGTGTGTGAAAAGGCATCGGGCTGCCCGATCACAGTGCGCGCGGGTTCATCGATATTTAAATAAATTCCGTTGAACCACAGGTTTTCATCCTCATCGAAGTAAACTTTTTTAGTATTTTCGTCTAACGTGACCCGAACTGTACGCTTTAGGTGTCGCTGCTTCATAGATGTAATCGCATTTTTAATCGGACCCAGCTTACCCAACTCGGCGTGTTTACTTACGTGCTGGTATTCGGGTGGTAAACCGTAAATTTCGGGATCATCACTTCGCTGTAAACTTTTTACGTTTAAAACCGTTGTTTTTGAATCATGAAGAGATGCTTCGGTAACCAGAAAAACTTTAATTTTCATCGTGCCCAGAATTCGAAGTCCGGTTTTCGATTTATAAGTTTCTGAGGGTCCTTCTAAGAAAATCCAAAACGGACACCAGCTTTGATTGCTTTATACTTCACAAAAGAAATCGAAAACAAATGTTCCGAATCCGGGATCAACAATAAATACACGTGCACAACAAAAAAAAAAACGCGAATAACTTTGGCGAGAGTCTCTAGCCGACCTCGACGACACCGTGGCTATCGCCCAACTGAACTATTTACTTCCGTCGGTGAACCTCGCATCTTGATCCCATTACCTTTTCATCCAACTCATCACAGTCCAGCAGGTTGATATTATTGGATGAGGTTTAAAGATGAGTGAGCATCTTTACATATAAACTCCAGACTTTCCATTCCCCACATCTCACTTAATACCATTTCTCACAGTTTTTACCAGATAACTCTGGAACAGTGATTCTCGTTCTAAAAAAAGGATGTTTATTTCTCTGTATACTAATTGCTAAATAATTGTCATAGGAGCAAGCACCATAATCAATTCTGGAACTGTGAGCATTACCACTTTCTACCACGGTGAAGTTATGTTTTACCAAGTACAAATGAACTGAGTGAATAATGAATTGAATAGCACTGACAGCCTGGCAAACCGTGGAAATTACGGACAGCTAAGGAAAAGTCTGTGATGCGTCGCACATGTTTTCAGCGTTTTCCCTGTAATTCCAGAACAGTAAATACGAACCATCCGAACAAAATCACGTCAATAGTCCCATAAATTATCCATATGCTCGTTAATGTAGTCGTGGCATACACATTCGGGACCTAATCAATTCGGGAACGCTAAGCACTAAAGTTTTTTATATGGAACAGTAAGTTCTACCAGTTGCACGTGAGGATGAGAAGAGGAGTGATGTACCACACCCGATCTTTACGATTCAGTAGTCCTCAAAACATAGACCTTTTCATCACTCTTGACAGATTACAATACTTTCCTTACCCTGGTACTGTGTTAAATAAATATACAACATGGATGACTTTCTCCTCATTGTCTTAAAAAATGTGCACAGTGGGTTCACATGAAGAGCAAATGAAACTCAGTCTGATTTAATGAAAGATTTTATAGAGTTAAAATCTAATAAATCACTCTATGCTGATGAGTTAAAATATTTTATGAAATGTTTTGATGTGTAAGGCAGCCTTGAATGCTCTATAGCAGCGAAAACAATAATGAATCAATAGCAGAATTTGAAAATTTGACAGTTCATATGCTCCATAACGTAAAACAACGTTGCCAGAAAAACATCAGGTATGACGCATCACACTACATTTCATTAGCCTAACGTTAATCATTAGTTTTCATGGCATTAGCTACGAATTCAATTTATTTTGCACTCAGTTCACATGAACTTGGTAAAACATAACTTCAGGGTGGTATAAAGTAGAAATGCTTACAGTACCGGAATTTACTGTGGTGCTAGCTCCTACTAGAGCTGCGACAATTATTGAGCAATTAGTATATAGATAATTAATAAGACTGTAAACACGATTTTCACTTTCCTTGGCTCTACAAAGTAAAAAGATAGTTATGTAATCGCCTGAAAATAATGTTGAGTTCCCAGATCTGCATTTCACACCCTACTGAATCCGAAAAACACTATTAGGGAAAATGATCTGTGCATGCGCGTCTAGAATCTTAAAAAAAAAAAATTATAAAAAGAGGTGCAAGCCCAATCTAATACCTATACGATTAGCGTTTAATAACGCTTATAAGATACACAGGGGATACTTAAGAAATTCCGGAATTTCAATCACAGCCAACAAAGTTTTTACCCGATAGTTCTGAAAAAGTGATTATCTTTTTCAAACAAATCATGTTTACAGCTTCATTATCTCTGTGCAACAATTTCTCAATAATAGTCGGGGCATGATTAAGAGCATCCCAATAAATTCCAGATCTGTAAGTGCCACTGCTTTCTGCCACCGTCGAATGATGTTGGAACTAGGTGAAAAATAAATTGAGTTAGTAGAATAAGCTACGATGTTTCTAAGAAGGATCGGTTTTGGATAATTGGGTACGAACTTTTAGAGAAATGGTAGTAAGTGTAACAGCAGCGGTTGGAATTTCGGAATTTCTGGATACATATTTTATAAGGGTCGTCAAATGCTCGCCATAAAGGTACTTCTTGATTGTACAGGGTGAGCCATAACAAATGGTGCAGTTTCGAAGGGGTGCTGCATGCCTTGTAGTGGGGTTAACGACCTGGGAGGGGTCTCATTGTGCCCGGGCAGTGGTCCCGTTTTCAGTCATTACAATGGTTTGGAGCGGAGAGCAACGAGGTCTCGTCATTCGCACGTTTTTTGAAAGTGGCCGTTCGTTCATCGCCACCCAGCGGGCCTTCCGACTGCGTTACAACATCCCACGTCGTGATCCCGTCCCTCACCGCAATTTTATCGCACATTGGGTTCAAGCATTGGAAGAAACTGGTTCCACAGTAAGGCGTAGAGGTGCGGGAAGACCAAGAAACGCAAGAACACCTGAAAATTTGGCTCGAGTGAGAGCAGCAGTGGAACAGTCGCCTCAGCGCTCTGCTCGGAGGCACGCAGTAGCACTGAACATCTCTAACACCTCACTAAGGAGGATTTTGCGCATGGACTTGTCATTCCATCCGTACAAGATTATGATTGTTCAGGAATTGTCACCTCCAGACTACCAAAACCGCTTGAATCGATCCACTTTTTTCAGTTCGGACGAAGCCCACTTCCATCTCTCTGGAGCGGTTAAAAAACAAAATTTCCGCTATTGGTGTGACCGCAACCCAAGACAAATTCACGAGAGACCTCTCCACTCCCCAAAAGTCACTGTCTGGTGTGCCATTTCAAAATTTGGGGTGATTGGGTCTTATTTTTTCGAGGAGGATGGAAGGACTGTTACCGTCAATGCTCAGCGTTATCTTTTCATGCTGGAAAGATTTTTTGAACCCGAATTCAACCAGTTAGCTGAAGAAGAGGATCTGGGGGATATTTGGTTTCAGCAAGATGGGGCTACGGCCCACACAGCGCAAATCTCAATGGTGAAACTGCGGCACATGTTCCCCGCACGCCTCGTCTCTCTCAAGGGTGACTTAGGGTGGCCGGCAAGATCGCCAGATTTGAGTGCGTGTGATTTTTTCCTGTGGGGCTACTTGAAGGAAAAGGTGTTCAAACATCGACCTCACACTCTGGAAGACCTCAAGATTCGAATCAGGGAAGAAATCGCCGCGATTCCCATCGAAATGTGCCAGAGGGCGGCTGAAAATTTCAGGAATCGCCTACATCAGTGCGCCCACCTTCCTGATGTAATTTTCAGGACTTAATCTACCGAAATGGGGTGATGTATGGCGTTCAATAAAACAAACCGTAATCTTCTAAGTTGCACCGTTTTTTTTTAATCGCCCTTTGAAACTGCACCATTTGTTATGGCTCACCCTGTACTAACACGTCCATTTGTCTGAAAATCCTAGCAACAACAATACGTGCGTGTAACATTTGTCGTGAGAATGTCTACACACAGACCATTTTACTGAATAGTGTTTTTCAGATTCAATAGGCCTAAAACGTGAAGATTTGAAGAACTTAGAAAACATTTTCTGAGCCAATTGCAAACCTTTCTACTTGGTAGAGCCAAGGAAAGTAAAAGCAATACACAAAACATGGGTAGCTGTAGAATCACCACGATTTCCAATTACCAGAAATAACTCGCGCTGCTACCTCACAGTAATGACAGTCAACACTAGCGATTAACACAATTACCTGAATAGAGTGAGCTCGTGCCCTGTGCCGTGCTCCCATATCTCTGTAACACTGGGTGACAGCGCCTCCAACAGTCAAGTCCCTGTACTCTCGGTACATATTGTGGGTACCCGATCGAGAGTCATACCTGAGCCAAATTCCGAAATTCTTGATTTTTGAGGGCGACTTTTCTGGAATCTGAAATTAAAACGCTGCAAATTATTACACAACGGTTTATTATTTTCTACAGCTTTCTACAGCACTCTCCCACCTCTGAGATCCATCCTATTCGATTCAGCATCGAAAAATACCAGTAAACTACACGAAACATGGCCAGACCACAATGGAACAGCGAGCTGGTGGTTGTATTGAGATGGGAGCGAATGATGAAACTATTAGTTTCGCAGTATTGTCCAGTGAGCCCTTTCAATTAGTAGACTTTGGCTCACTATCATGACTAATTCTACTTTCGTTTTCGTTATGAGACTCATTCCATCATACCAAACGACGTAATTGCGATAAAATTGCCAAAATTGCGTTTAAAAAAATTGGTTAAACCATGGTTTGCCCATAACATGGGTTTCATTCAATCTGATTGCCGAGCAAGCAAGCACAAATAGATACCAAAGCGATTTTTGTGCGAAAGAACAGTTATTGTTGACCACGTTAAAGGCATAAAACAGCAGATTTTGAATCCATATGCCTTGAAACGTGATGTATCAAATTTTAAGGGAGGGGGGGGGACACGTTCCTGACCGAAAACATAGGTGTATTACTCAGAATGAATAATTAATCGAAAGGTGAATCGTCAAGTACGTTGGGTTCATCATTTGGGGACGTTATTTGTGGCATCACCACATCGTACTACCATCACCATAAATCCATTCAGAATGTAATTTGTCTAAAAAAAAAATATACATAGCTAAAATAGAAACCATTGAAGACAAACAGTCTATTCAACAACGGATTATTCAAGTTCGTCATTAACTGAGTCTCAAACACAGGACCAGTTGTACCAAGTAGCCATATTTAGGGCCATTTCATCAGAAAACGCAAGAAAATGTTGCTGTACATGAAAAAAGGGCATGAGGTGGGACTATCGGGCGTCACAATATTAAACCGATAATCAATGAGTAGGCCCACATTTTGGGAAAATAACCTAGTACGTACCTGACAATTGCTACCTTGATAGAGACGCATGCAGCAGAAGAGATTATTTGTATTCCGTGTGGCTATAATCTGAATATGGTAAATTCTTGTCACTATCCAGATGTTTCAACACGCCAATAATAAACGTTCAATAATGATTATCTAGTTCATTAAAATATAGAATAAACAGTTCATACTGCGCCAACAGACTACATTACTCCAATTAGTGATGGCTATTCCAAATAGCAGGCTAAGGGCCGGTTTATCAATGTCATTTGCAGCCCTGAATAAAGGTTAAATAAGTCTAAGTTTCGAATAACTCCCATTATTGACTTTGACGGCTGGCTAGACTGGGCAGTCATTGGCGTTTGATAAATGGGATACGAACTCCCGCTATTCCCACTTACCAAATATTGTTAACTGCCAATTTGACGTTTTAACTGGAGAACTGATAAACCGGCCCTCACGCTTATACATCGTCATGTGTACTGTAAATTGTCTGTAAAACAGTATTGCTGAAACTATGTCGAAGTCATTACGTCACAGGTTGATAAGGTTATGATTAATAGAACTGCAAGGTATCAACTGTTTTTGCTGGCAACCTTCAGAGCTAGGCTGCCAGTTCTTTTTCTACATTGTGATTTCACAGGTTATCTGACAACCTAATCCCACATTTTCTTTGCCTCAACTATACATGAAATTGAAATCAGAATTTGAGATTTGCCTAGGTTTAATTATATAGTTTTCCCAATTTTCTAGCACACTATATGTTCGTTCAATGCATTTATGCAGAAGCATATATAGGGAGACTGTAATGTGATTGCTAGAGCCAATTGATGACAATTGCTTCCGTAGAAATGTGTTGAACGAACATATAGTGCTCATATGTGTAGCAGATCGCTGAAGGTTTTTGGGGTGCGGGATCATCCGCATATTGCATTTTGTAGAATCCCTATGATACAGACGTTCACTTATGTTACAATTGCTCCCATCTGCCACATATTTGACGAGAAGAAGACTGCAGGACTTCTTCAAAAGCTGAGAAAACAATGACCAAGGTCATGGTATTTCCAATCACCCCAGAAATATGGCTTTGGCTCTTAGGATGGGTTTCAGAATCTTCCAGTTCCTTACACATATTTGAGGATTTCCCTTCATGCTCTACTTCATATATTGTTCGTGTCTACTAGATGCGCCCCAGACTTTCTAGTCTGGTTCCAAACCATATGAAGTGGTTAACTATTTTCATCTCACAGGAGCATTGTGCTCCTAAGGTAGGGTTCCTATATAGTGTTTTTCTCTCAATTGAGTCTTGTATTCCGTGTTCTGTTCATACCCTATGGTCCCAGTGATCATTGAGAACTCAAGGCCAGTATTTTGTCAATATCGTCCCTGACTCTGTTCCAGATGTTTTAGTTGACGTCCTTCGTGATAGTCGTCATAGCGACAGGCGTGTATGGTTGTGGACCATGAAATTGTGCTGCCAATCTATCTTTGACCAGGTTATCCGCTTTCTCATTTCCAATATAGGTCTTGTGTCCACTTCACTCCCTAGGTGCTACGTAACAGTTTGGGTTTCTTCGTCCTGTTTATAGTAAATATTGGATTGGACAGTGTTTTTATTGCCGATTGGTTGGTCCATGAACATTGTGATTGATTTGATACTAGCATGTTCCTTATTAATTTATTGGTACAACCATTTATTTTCAGCAGTTCGCTCTGGAAAACTTCCTAGTGTTCGTAGTGGAGTTGACTCCTCCCATTCCAGTGGTAGGATGAATCCCTACACCTGTATTTCTATGGATTTGGTCCTTCGATCCATGTTCGTAGCATATAATGTCAGAATTATCAATTAGATTCCGCTTTCACGTATCACTATTGAAATAATTTTAGTATTACTCTAACCACTACTGTTAAGCTCATCAGTATCACTGACACTAGTAAATGTACCGAAAAGCGAGCCTTAGTTCCACGAAAATGCACCTGCGGCCACTGTTCTAGTGTAGTCTGCACGAGGAAGTAAATACATTCGCAGCCAGCAATGTTTCAGAGTGCACCCTGTGGTTATGACTTGATGTGCATTTCGTTCTACCTGATACTAACGAAGAGTTAAATTTGTTGGCGGCTGTTAAGCCTAATAATTTTTCAAGCTTCACAGACACCACTTTCCCTCTTCAACGTTAGCGACTGTCGATCAACATAACATCACTTTGGAAGTCCCCAGTAAGACAAAGACCACATAGGGACTATTCGTTTTAATTTTCTTCACAAGTTACCTGCTTAATTGATACGATTTCCCCTGTGCTCTTCTTGAACTTCCTCAACTGCCTCAAGAAGTACCAAAAGCGGGATTTGGCGACAATTGGGTCAGGAGCGAATATCCTCATTTTGAAAAGAGGAACTTCCTTTTCCTTTTCCGTCGGCAATTTGCGGCCAATCACTTCAAACTCTTTGAGCTGTAAATGCAAAAAATTACATCTTGAATACTGGGCTCAACATACGGAGAAATGTCCAGGATGTTGAGGTTAAGACACGCGGCAACGTTCTCGTATAATGTTAGACACATTTAACTTCAAATGACTACGGAGATATACTTGGTGCACTGGAGAATTAAAGTGACGAGAAAGAAATAAAAAATTACTTACATCTCCTTTCGCCTTCATTTCGAAGAGGTGATTTAATTACGAACTTCAACAGAAATGACACTCAGCTAGGAACAAGAAGACCTAACCTACTCGTAAGTGTGAATACACGAGGAATTCCAGTGTTGTACTGACAAACAGAAAAACCGCATACAATGTAAAAAAAAAAAAAAAAAAAAAATACTTGATAAATATTCTAAAAGTAAGTTTTTTTAATGCCCAACGTTTTATCAACTGAGAATATTAAAATTTGTACGCATTTTGTCACTGGATAGGCCAAATATAAAGCCGCATATAATTGCGTACATTAAGTAGTGATGAAGAGGAACATTGGAATTTCAGGAGATAGCTCACACTGAATCAGTCTTTAATGCCATCCTTTTTACTTTCCTTGCTCTACGAAGTAGAAAGGAAAGTTATGTAATCGGCTGAAAAAAAAATTTTGAGTTTTCTTCAGATCTTTACGTTTCAGACCCTCCTGAGTCCGAAAAACACTATTTGGGAAAATGGTCTGTGTGTCTGTATGTTATTGGATAAGGATATGTATGTTGTTGTTGCCACGTATGTTGTTGTTGTTGACTCTCTTTTCCTCATTGATACATACACGTCTGTCTCTGGTTCTGATTCATACAAAGTGCTCTCATTTAAATCCTTTTTCATCAACTTTAATATGGTAGCAGAGCGTATAATTTCGGTTAAAGTGTAAAGTTAGTTTTGTTAGTAGTGATTTAAAATCAAAAGTTTGTTTTGGTTTATTATTCATTCTGAATAATAACCCTATGTTTTCGGTCACGAAAAATTTTTTACAACCCCCCCTCAAAATTTGATACTTAACGTTTCAAGACATGGAGATTCCAAATTTGCAATGTCCGTCCGCCGTCCCCCGTCCGGGCCGTATTGTGCCTTTAACGTGGTCCAAAAAATTCGTTCTTTCGCACAAAAATCCAATTTGGTATCTAGTTGTGCCCGCCAACTCGGCAATCTGATCGGACGAAGCCCATGATTGTTATGGGCAAAAAACGGTTAAAAAAATTAACGAAACGGAGTCAACGTTTCGGTCTCATCGAAATCGCTCGCTTTGACTGGCAACGCCGCCCCCTCGCCTCTCAATTCAATGCTCGCCCGCCGCCGCCCGCTCTACTCGTTGGAAGCCCCCCCGACTCGTGTTTCGTATTTCGTTCTCGTCTTCACCTCCACAAATGACTGTTTCGCTCGTCTCAACTATTTCCGTTAGCAAAATATCTGTTATCTTCGATTGAGCTTTTCATTATTCGTTTATTTTTGGTTTATTTATTTAATAGTTCGTTCGTTTCATTTTTTTTTGGTTTTAATACGATTCAATTTTTTAGATTCTTTCGTTTCATTCTCATTTTGGTTTTTTCATAGATTTTTGGTTACATTTTGATATTAATAGTTAGCGTGCATGTTTTCATAATAAAATTCAGTTTTTTCTAGATACTTTCGTTTTTTTTTTGTTTATTTTAATATTACGATTCAGTTCTTTTCGACCTTTTTTTGGGTTTCATTTTGATACTTTTCGATGCTGAATCGAACGGGATGGGTCTCGGAGCATTAATGCTAGGTCAAGCTGTTTATCCGAATAATAAACCGTTGTGTAATAATTTGGAGGGGTTTTCAATTCCCACGATGGCTGACTCCAATATGTTGCCTTCGGTCATCAGAACTGCATTCAAACCGTTTGATGGTTCCAATTTTCGAGAGTGGGAATACCGCTTGCGGACCTTACTTCGCGCGGAAGGATTAATCGGCCAGATTGACGATGCAATGCCGGAAGAATTACCGCCGAAATGGAAAGTTGTCGACGCCAAGGCTATGCGACTCATTACGGAACACATCAGAAGTGATCAGCTTGAACTGATAATGGAGAAGGAAACCGCCAAAGAAATCATGGACGAATTGAAGGCGATATATGATCATCATAGCCAGATGGATATTATACGTTTGAAGCGTCAACTATTAAGCCTAAAATATAAAGAAGGAGATAATGGGATCGTCCATTTAACCAACTTTGAAAAGTTAGTTAATCAACTGAAAAACGCGGGTGACAAACTAACCGATGTAGACATTATTACACATCTTCAAATGTCCTTACCGCCTTCATACGACATGGTGATTTCCTACTTCGATGCTCTCGACAAAGGTTCTCGTACGTTGGAAATTTTGAAAGCCAGGTTTCTACAAGAGATCAAGAATCATCAGGACCATTCGGAACAAAAGTCAGGTACTGATGAAAGTGCAGCTTTTTATTCATCACGACCTAATTACAACAATTATCATCATGGTCAACGACCTCAAGGGCACAGTCGAGGTCGCTTTCAGTCCCGCGGGTACCACAACAACTATCAGCCGAGAAGGGAAAACTATGGCTTTCGAGGGTCTTATAATGGAAACCAGAGGAATAACTACAGAGACGACAGGAGAAACTACAACCACAGAAGTAATAATCAAGGACAATCAAGAGGTCCGTTCTCTAATTCAAGTAATAATTATGCCTTCTTTACTGTGAGTTTGTTTACTCCGAAAATTATGTCGGACGAGTCTACAATTTCTTTTTATCTTGATAGTGGTGCCTCAGACCACATGATTTCCAGCAAATTCACTCATAAATTGGTAAATGTTCAAAATTTTGATGAAGCTATAGAGGTCAATAGTTCGAAAGAAAACGTTAAATTGACGTGTGAAAAGTTTGGTGATTTAAACGTAATCTCTCAAGGCTGTGGTGTAACCATTAAAAATGTTCTTTGTGTAAATGAATTACACAGCAATTTGCTTTCAGTTAACAAATTGGATAATATGGGGTATACTATAATTTTTCAAAAAGGTAAAGTTTTAATTTTTGATGGTGACAAACTTGTTGCGTCTGGTGTAAAAGATTTAAATTTGTATGCACTCACTTTTGATTTAGATCAGAATGACTATGATAATCCACACTCTTGTTATGCTAACGTATCTCACGAGGAAACTATTATATGGCATAAGCGTTTTGCCCACGTAAATTATCATAGCCTAAGTTTGCTTGCTAAAAATAAAATGGTAGAAGGAATAAAATGTAATCCGAAAATTCCGTCAAAATTCGATAAATGCGAAATTGCAACTTTATTTTTATGTTCTACTACGTAGAGGTTTGCAATACCGGATTCTATATCCGTCGGTATAGGGTTGTTAGATTCTAAATGACCATTCATGACTTCTGTGAGGAGTAAGATTTGTGCTAGAGTGAATACTGGCATTGTAAAAGATCATGGCATATTTTACTTTTTCTTTTATGCTGGACGATCTGTACTCGGCACTTTCCGACATGAGTCGTACGATTTCAATTAATGTTGAATGAAAACGTTCGATAGAATTATTTGAATTTGAGGTTTGAGTACTAGTATAGCTATGCTATGCCTTGCACTTAAGCTACAATTAAACTCTCAAGAATGGCGGTTAGACCAAGTCCAATTACCTTGGCAAACAAACGGGTATGATTGTGGAGTCTTTGTTTGCAAATACGCAGATTACCTCGCGCAAAACAAATTCCCCGCAATAACTCAAAGGGATATACTCCACTTTAGAATTTCGATTGAAGATGAAATTAAATCCCAAACACTCCAAAACTAACCGAGTATTCATTCTGATTTCAGGTTCATAACCCCCGCCTTAGGAGCCATATTTACAAGTCTACAGGAATCAGGTGGTTCAATACCAATAAGACTAGGACCCGCCTACGTAGAAACTAATGAACACCTACTGACACACTACTATGACTTACGAATACTCAAGACTACCTTCGAAAGTCTGAAACAAAGCTTCGAGACACTCACATTGAAACACCACTCTACATCCCAAACGTCAATGAATTATTATAACATGATACGTGTCGCCCTGTTAAACATACAAGACAAACTATCCAATATATATACACATCACACGAACAGAACAAAGAGAGGTTTAATAAACGGACTGGGATCCATTATTAAAATCATTACTGGAAACCTAGACGATGAAGATCGTAGAAAATACGACTAGTTGATAGAAAACCTCACAAATAAACTCTCTGCGACTAACACTCGTAGTAACACACAACACCTTGTCATTGAAAATTTAATCCAAAAATATAATGACACATTAAACACTTTGAATTACAATAACCGTCAAATAGAGAAAAGATTAAACGCCAATTTCACGCGAAATAAAATATCGTGCATCTCGGAAGTGGCTTCACAACTCCTCATCAACATGAACATGCTACTTGCCCAAATCAGAGAAATACAAAACCTCACTAACGTTTTGCAAGTTAGTAGTATTACACCCTAGCATAATACCGACAAAGGATTTCTCCAATGAAATCTCTAGAGTTTTTGAAATGAGTCCGAAGAACGCAAAACTAATAATCTGATGAAAATACCACTGTACGAAGACCTGGGACTATCCCTATTCTCTGTTAATACAGTGCCAGTATTATACGACAATAATTACGTAACCCTAGATGTAAGACGGAAATTATTAGTGATTGATCATACTAACAAAATAACCTTTTCACTTACGAAGGAGTGCTATGAAACCCCTTATAACGAATATTTTTGTAGTAACGATAACTTATGCACGGAAACAGCAGATTGCGAACAGAATATTTTAAAATTCAATTCAATTGCAAATTGCACTCTAATCAGATTAAACATCCCCAATACTATTTATACGTTCGTTCCTAACACAGACTTAATTCTCATTACCGCTACTACAACAACTACTGTTATGACCGTGGAGTCAGGAACGCAACGCAGCAGAAAAATTAATGGAACGCGGCTTATTCAGACGAAAGGCCAAGCAATTTTCGTCATTAATCACGTTATTTAAAGCTCTTCTAGCACTGAGGCAATACCAAGAATCCCCCAAGTCCGTATGGACCTGTCAAATTTCAAATTAACCCAACAGCAATTATCACTACGCGATTTCGACACCCTTTCGGAACTCGATGCTGATTAGCCCTTTTTAACGTCTTCCGACTTCCAGCCAGCATAAAACTTATTCTATAGTCTGCCCCCAATTTATTGTATATTAGTGGCCGCAACGTTAACTGTTTTTATCTTCGAGATCCGGCGGCGAAAAAGGTTCGTCCCGTCAAATTCCACAGAGTCTAATTCTCATTTCCCGTTACAGATCGATATGACATCAATGCGAAGACCGTCTTCTGTGTGTTAACCGTCAACAGGTTCACCCCCATAAGACGAATCTCGGGTGGGAGGAGTTAACAATTTATGGACAATGGACGCCTTTGACTCAATCGAACGTCGCAATCGTCGCATCCGACTCAAAGGATATCAACCTGCTGACTTCGCTGATCTCGCCAGCCTCATCAGCTTCGTCACAGAAACGAACAGTGCACCCCTTGTTAGAAAAACTTATATAAACATCCCGCAACATTAAGCAGTAGCTTCATACCTATCCCGTCTGTTATAACGTAACTCTGTCCGTGTTGAACCATTGATTTTGTATTAACGTAATAAAGTTCATTTTTAAAAACGTAAAAATCAAACCCCTACTTATAATTTATACATTTTCTCTTCTTTTCTGGTGAACAGGTTATGGAATGCTCCCTCTGTGGACTTTCCTATGCAATATGCGTATTGTTCCCTATGTCAAGGTGATGTTGGCAATACTCATCTCTGATGTGTCTATCAACTATTTTTTCGATGATCTTAGTGAACACACTACATAAGCTTATCGCTCTGTAGTCCTTTGCTCGTGTAATACCATTTGTTGACGTCAACGAATATCGGCAGAGTCGACAGAGTTGTTTGACTGTTTGGCGACCCCAACTAAGTTCTTCAAGGTCTCCAATCCCCAACAACGTGCAACTCGCACAAACTCGTTGGTCACATTCCCACAGCTCTAGCCTCATTGCCGCATTCTTTGCGCCTACGGTCAGCAACGTGATCTGAACCTCAACCGTTTTCATTCTTCACGGTCTCTGGATCTAAAGGCTTCTCAGGATAGCCATAATTACTGGACATTTTGGACAAGTTAATGTGCCATTCAACGCTGTATATAATTTCCAAAGTGGGGCTCGATTCCTATTAAACACTCTGTTCATATTCCTCTAGGAACACCCGAAAGTGAGGAGAAGACAAACAGGAGCGTCTGTGATCGAGAAACTTCGAGGTAGTGAGAATTTCAGAGCCTAGAAGCTCCAGATGACGAATTTTCCGAAATATGAGGGGCTGTGGATTTGCGTCACTAGTTTTCTGGCAGGTGAAAACTACTGATCAGAAGGCAAGAAAGGAAGAAAAGGTACTCTCAAAAATAAATTTATCAATCGATAAATGTGTCTACCCTCACGTCGAATCGGCTTAAACAGCTTGGGAAAGCTTGCAGAAAGCTTTTGATGGTGCAGGTTTGTACACGTCGTCACTGTCTTTGCTTCGTCAACTCTGTACTTTAAGAATAAATAGATATAACTCAACAGAAGAGTACGTGAACGAAGCAATGAGCATCTCAATCAAGCTCAAAGAGATAAACAAACCAGTAGCCGACAAGTTCCTATTTGCTGTTGTGCTCCAAAGTTTACCGGAATCGTATAGTCTGATGATTGTGGCACTTCATAACTCAGGCGCTGCAATCACATTCGACCTAGTGAAGACAACTCTTCTTCAGGACAAAACCTGGAAAGGTACAAAGGGTGACCATCACTCCTCCGATGAAGCTAGCCAACCAGCAATGTATAGTGTCGGGGCCTCCCTTTTCAGGATGTTACGCTGCTTGATTGTGTGTGAGGTCCTGAAAAGGGCCGACGAAATATTGTTGTTGTGTGTGTGTTGTTTCTGTTTGTCGGTAGAGAGTGTGTGAGGTGAAGATCGGATTTCTCGGGCGTCGTTAGGTCGAAGGGCTCGGTTGAGCAGTAGCTCCTCTCGGTGAGGGATCCGGTTGGATCGTCGCTCCTTCAGTCGGAGACGCGAGATGAGGGTTGAGTCAGGAGGTTCGGTCGAGCAGCGGGCGAGGGACGAGTTCCCCAGGCGTCGAAGCGTCGTTTGAAGGGCTCGGTTGAGCGTAGCTCCTCTCGGTGAGGGATTCGGTTGAATCGTCGCTCCTTCTTCTTCTAACGCGAGAGGGCCTCATTGTCCCCGCTGGAGCCGCTGAAGGTGGTCGGTTGTCGTCAGAGGTTTTTTTTTTTTTTTTTTTTTTTTTTCGGACGCTTCCGGGGAGGGGAAATCTTCAAAAGACACCCAAATGGGTAGTGTCGGATTTTTACCGACTAAAACCCCTCCCCCGCGGTTGCCAACCCGGAGGTTCTAAACCAGAAGGATGGGAGGCCAGCCTGCGGATGCAGGGGGACTCATGCGCATGTGCGATGCGGGGAGGAACGGGACGGGGTTAGCGTGGAATGAGGGAGCAGGGCCTACGGATGATGTCCGAGGGGTTGGGGGCATATTGTGTGAGGCAGCTGATGGACGGGTTGGGGTGACCCCCCACCGAGTTGCGGAGGTTGAGGGCATAGGTTGAGGCGGCCGCACTGAGCGAGGGGAGGCCTGCTTCCTTCAGGAGCTGCTGGTTTCTGATGTAGCGGGGTGAGCGGAGGACACCTCGGAGGGACTTCATGTAGGTGCCCTCGAGTTCGCGAAGGGAGGAGGCCGTGCCCCAGACGGGGATAGCGTAGGTGCTGATGCTCCTGATGATGGCGTTGAAGATACGGATTTTCGTTGGATGTGAGACCTTTCTGTTGTTGAAGAATGGCCGGAGAGCAATGAAGGCTCCGTTGATTTTGGCGCGAACTGCGCGGGTCTGCCTGTACCAGTTGAGTTTCCTGTCGAAGATGACACCGAGGTACTTGGCCTGGTGTTTCCAGGGGATTGGATGGTTCCCCACTTGGATGTTTGGGGGGGGGGATGTTACGGCGGGAAAAGAAGACGGCTTCTGATTTGGATTCGTTGAGGCGTAGTCCCCATTTGTGGTACCAGCTGAGCAGGGACGGTAGGAACTTATTCATGACTGTGGCACAGTGCAGCTTGGTTTTGGAGGTGTAGAGGAGAGCTACGTCTACACCTCCAAAACCAAGCTGCACCTCCAAAACCAAGCTGCACTGACTGTCGTCAGAGGATGTGGACGGTGTAAGAGCGGAAGGTTGAATGAATTGAATGACTGAGCAGGCAGGCCCTTATATACCTGCTCCTGGAGGGAGTCGCCTTCTCTGGTTGGCCGCCTGCTGTTCTCTCCAGGGGTGGTTTTCGGCTAGCGCCCTCTGTCGGAATGAGGCGGCTTTTGTTGTGGAGAGTGGCGGCTGGCCGCCACATATAGGAATGGTTACCGCAAAAACCCATACTGTTCTCGTTGCAAAACATTAACTCACTGGACCAGTAAATGCCGTCGTACCTCCGATAATGGAGATAACCGTCCTCCTGACGTAAAGAAGGATGCCAACTCTTTTCCTCGCAACAAATTCAAGGGTAAGTAAAAAAATAAAGCCCTATTTGCTGCTATTGGTACTTTGGATGTTTCGGCCAGTAAAATTCCCGCCGCTTCAACTTCGTGGATTGATTTAGGCAGCTGCTTTCATATGTGTGGGCACAAAAATATGCTCTCAAATGCACGTAAACTCGAAACCGCTGGCCAAATACTCTTAGCGAATGGCTAAAAGTTGAATGTGAAGTCAGTAGGCACATCACGAGTCATTCTGAAAGACGATGAGCCCGAAATTTCTGAAGTCAAGTTCGTTCCCAACCTCAAAGCTAATTTACTCTCCGTCAGTACCCTAGTAAATAAAGGCTGAAGGATGTAAAATTTTTTATGAAGATGGCTTCACGGTTGAGGGAGAGTTAGTAGCCACTGGAAGTGTCCTAAATGGACTCTATAGGCTGGACGTAGGAAGGACGAAGACTCACGAAATAAAAATCGCTCGTGACGTAATGTTCGATGAAAACAGTTGTTTCTCCTCGAATGACCATGATGATTCCCCCTCCACAGATTCTTAAATATCCACCATTCAGACTCGCCAAAGTGATGAAGTCAATGCAAAAGACGTCATCGCACCTGCACCTGTACCCCCTAGTCCAAATCCCCAAGGACCTGTTCCAAGCAGTGACTCGCCTGTCCCCTCTGAAGATGGTGACGACGTGGACGAGACCCTCCGTTCAAATGCACCTATCTCCGAGAACTCTGATGCCAGTCAGTATGAGGAAGCTGAAAACATCCCTACCATTGAGCTTAGTAGTGAATCCGAAGCTTCTTCGGAGGTAACTGATGGTCCAAATGTATCAAAATATTCAGGTCGTAAGCGAATTCCAAATAAAAATTATGACGACTACGAAATGGATCTAGATAGCGCATTTTCTGTATTTAATTTTGAATCTGAACCTAGCACTGTTGCAGAAGCACTTGCTAGCAATGATAATTTGGAGTGGCGCAAAGCTATGAAGCGAGAATTAACTTCTCAAAAATAAATAAAACTTGGGTTCTAGTCGACAAACCAGAGAATAAGAATGTAGTCAGTAATAAATGTATATTCAAAATAAAACGAGATGAAGATGGAGATGTCGCTAGGTATAAGGCCCGCTTGGTAGCCAAGGGCTTCACCCAAAAATATGGTCATGACTATACCGAAACTTTCTCACCAGTCATTCGTTATAGTAATTTAAGGTTACTTTTTGCTCTTTCAGCGGAATTAAATTTAGAAACGTCTCATCAAGATGTGGACACTGCTTTTGGTTTATTATTCATTCTGAATAATAACCCTATGTTTTCGGTCACGAAAAATTTTTTACAACCCCCCCTCAAAATTTGATACTTTACGTTTCAAGACATGGAGATTCCAAATTTGCAATGTCCGTCCGCCGTCCCCCGTCCGGGCCATTTTGTGCCTTTAACGTGGTCCAAAAAAATTCGTTCTTTCGCACAAAAATCCAATTTGGTATCTAGTTGTGCCCGCCAACTCTGCAATCCGATCGGACGAAGCCCATGATTGTAATGGGCAAAAAACTGTTAATAAAATTAACGAAACGGAGTCAACGTTTCGGTCTCATCGAAATCGCTCGCTTCGACTGGCAACGCCGCCCCCTCGCCACTCAACGCAACGCTCGCCCTCCACCGCCCACTCTACTCGTTGGAAGCCCCCTGACTCGTGTTTCGTATTTCGTTCTCGTCTTCACCTCCACAAATGACTGTTTCGCTCGTCTCAACTATTTCCGTTAGCAAAATATCTGATATCTTCGATTGAGCTTTTCATTATTCGTTTATTTTTGGTTTATTTATTTAATAGTTCGTTCGTTTCATTTTTTTTGGTTTTAATACGATTCAATTTTTTAGATTCTTTCGTTTTATTCTCATTTTGGTTTTTTCATAGATTTTTGGTTACATTTTGATATTAATATTTAGCGTGCATGTTTTCATATTAAAATTCAGTTTTTTCTAGATACTTTCGTTTTTTTTGTTTATTTTAATATTACAATTCAGTTCTTTTCGACCATTTTTTGGGTTCATTTTGATATTTTTCGATGCTGAATCGAACAGGATGAGTCTCGGAGCATTAATGCTAGGTCAAGCTTTTCATCCGAATAATAAACCGTTGTGTAATAATTAGCAGGGTTTTACTTTCCTTGGCTCTACGAAGTAGAAAGGAAAGTTATGTAATCGGCTGAAAAAAAAAAGTTGAGTTTTCTTCAGATCTTCACGATTCAGACCCTCCTGAGTCCGAAAAACACTATTTGGGAAAATGTTCTGTGAGTCTGTGTGTGTGTCACCCTGCAGTCGGGGGTCCAGAATACCGCTGACGTATTCTCTGCATGTCGTATGAGCCGACTAAAAGGGACAGCCGGGTGGGCCCAGCTTGAAAGACAACCTCACCTCTATGAGGTCCCCACAGTATTACATCCAACGAGGCTTAACTGTTTTAGGAAAGCCAAAAGAATCCTTAATTCGCACGAAACAGAATGTATTAAAACAAAAAGGGAAAAACAGTTGCAACATAACATCATAATAAGGTTGATGCACACATACACTGTCCGATAGGATTCTTATCAAAAAACGTTGTTGTTGTTGTTGTATTGTTGTCTTGGGTTTGCTTCAACACTCTCCCTCAAACACAAGACCCCAATAGCATCTCTGTTCTTGGTGAAAGCTGGTGAAGGGAGACTCTTGGTCAGCATATCAGCCAGTTGCTTTTGACTAGAAACATGCTGCAACTTGATTTCCCCATTCATAACCTTCTCTCGAACATAGTGAAAACGCACCTCTATGTGCTTTGTCCAGCGATGAAACTCAGGGTTCAGAATCAGACGCATGGCACTGCGGTTGTCAACAAGTAGCGTTGGTATTTTTGGGGAGCTGGTAATTTCATTCAACAATCTGTTTAGCCATACAATCTCCTTGGCCCCCTCACTTGCAGCAACATATTCAGCTTCTGTCGTACTCTGAACTATCACAGATTGCTTACGACTGAACCATGTGACAGCAGATCCACCAAAAGTTGTCAAGACACCAGTCCTTGATCGGCGTGTATCCTTATCATTGGCATAATCAGAATCAGTGAAACATCTCAATTCAAGTGGCATGCCTCCACAATACATTAAGCCATGGCGTACTGTTCCATTCAAGTATTTAAAAATTCTCTTCACAGCACCCCAGTCAAATTGTTTAGGACAATCAAGAACCTCGGAAACAGTACTAACAGCAAATGATAAGTCAGGACGGGTGGTCATTGCCAGGTATAACAGACTTCCAACAGCTTGCCTATATGGTATCTTTTTATCCAAGGGAGGTTCATCTTTATCACATTCCCATCTTTCACATGGAGTCTTCACAGGGTTTGAATCCATCATGTTGAACCTCTGCAGGATACTCTTTGTGTAGACTTCCTGATGCACAAAAATAGAACCATCACTCTGGGGTTCAACCTGCATACCAAGAAAAGCGTCCAGTGTTCCAATGGTAATTGCGAACTCTTCCTCTAGTTTTGATAAGAATTGGTCGATTTCAGGTTTATCCCCAACCAGAATCCCGTCATCAACATAGATTGCAACCATTAACTTTCGGCCATTACCACATCTTTTTATGAAGAGACAAGGGTCCGCCATGCTAGCCTCCATATTTTGAGATTTCATGAACTGAACAAAAGTTTGGTTCCAACAGTGAGGTGACTGCTTCAGACCGTAGAGGCTTCGATTCAGCTTACAGACACGACCACTCCCATCATCAAAACCAGTAGGCTGACGCATATAAACTTCCTCCTCCAGGGACCCATACAAAAATGCAGTATGTACATCAAATTGTCCCAACTTGTACTTCTCAGCTGCAGCTAAATTCAACAGAGCTCGTACTGTCTCAAAACGAGCAACAGGACTAAATGTTTGCTCAAAATCAACACCTTCTTCTTGAGCATATCCCTTTGCCACCAAGCGAGCTTTATAACGGTCAATCTCACCATTAGATTTGCGTTTAACTTTTAGCACCCATCGATTACCAACAATTTTCTTATCAGGAGGTGGATATACTAGGTCCCAAGTACCATTTTTAGTCAAGGACTCAAGCTCATTTTGCATAGCTTCCCTCCAGAATTCACACTCATCTGTGTTCAGAGCTTCTTTCACAGTCAGATCTCTTTCTGCAATGAAGACATAATTATTTGAAAGATAGGAAGGAAACCTTCTATCTCTGCTACTTCTACGAATTTGAGTTCCATTGTCTACTCCAATCGATGATCCTCCCTCAATCTCTTGATTGATGCAATTTTCTAGAACAGGAATTTGAAACCCTAAAGATGTATTCCTAGTAGAAAGTGATTCTGAGAGCCGAGGTGTCACACTGGTTTCTTCGCGAGGTTGTTCTAGTTCACCCTCAGTTAGAAGTTCAGCATTAGAAGACTTGAAGAGTTTAATCATGGGTATTTCTCTCTCAAAAATTACATCACGGGAAATTTCAATAGAATTTCTCTCAAAATTCCACAAACGATACCCATTGTGGTCTCCCGTATAGCCCACAAATAAACATGGAATACTTTTCTTATCCATCTTCCGCCTCTTTTCTTTTGGCACATGAGCATAGCATTTTGTCCCAAAAATTTTAAAATAATCAATTTTCGGAGGTGAGGAATTCATCCAAATTTCAACTGGAGATTTACCTTGTCCAGTGGGTCCAGTTCGGTTCAAGACAAAAACAGCAGTGCTGATTGCTTCAGCCCACAGTTTTATGGGTAAATTCTTCGAGTGGATCATTGAACGAGCTGCCTCAACAAGTGTGCGGTTCTCCCTCTCACTGGCTCCATTTTGCTGAGGCGTGTATGGAGTTGTTCGATGCATGCTTATTCCATTTTCAGCCAGAAGTTTCTGGACACCAGAGTTAACAAACTCACCACCCCCATCACAAAATAATTCCTTCACAGTGTGACCAGCATTTTTCACCTCATTGAGAAACACCGCCAAGCAGGCTCCTACCTCTGATTTGTGTTTCAGAAAGAATATCCGACGAAACTTTGAATAGTCATCCTTCAGACAGAGGTAATATCGAGATCCCCCAATAGAATTCTCCTGAAATGGCCCACAAACATCAGCATGAATCCATACAGCACATTTTGTTGGTCGGTTCTGACGATCATGAAATGGATCACGATGGTGTTTTCCATAAATACAACCCTCACACCAATCTTCATCATCTGACAAATTAAGCCCAATTTTCTTAATGACGGACTTCACATGCCGTTTGTTCTGATGGCATAATCTTTCATGCCACAACTGAAGAGTTTCACCAGACGATGAAGCTGTGAGAACCTCAGCAGCTCTAGGAGGAGCATGCAATTTCATATTTAAAACATACAAGCCATTTGTCGTTTTTCTGCCAATCAAGTATGTTTTGTTTCCCTTGGTCAGTCTACAACCAACCTTGTTAGCGAAAAATTCGTACCCCTTGTCTAAGGAGCAACTGACAGAAAACAGATTTCGGCTCACATCCGGCACATACCATACATCCTTCAGGTGATTTATCTCCATTTTTCCATTAATTTTCACATCAACAAGTATGTCTCCTTGACCATAGGCCTTGATAACAGCATTGTTGCCAACCTGAACATATACAGGTGCCTCAAATTCAGAGAAGTCAACAAAGTGGTTTTTCAAATATGTCATGTGTTGTGTGGCCCCTGTGTCAGCCACCCAGGTATCATCACTTCCGCCAAACTTAGAATAGTTGCATATGAAAACATGTCCCTTCCCAATATTAGATTCCTGAACATCATTTTTGTAATGCGGACGATTAGGGCAATCACGAAACCAGTGGCCTGGTTTCTTACATTTATAACAGTGAGTCTGACGGGGACCACGGTGAGGTGTAAACTGTTTTCCACCATCACCATCTACACTCTGCAGTGCTACAGCGTTGTCACTATCAACACCAAGATCACTTTTTCTTTTATTTTTCATTGATAGTTGAGCAAGCAGGGCAAGCTCATCTGGTGATTCCTTCATGGGTAGACGCATTTCAATCAGTCTAAGTCGCTCAGTTAGACTATTCAAAGATCTATCCTTGATGGGTACACTCTCCCAAACACTTTTAAATTCAAAATAAGGAGGCGGAAGAGTTGACATTATTCGCCCCATCAATATCAATTCAGAAAGTTCTGCTTGCTCAAGCCTTTTCAGTTCCCCATTCAGTTCATTGAAATCACGTTGGAGGCGCGCAACGTGGTTTACAATACCATCATCAGAACTGAGGACCCCATAAGAGAAAAAACTTTCTAAAAGCCTGTCCAATCTCTGACTTGAACTTAGCTCGTATACTGAACTTAACTTATCCCAAATCGCCCTGGCTGTTGTACAAGATGAGGTAAGTTCTTCATTTGTATTGTTCAAGGTATTGACTAAAATGAGCTGAGCAAGTGAATCCTTGGATTCAAAATCGTCCTTATTAGAACCATCCGCGCCAACGTCAACTCACCATTAACAGCAACCAAAACCTTATGATGTTTCAAAACCAGATTTATTTGTCGTTTCCAACGAGACCAATTACTCTGGTCAACCAGTTTCTCCACCGAAGCCTTGAAATCAAAGGAACCTGATGCACTCATTGTCAAATGCCTCATCAGCGCGCGAGAACCCGAAAAAACGACACGATTCCGTCACTTCACAAAACGCACGATTCCGTCACTTCCATGAATTCAACAGACCACAGTTAACGTGAATCTGGGCCCATAACCTTTTAGGAAAGCCAAAAGAATCCTTAATTCGCACGAAACAGAATGTATTAAAACAAAAAGGGAAAAACAGTTGCAACATAACATCATAATAAGGTTGATGCACACATACACTGTCCGATAGGATTCTTATCAAAAAACGTTGTTGTTGTTGTTGTATTGTTGTCTTGGGTTTGCTTCAACAAACTGTGGCTGGGTGTCACAGTGTACTCTTTCGCCACACTGTGCTCACTCTGCAGTTGGGTGTCCAGAATTCCACTGCCGTACTCCCTGCGTGTTCGTATAAGCCGGACTAAAAGGGACACAACTTACACTTCATTCACATACATAACACACTGGGAACCCCCTACCTTGAGCTGGGATCGCAGAACACACCCCCGCAGGAAGGGGAACAGAATTCTCCTGCCATACCCTCTGCGTGGTCGTTAAATCCGGCCTTAAAGCTCACGACACTGACATACACAACATATTCCAGATACAAAATACACTGCAACGGCTTGCGTGGCAGAACACATTGACTTAAAACACTCATAATGAGCGAAAGACAGTCCTGGAAGTAGCTCACCAACACCTTTGAGCGATCCCCTATATAGGTGCGGCCTTCGGAATGAGGAGAGGGAAAAACCAGGTTTGAGCGTTCCTGGGGCGGCTGATAGCGTGTGTCCCGCTCACCACATCACCAGCGGCTGAGGGCTGACTCCTGAGTCCGAAAAACACTATTTGGGAAAATGGTCTGTGAACGATTTTTAGAGAAAACCACCGTACCAAATCAGATCAAACTTCATATCTCGCCCGCAGGTTACCATGGGACGCAAAAATAAGGGTATGCACAAAATCCACCGAATGTTAACTATAGTGGTCAAAACACCAATAATTTTTTTTCTCAAAAACGGCTCTAACGATTATGATTAAACTTTTTATATTGATAGGTCTCAATAAGGCAATTATAGCATAAAATTCCCATTCTTGGGAAAATGACGAGAGCAGCACAATAAGTTATCAAAATTTTCAACGAAAAGCGTTTTTAACGCGGTTTTTTCCTTTTAAACTCCGCTGGAATGTTAGTAGAATGTTAAAACAAATTGGTATTGTAGTCCAATCCAATACCTAAAGGGTGAGTGTTTAAAACCGCTCATGAGATACATGGGGCTCACTCCAAAAATTCCTGAATTTCAACTACCGCCGTTTCGCTTACTACCAGTTCTAACAGTTATTACCCTGTTACCAGCACAATGAATTCCACAACTGTAGGCGCTACCACTTCCTGCTGCTGGGACGTGTTGTTTGACCAAGTTCAAAGGAACTGAGTGATAAATGAATTGATTAAATAGAATTAGCCATGTACAAAGTGAATTGAAGTAGAGTTAAGGAAAGTTGTGAGTTGTAACGCACCAGATATTTTGTATGCTGATTGTGATGAAAAGATTTATATCCGTCAGCCAGAAGGTTTTGGAGTTCCAGGCATGGAAAGTAAAGTATGTCTCCTAAAGATATCAATTTATGGTTTAAAACAAATTTCGAGGCTGTGGTACAAGAAGGCTGATAAAGTTCTTAAAAGTGCAGAAATTAAACAGTCTGAAATCGAACCTTGTATCTATTTTAAAATGTCTAAGCATTCAATTGAAATTATAGGACTTTGGCTTGATGATTTTTTCATATTCTATAATGATAAGGAAGCGGCTGATAAAGATATACTACGTCAAAACTTTAAAACCAATGACCTATCACTCATTGCCTGGGTATGAAAGTACAACGTGGCAAGCAAAATAACACTTTGAAGACTTTGAAGTCAGGAGAAATATGTTGATAAAATTCTTGACAAATTCGGTATGTCAAATGCCAAGCAAGTTCGTAGTCCTTTGCGACCAAATTATAAATTTTCACTTTAGGGAGAGAATTACAATGTTCCTTATCAACAATTAATTGGCTCACTCTTATATTTATCTGTGTGCAGTCGCCCAGATCTTAGCTTTGCTGTGACCAGTCTGAGTCAATTTAACGTGAATCATACTGAAGAGCTTTGGCTCGTTTGCAAACATATTTTGAGATACCTGATAGGAACTAAATGCAAGGTCAGGTAAACCTCTAACTTGTTTTGTTGATGCCGACTGGGCTAACGACCCTACTAACAGCAAGTCATTTTACGGTTATGTATTGAAGTTAGCAAAAATCTTGGGAATGCCAAAAGCAAAAATGCATAGCTCAGTCTACGACTGAAGCAGAATATATAGGAATAAATGAAGCAGCAAAGGAATCAGTTTACATTCAGAATTTAATGTTAGAACTCATCTCGAATGCCGACTTGCCTAACTCAGTTTGCGATGTGAAATCGATTCCTATTTTTAATAATCAAGGCGCACTTGAGCTATCCAAAGATCGTGTTTTCCGCTAACTCACCAAACATACCCAAGTTAAATACCATTACATTCGAAATTTGGTTGCAGATAAGAAAGTTGAACTTATTTATCTCGAAACTAAAAAAATGATCGCCGATATTTTCACAAAAGGTTTAGGTCCCTCTAAGCACAAACTTTGTTGCGAGGGCATGAATTTGAAACACTGATTCTGATTATTGGCCATGTGCACTTTGTTCAAACGTTCGTACTCTATGTCAAACAACGCTAAATAAATATTGACTTCTGTAACAGCTGTTTCACTGTGGTGATATGATAACTCTCAGTACTGCCAACTTTAGTTCGTTGTTTGCGTGGCAATGCTTGTTCCATTAAGGTGTTGGGCGTGTTGGTTATCATCTAATGGCACAAGCTGCCTTATCCTAATTGTAAAGGGATTTAGGATGCTGTGCCATCCCCAATCTCCTGTTAGCATAGAGGTATATATGCAGAGGAATCGGGTAGGTAGTGAACAATAAACTAATAACGCGAACAGTACTCACTGTGTAATCAAGAACAAAAACGCAATGAACCAGCTTAGGGAGAACACTGGTGTAAAAACCTCGAAAAGAAAAATAACGAGGAATACCGAAGGACGTCATTTTCATCAAAGGTTACACAGATCACTATCCTTATACTAACATAGACACATATTACAACATCTCCTCCATGTTCAAATCGCTGCGATGATATTTTCCGTCTCAGCTTTTTTCCCAGTTTTGTATTCGCCTGTTCAAACGATGTGCTGTGCATAATACACTCGAACTCTTTGTGTCGTCGACTTACTCTTCCCGCAATTCCAATACATGATACCACTGCGTACTTATATAAATACAGTTCACTTTTACCTTTAATTTTGCCGTTTATTTTTCTTCTTTCATTTCTCACATTTTTCAGATTCAGTTTTCTTTCTCTTTATTTTATTAAGAGGCGTCAGATTGAGCGTAGCCCAGATACAGGCTACACAATTTATGCCACACCATTTCTTCCCAGCTTTGGGAGAAATATGACGTGTGTCCTTCTAAGAGCTGTGGGTATATACTCCAGGCCTACTATGTTTTCCAGGTTTGAGAATATTCTATCTTTCATATATATATATATATATAGTCGATTCAATAGTCGATGGAGCACGGTAATGGAGAACAGAGATTAGGATATGATAAAGAAAGATAAGAGCTAACCGAACCTATCCCCCCAATTTTTTGGGGTTAACTTATGTTCATGGCTTATTCTACTAACTCTATTTATTCTTCACTCAGTTCATTTGAAACATCACTTCGTAATTTATTGTGCTGCTTGTATTCACGCCGTGATCATTATGGAGCAATTTTTTTTGAAAATAAGCCATTTTGTCCAATGTTATTATTGGGTACAAAGATTTGGAAATAGTAGTAAGTGAAACTGCGATGTATAAAATTCCAAAATTTCCCGAGTAGCCTCACGTATTTTATGAGCGTTATTAAAAGCTCATTGTATAGGTATATGAATGGACTAACACCTCAATTTTGTTTAAAGATTCCTATAACGTTTGAGCAAAGAATTTATGAGGAAAAAACTGAGATAAAATAGATTTTGGCCAAAAGAGGTTAGATATTAAGTTTGAGCTGAATTGGTTCAGCCATGGTGTTCTTCCGACTCAGTAAGGTCTGAAACGTACAGATCTGAAGGGAACTAAACTTTTTTTTCAGACGATTACATACTTTTACTTTCTACTTAGTAGAGCCAAGAAAAGTAAAAAGTTTTTTTTACTTTTTATAAAAACTGCTGTCACAATTTGGAGTCTTCTATCAGCATGTTTTCCTTTATAGATATTTCTATATATAGGAAATGCCAAAATGTACCAAAGTACGTGTTTTTGGAATGTTTTAATATTTCCCTCAGTAAACGTTGAACTGTCAGATGAAACTGGTAGAATGGAAACATGCCTCAAAGAAGGTACTTAAAAAATTAAAAAAGGTTCATTTGAATTTATCTAATTGACTGTGAGGGGTGAGGGGGAATGCTAATAAACGATACTTGCTAACAACAGCCGCTGAACACAAAAAGACTCAACGTTGAGCGAAGGAAACTAACAAGGATAAATTTCACTAAGGTGTTTTCTTAATGTAAATGGAGTACGTAGTGATTTGTTCTCGATGTTGGTATTAGCGTTTTCCCGCTTTTCATTTGGAGGTTGTTCATGATTAAATTTACATCGTGATCCCGTTCAATATATTTCGGAAAGATGTTTTTCGTGATAATTCTGTCGCTGATGTAAGAATTTCGTTTGATATTAATTTGTGTCAGTTTTCGAAGCAAAGAGCTGTCCCATCACTGAATCGATATGAACATCTGTCACAAGTTGTGTTAAAAAAAACGTAGCGTGTTTGTACTATGCTAGTGGCCAAACTTCGTCATTTTTAAGAATTTCGGTTACGTTTCTGTCGAGTTTCAAGTCTCTTGGTAAGTCATGAAGTGCATCATTCCAGAAATTTCATGGCATAACCGAGATCCAGTTCTTAGTGTCGATCTACAAATCAAGAACCCAGACGAGAATTTTTACCGGTTAGCTTCTGGAGGGACAGATTCGCACGTCCTCGTGAGTAATTGATCATCTACTGTTATTGGCTGTAGACTGCAGAGTAAAATGAATTGTTCTTTAGATTTGGCATGCTGTCAAGAAGAGCGACGGAGCGTTGGAATTGAACTGCGTCTGTGATCTTACTAAACACCAGAAAGCGGTAAATGTCGTGAAATTCTCCCCAGACGGCAACTACTTAGCTTCCGCCGACGACGGTACTATTCTCTTCTTAATATTTTATTTTCCTATTAATCGAATTTCGTTCACACGTATAGCTCATTGCTTAGTCTACTTTCTAGAATCTTACGTGATTATATGGAAGAAGCGAGAAGAAAATGACGCTCCTGAATTGGGTGCAGAGATTTCACCTACAGAAAATTCTGAGCAATGGGCTCAATTGAAAGTACTTCGGGGCCATTTGAACGATATATACGATCTGTGTTGGTCGCCCAACTCCACTCAACTAGTGTCTGGCTCCGTCGACAACACTTGTATAGTATGGGACGCTGCTAAAGGTTCGTACAAACTGAGTTGGCATATATGTTGTTCAAGACTGGAACCACGTCAGATTGATTCCCAAAACAAAGGCCACAAGTCGATATGGGGGGAATTTTGGTTCTGAATTTAGAACCTAGATAGGAGACAGCTAGCTTCCATTACACTTTAAAAATTAGTGACACAATCAACACAACACGCAACTGACTTCATCAACAGACTACAATACGGATTGAATCTCAGTTTTGGTTGCAGCACCGAGACAGGAGACTGCAACTAGTGCCTCAGTCTCTTCGGCATCAACTGATGAAGTCAGTTGCGTGTTGTGTTGACTGTGTCATTGACGAATTCCAGGTTGTGCCAATTGCCTATAGGCGCTTACGAGTGCCTGTAATACTTGGTTTCCGTCGTTCCAACTCGAGTACAACTGCGTATAGTGAAATTACAGTAAAAAACAGTTAACAAAATTAACAAAAACGCAATTTTGGCAGTTTTATCGCAAATACGCTATGCTTGGTATCGGTTTCAAGGTATTTTTAGATACTGGGTCGAATTGAATGAGTACCAGACGCGTACAACTACGTATAGTGAAATTACAGTAATTATAGTGAGGCAAAGTCTACTAATTGAAAGAACTCGCGGGAACTACAGCGGAAGTCAATGTTTCGTTGTTAGTACTCCCTCTCTCCCGTCTCATCAAAACCACCCGCCGCTCGACTCGCAATGTCATGCCAATTGCCTACAGGCGCTTACGGGCGCCTGGAAAACATGTAGTCTCCGTAGTTCCATTGTAGTCAGATAATGTTTCGGATGGTTTTCTAGTATTTGTCGATGCTGATTCGAATGGGATGGGTCTCAAGCTGTCTAAGAGAACAATAAATCGTTGTGTAATAATTTGCAGCGTTTGTATTTGCCACTCTGTGTGCTTTGCCGGGAAACCTATTACTTTCTATCGCTTTGGGTACATGGGTAGTATTTAAGAAGAGTTGTGATGTGCAGCACATCAGTCAGATAAACGGCAAGCCACAGCCCCCAAGTACATGTATATACTGTATCTTAAACATATTTCCGCGTCGCCTGGTTATCTATGTTCTATGATTTCTCTACAGTTGTTTCGCCGTAATTCTGCTTTCTTTTGCTCTCCAATTACTATTTCTAATATCTGACTCTAAAACATTGAATAAGTAAATTTTACCACCACACTGTTAGTTATTCTGCTTTCTTCTGCTCCAATCACTATTTCTAAAATCTGACTCTAACACATTGAATAAGTAAATTTTACCACGATACTATTAGTTATGATGTATTCAGACACTCACCTCTATGGTTAATGTTTTTACTTCCCCAAATGATGTGATGTGCGTTGGATTCCACAACAATTCCTTGAACATCATCGTCCTTCAGTGTCCTCACCATTCACTCTGTTCTTAACTATCCTAAGTTCTCTAATTAGTGCAATGTCAATGTTTGGACTTACACATACTGCTGCAGCGTTCATGATGCAGCCCTGCAGTGGTGCAGATTGACCTAAAGCATGCTTAAGCTTCTTCAGGCCCTCCTCCTTCTGGGTGTCCCTGCTGTCTTAACATTGTTGGTTCGTATCTCAACTGGTGCTCGTTCTCTTCTGAATTTTCTCTCTTCATTCCAATCCCACTCTCTTTTGAGCTGGTGTCGTGTGATCTAGGCACCCCTCTGCCTAGAAAGGAATTTCCAACAATTCAGTTATCCTGTGCAAGGAGACCTGATTTTTTTCTGTTATCCCAGACCAGTCTGTTGTGATCTAGGGTGTTAATGGTTTGTAGATTACTGTACTTTGTAATTATTTGGTTGTCTTTGCTCCTCTAGTTGATGTCAAAGCCCCCAAAATACAACCACCATTTTGGATGCTACTAGACATTTTTTGTGACTCTAAGAAACACTAGTAGGGCTTCCCCTTCAAGGTATCATTCATGAAATATTTTTTAAAAAATGCTCTGGATAGTGGTAGTGTTGAAAATATTAGACTGGTTGTTAAAATCTTCTACAATTAAACTACTTAGGCTGTTGTTGGATCTGCTATTATTTAAAACTGCTTAAACAGAGTTTTTTGTTGTCTGCTATTTAATCACAATATTTGTATGTCTAATAGGGAAACGCCTCACTATTTTGTCTGAGGCCAAGAACTTTGTTCAAGGTGTCAGTTGGGACCCTGATAATAAATTCATAGCTACAATCAGCAGTGATGCGTAAGTTGTTTTTCTCGTCATCGAAATCGATTATTCTTTGGTGCTTATGATATTTTTATCGGCATTTTGTTCGTACTTGTTTTCAGGAAGTGCCGAGTTTACAATAGCAAAACACACAAAATGGTATTCAGTACGAGAAGCTGTCGTCCACCTGGCTCGAAATCCGAAGACAAAGCGATTAAACTCTTCCACGACGACACCCTGCAAACGTTTTTCCGTCGTCTGGAATTTAGCCCTGATGGGCTCCTTCTTTCAGTTCCAGCAGGTCTCTACGAGCCAACTGAAGAATCAAGTGAAGGTCGACAAAACGTCACCTGGTTATTCACTAAGCAACAACTTAACAAGTAATTGGTGCACATTACTAATAAGTAATTCCTTCACCTATGATCTTATTCTACGTAGAGATGAGTGAGTTCTTGATATGGCTGAAGATCAACGTCTTCAATCTAGGATTTTTTTTAAGGCGCTATTTTACTTTTGCATAATTCTGTGTATCATTACTAATTTTGCCTATCCCACCTCACTAGGAACGTGAAGAAAGTTCAAATGAGCGAGCCTGCTAGAATTTAGCTGTGGTTTCTTGTATAGGTTACATTCTACAAAGTTGGTCTTTGATTCTCATTGGGCGAACTGCTGATTCCTTTGTGTTTTGTTGGTATCCCCTTGATTTGTGTACTCCCTTGACGTAGGGATCTGGGAAAATCCAGGTGTTTAAAAATTCCTTCCTATTAATGCAGCAATGAATGAAGCCATGGAGACAACTTACCCCAAGAGAAAACCATATGGTATTTAGGTTAATTAGGGCTTACTCCATTTTCACAGTCAAGAAAGCAGTGTTGAAGGCAATATGATCTCAGTGGCTTTCAGCAACACCCGTAAAACGAGAATTAAACAGTCATGACCAAATTTTACAAACAATATCTGGTGCATTCAGCGATTTTCTGGACTCAAGCAACTAAGCAAATCATTCTGTTTATATCAACGTTCTATGTTGTAGGGCAGAGTGAAAAAGATAGAATTTTAACAGAAACTTGATTTTAATTGAATAACGGGAGAACACAAGACATCACCTTTTCCAATGGTGGCACAGACCAGAATACGACAACGAACAGAACTCAACCAATCGAGGTAGTTAAGAAAGGGGGAGGGACTCTTCAGTTCCTAGGTACAGCTAATGGAAGCTAATTAAGAATGACCTATATCAACACCCCGCCTTAATTCGGCTATTACATAAAATGCAAAAATGTTCAGGTGTTCACAAAGTACAAAAACATTCAATTTCAAATTCAAATGTAGGTTTCCAATATAACAAGCCTGCATAAGCATAATATCAGCATAGTATCACAGTATAGCACAGAAAGACATAAGAGTTAAGACATTCACAAAATTTTTATATTTGAAGATTTTATTTTTCGAAAACTCCGAATTGTTGGTGAAATTCAACGGGCTTAGCGGAAGGCATAGCTTTCTTGAGGCAGTCGGCTATCTGATTACAAGTAGGTATATATTCCAAGATGATATTGTGTTCCATTACATGATGTCTGACAAAATGAAATTTTACACCTATGTGTTTTGATATTTTTGTTTCACTATTGCTAGGAAATCTTAATCTTAATACAGGATTGGTATATCGTTATAATTCGCTGAAGTATCACCAGAAGGTAACGTAGACGTAGGCAATCGGTTAATTACGTACACAACGGCTTGCAAGGCATCTCAAGGAATGAACGTTTTTAATTGTCTGAAAATTACTTTAATTTTGCGTGAACTTTCTACAACTTTAACTGACTGACTGGCTGGCTGGCAGGAGGAGTTACGATTTCAAACAGCTAGTGTAAGCCAGTAAAGGTAAAACAATTACCGAACTGAACTTAATAGCGAAAGTGAAGCTAAGTAGCTCGTAAATTGACCACATAAGTATTGATTTTATTTCATGTCACTTTCCAGGTGTTGCCTGTTCTACCCACATGGAAGGGAAACATCCATGATCACCCGATGGTGTCCTATCAGATTTAAACTTCGACCAAATGCTAAGCCTGTAATTGATCTTCCTTACAAAATGATTTTAGCCATTGCAACAAAATCTTCCATAATCCTGTACGACACACAATATGCTGTACCTATTGGCCTCATTTCCAACATCCATTATACGAAGCTTACTGACCTCACATGGTAAATACCCTTTTAAATTTACCTGTATATATTTGTTTTATCACTTATTTCCTCTCAGTGTGGAGAAATGGAAGGGGTGGAGTACAAGTGCTAGTGTGCAGGTTGAACGAGCGCCTTAATGCATTTTCCCATTGAGCACATTTTTGCTTGCCACTCCCCGAACGGTAATAAGTCAAACATAAGTAGGGTTTTCTTCAGATTGTTACGTTTTGAGGCCTACAGAATCCTAAAAAACCTTATGGTTTGCGGGAGAACGGCTGAACTGATTGAGCTGGTCGTTTTTACGTTTTGTTCGTGATTTGTTGTTGACGTGAACATAAGGTTATGGGCGATTTCCACAGATTGGAAAGCGGGGTGGAGGATGAAAATGTATCAAAAACTAGAATTTTCGCATTTTTCTCGATAATGGCACTGTTAAGGTGCTAAGATGGGAATTTCGTGACCTCAACACATAGGGCTGGCTTGGAGGACTACTGTAAAATACCGATAAATTATTATTGAAACAAATGGTGAAAGAAGGGAAAGCTTGGTGAAAAGGACAATGAGGAAAATAATTCGAAATTAAAGGGGTTTATATTAAAATAAGAAATTCTGCTAAGAAAATGAAAATACAAAGAAGGCTCGAGCAAAGAAATGAATGCATGAATTTGATTTTCGTTGGGGCCCTTGATGAGGTGGGTGAATGTGGCGACGTGATGTGTGGAAGAAAATAGGAACGATCTTACCGGTGTTCGGAAGTAACAGAGATGATAGAGGGAAAAGATGAGATGAAGCAAAGTGAAGCGACACGTAGAAAAAGGGATTGATGAATCGCGTCTTAAAAGGTTGGATCGAACGCAGTTGCACTGCAGTAGATGTAGAAACGCACTGATCGCATGAGCAGCTCAGTAGGCGGAGGAAAGTTGGTGGGGTGATGCCAGTTTTGGTGTGTCTTGATGGGATTAGATGAGCAAAGTTTTCAGGGCCACGTTTGTTTGCTGCTCCTTTCTGTTGTTGGTCAAAGGAGCAGCGGGGTCAGTAATGAGGAGAGCGCAGAGTTCGAGGGCCTCAGAAATTTTCGCCCCAATATTAAACAGGCACTAACAATTTTGATTAAACGTTCCAATGATCTGTCACTAGTGTGGGAATTGTAAACTTGATGAACGAAAGTATTGTGGTGTCGAATCCAAGCAACGGAAGTTGTGATGATGTTGCTAGGGAAGGACGACGGGGACGCGAGTAACAACGAGAAAAGATGGTGTCGTGTCGGGATTTCCGTCTTGAAAGTTGTTGTGTCCGGTTATCGAAACGCGAACGATTTGTGCGCTCAAGAACATTTGATTAATAGAAAGAGGACTGAAAATATAACGGTTTGTTTAGTTTTAAAGTAATTGTTCATAAAGTTTAGACAGTTCACGCGTTAGTTGTATGTTGTTATTGTCTTTCAGAGTTAAGCCAGTTTTTATCAAATACGAACAATTGAGAAACGGTACAATTTGGTGTCAGAAGTGGGATAAAAAAACTGTTCTTGAAAGATTTAATAACTTCATGCCGGTAGAAACAAGAAGTTCTAGTTTATCGAACATGGAAACTTTGTTGAAGGAAATAATGACTAAAATCGAAAGTAGTCATGACGAGATGAAAACGCTGCAATTAGAAACGAGGGCACAGATGGAAGGGTTGGTCGATGTTATGAACAGACAGAATGGGCGGCTGGACAGAATGGAGTGTGATGTCAGAGAAATTCAAACTGATTTCCAGAACAAAATTGAAAAACTGGAAGCACAGATAGAACACCTTCTTCGTGTAGAAAGACACGAAACTGCTAGTACAGATAACGGACAAGTACTCCTGGTTGATCGGCATTCGCTGAGGGTAAAGGCTCCGACCTATGATGGTAAATCAGGTTGGTCGAGCTACATGCGACAGTTCGCTGCTGCTGCTGTAGCCAATAGGTGGAGTAATGAAGAAAAGGCGGCAATGTTGATTGTTTCTCTTCGTGGCAATGCTGCGGATGTTCTACAAAGCATCCCTGAAGAACGTTTAGACGATTTTCAATTTTTGATTGAGCTCTTGGAAAGACGATTTGGTGACAAAGGACTGGAGCAGTTGTACAAAACACGATTTCGTACCCGAATGCAAAACCCAGGAGAATCTTTGCAAGAGTTTGGAGGCGAAATATCTCGGTTGATGAAGTTGGCTTACCCAATATCAGACGACGAGATTTTGGAGGATATGGCTGTCGATATATTCGTGGATGGCATACAAGACCAAGGTTTACGAGAAAAAATGAAGATTGCCAAACCGACTTCCCTAGGAGAAGCAGTGGCACGGGCTTTGGAATTCGAAGCCATCAGGACCAGCATTAGTAAAAACAACATGCATGTTAGAACTTCAAGTGTGCGGTATGATGTTAGCCCGCCTTGAAAGAACGAAGAAGACCTGCCAAGTTTAGAGCTTTTAAAAGACCGGATTTGTGATCTCCTGAATGAGATGGCGGTATCAACTCCATTAAAGAAGAATCCCAAGAAATGCTTCAAGTGCGGCAAGCCTGGACATTTCAAAAGACAATGCCGGGAGAACCAGGAAAACATCCAGTAGCCAGCTTCATGGGGCGGAAAATGGCTAACTCCTCTCAAGCTCCTGAATTGATCATCCAAATTTCACAGTTAACACACTCTGACAATAATTTATTACTGGAAGGAAAAATTGCCGGAACCGAGTGCTCGATAGTTGTAGACACCGGGGCTAGTCACACCATTGTCAGGCCGAATATTTTGCCAAATCAAATAATAAAAACTTGTGCTGGAACCTATTCAATTGTAACTGCCACTGGGGAGAGCATACCAGTGTTGGGTCAAGCACTTGTGGATATTGAAATAGGAAGTTTGGTTATGTCTCATCCAACATTTGTAGCAAATATTTCTGATGCTGTTATCTTAGGTGTGGATTTTATGAAGGCTCACAAAGTAATTCTTGATTTTGACCAACATCTGATGAAAGTTGCCGATTCTGAAATAACTTTGAGATGCAAGGGAGATGATTCAGTGATATGCAAAGTGCTACTAAGAGAAGACATCACTCTTCCTGCTTGGAGTGAAACTATAACTGGAGCCGAATTGGACGGAGAAGCTGAATGCATTATGCTAGTTGAGCCAGCTGCTTTATTAGATGATGGATCAGTTCTCGGTCGTGCAATAATTTCCGGTGACACTAGTGACGTACCTGTACGCTTGCTGAATGTGACTGATTTAGATAAGACTTTGATGAAAGGAACGGTGATTGGTGTGTGTCATAGGGTGGTGAGCATTCAAACGACTAATGATGCGGGAAATGAAGCTTGCACAACCAATTTGGGATCGAATGAGACATTTAGTGAACTTGTTGAAAATTCAGTAGCATCTTTAGGCACGCACGACAAAAGTAAAGTGAGTGATCTGCTTTCGAAATTCAAACACGTATTTTCATGGGACGAAACGGACCTTGGAAGAACTAATTTCGTTCAACACCGGATAAACACGGGCGATCATCCTCCCATTAAGTTAGCCCCAAGAAGAATTCCTCTCGCAAAACAGCCAGTAGTTGATGGAATGATAGAAGAGATGCAATCCCAAGGAGTCATCGAAGAATCGATAAGCCCCTGGGCCGCCCCTGTGGTGTTAGTGAAAAAGAAAGATGGAACAACTAGATTTTGTGTTGACTATCGAAAGCTGAACGATGCCACAAAAAAAGACAGCTATCCATTGCCAAGAATCGATGATGCGTTGGATACGCTAGCTAATTCCATCTACTTCTCGACTCTGGATTTGAAAAGCGGGTACTGGCAAGTCGAAATGCATCCTGATGATCGTGAAAAGACTGCGTTTTCCACTGGTACAGGACTTTATCAATTTAATGTCATGCCTTTTGGGCTATGCAACGCCCCAGCCACTTTTGAAAGACTGATGGAGTCAACCCTAAAAGGACTGCATTGGAAAAGCTGCTTGATTTATTTAGATGATGTTATCATCTTTAGCAAGACGTTTGAGGAACATCTGAAGCACCTGGAAGAGGCTTTCTTGAAATTTTCTGAAGTTGGACTTAAGTTAAATCCTAAGAAATGTCAATTTTTCAGAGACAGAGTTAAATATCTAGGACATCTTATATCATCAGCGGGAGTGGAAACAGATGAAGAAAAGATAAAAGCAGTTAAATCATGGCCAGTACCAAAGGACAAACATGAAGTGAAAAGTTTCATTGGTCTTTGTACGTACTACAGAAGATTTGTTCGTGGGTTCTCGGAAATCGCTAGACCTTTACACAGATTGACTGAAAAGGATAGAGCTTTTGAGTGGTCTCAAAGCTGTCAAGCATCATTTGAGCACCTGAGAGAAGCCCTATGTTCAGCTCCCATCTTGGCATACCCTAGGGCTGGGAACGAATTTATTGTGGACACCGATGCAAGCAACACTGGGATTGGAGGCGTGTTATCTCAACTTCAAGAAGGTGAAGAACGAGTCATAGCCTACTTTTCTAAGACACTTTCGAAATCGGAGAAGAATTACTGTGTTACTAGAAAAGAACTTTTGGCAATTGTTAAAACTCTGGAACACTTTCACAAGTATTTGTTCGGTTCTCCATTTTTACTGCGAACAGACCATGCATCACTGACTTGGCTACTAAATTTCAAAAATCCAGAAGGGCAAGTAGCTAGATGGATTGAAAGGCTTCAGGAATACCAATTCCAGATAGAACATCGAAAGGGGCAGTTGCACTGCAATGCTGATGCACTATCAAGGAGGCCATGTAACCAAGATTGCAAGCATTGCAAACGGGCAGACGAAAAAGAAGTGGTCCTTTGCAAGAAAACCATTTTGCAACCCACGGGTGAGTGGAGCTGTCAAGGAATTCGAGAAGAGCAGGAGAAAGACGAGGACATTGCACTAATTTTGGTCTACAAGGAAAATGGTAGCCGCCCATCGTGGAATGAGATTTCCCCTAAGAGCTCAGATTTCAAGTGCTATTGGGCACAGTGGGACTCCATGGTTGTAGAGGATGGGGTCCTGAAAAGAGTTTGGGAAAGCCCAAACGGAAAAGAAAGGAGATACCAGATTGTTCTTCCTACATCCCGGAGAAGTGAAGTACTCCGTGAAATTCATGGAGGAGTATCTGGCGGTCATTTTGGAGTCAGGAAAACACTGGAGAAGTTGAGGTTGTACTTCTATTGGGTGGGGTACCATGATGATGTAGCAGAATGGTGTCGTAGATGCAAGGAATGTGCGGCAAGCAAAGGTCCTTCAGCTAGAACTCGAGGTGCTATGAGACAGTACAACGTTGGAGCTGCATTTGAAAGGGTAGCTGTCGATGTGGCTGGTCCATTCCCCCGAACTGCCAGTGGAAATCGATTCATTCTGGTTGTCGGAGATTATTTCAGTAAATGGACTGAGGCGTATGCTCTTCCAAACCAAGAAGCAACAGTGGTTGCTAATGCTTTGGTTAACAATTTTTTCAGTCGGTTTGGAGTCCCCCTTGAACTGCACTCAGATCAAGGGAGGAATTTCGAATCAAATGTGTTCAGAAAAGTATGTGAGCTTCTTGGGATACGGAAAACTCGAACCACCCCACTACACCCCCAGTCAGACGGAATGGTGGAAAGATTCAATAAGACCCTCGAAGAGCACTTGAGAATTTGTGTAAATGAACACCAAGACAATTGGGACGATTATCTGCAGTTGATTATGATGGCCTATCGATCCGCAGTACACGAAACAACTGGTAGAACGCCAGCCAGCGTACTTTTTGGTAGAGAACTTCGGCTACCTTGTGACCTTCTGTTCGGTACACCCTCTGGAGAAGATGTTGAAGTAAATGACTACGCCGACGAGTTACGTAGTAAGCTAAAAAATATCCATGAAGAAGTTCGGCAGAAAATACAGATAGAAAGTGACAGGATGATGTCAAAACATCGGGGAAAACTTTCGAAACTGGAGAAATGGTTTGGCTTTTCAACCCAACAAGGAAAAAGGGTAGATCTCCCAAACTACAGAACAATTGGGAGGGTCCATACACCGTAATTACAAAGATAAACGATCTAGTGTACCGAATCCGAAAATCAGCTCGGTCCAAAATGAAAGTGGTTCATTTGGACCGACTTCGGTCTTATCACCAAGATGGAAATGACGTTGTTCGAGACGAACAATTGTTGGAAGGGGGTAATGTGGTGTCGAATCCAAGCAACGGAAGTTGTGATGATGTTGCTAGGGAAGGACGACGGGGACGCGAGTAACAACGAGAAAAGATGGTGTCGTGTCGGGATTTCCGTCTTGAAAGTTGTTGTGTCCGGTTATCGAAACGCGAACGATTTGTGCGCTCAAGAACATTTGATTAATAGAAAGAGGACTGAAAATATAACGGTTTGTTTAGTTTTAAAGTAATTGTTCATAAAGTTTAGACAGTTCACGCGTTAGTTGTATGTTGTTATTGTCTTTCAGAGTTAAGCCAGTTTTATCAAATACGAACAATTGAGAAACGGTACAGTATTAAAACGGAACTGTTTTGTATTTAACACTAAATCCAACATTTACCATTTTTGAACTATATCCACTCGCTTATACCACTTAGTTGGATCTTCAAGACATAGTTTTGACAGCACAGCAACGATGGAAACAGTCAGTCTCTCCACCAGCCCATTTGCTCATTGTAAGCCAGTCGTTATCAAATGAAGCTCAATGTCCTCACTCTGACAGTACTCCTTGAGTTCGTGGCTATTGAATGCTGTTCCTATATCACAAATAATTCATGATGGGTTTCTAAAGACTTCTTTCTGGATCTCTAATTTCCTAATTACTTCTGCAGTTGTCCTCGATTTTGTAGGGTACAGCCAAACAAATTTTGTAAAAGGATATATGACCGCTAAGATTGTTAGTACATTTTCAACGTTCCAATGGTTCTAGATAGTCAATATGGAAAGTATCAAGAGGCTTGTCTCCTTTTGGTATTGACCTCAGTTCACCCTCTCATTTGTCAGGATGCATGGGACGCAGGTGGATATCACATCAGACACTTTCTTCGTCATTCCAGGTATGGGTAGTAATTTTGTTCTAGCTCTTTTCCATTCAGGCAACAGTGAAATGACCTCTCTCGTGCACCTGTCGAATTACGCCTTCTTGCGTAGGTTATGGGGTCACCAACAGCTCTAGCTCTTGGGAAAATCGGTAGAGAACGTCATTTTTAGTAAGATAAGTCTTGATATGTGGTCGTCTTTAATATCTTCTTGATGGCTTGCAACTCTCCATCTTCATTTTGACATCTTCTACTTTAGGATGCTATCCCGAGTGGCCTAATTCCCATGATAGGACATGCTTCATCTTCACTACAGGCCAATGCTCAATTACATACTCAAATTCTTCTAACAAGATTGCCCACCTGGCACCTAGGTCCTTCTTCTGCATTGTTTTGGTGATTGCTGAACAGTCGGTTAAAATCTTGAATTTCATTCCGAGTAAATACACTCTAAACTTCTTCAATGCTTCCACTATTGCCAGAACCTTCAGCTCATAACTGCTGTATTTTCGTTGTGCCGGTGTTCTGCGACTGAAGTAGTGCACAGGATGCATTCCATCTTCATCGATGGCTATCTATAGCAAAACACCGCCGAATCCTTCTATGCCGAATCCAGTCAATCCCAGAAAACTTCGCACTTGTTTGGTTGTCGTTGGCTCTCTGAACTTTTTCATTGCCTTCGTTTTGTCCAGTGATGGATACACTTTTCCCCCTTCGATCACATGTCCCATAAATTCTATTCATTTTTTGAGGAAATGGCGTTTCTTAAAGTTTACTTCCATCCCATAGGCACTTGCGTTTTCCAAAACTACTTCCAGTTTTGCAATAGCTTCGTCTTCATCCCTGGCAGGTAATATGAAGTCGTCCTTGTAGGTAGCTAGAATACCATCATTTATGAGGGGTCTGAATGCAGCATTGACAGAACACCCTTAGAGAAGTACACAGTCCAATTGGAACCTTACAGAACCGGTATTGTCCTGTCTGCGTCACAAATGATGTGTACTTGCGGCTGTCAATTCTGACATCTACATGGAAAAATCCGTTTTTCAGGTCGAGAGTAGAGAAAACGTTGGCACCCTTTAGCACGTCAATCTGGTCTTCTATATCGATCTTTCAGCACTACCTTGTTGATCTTTCGGTAATCTATGCACACTCTAGCACTATTGTCTTTCTTTGTAACAACTACCACTTGACTGGAGAATTCAGTTGGCTCAACGATGCCTTCTTTTCCCAATATTTGATCTGTTGTTGCACTATCTCAGTTTCCTTAGGCGACCAACGTCTTGAATGATGCCAAATTGGTGCATTGTCCTTAAGTGTTGTCGTCAGTTTGACATCTGTGTATTTTGTCTTCTTTGGGGAATAGTTGGTGTTAGACCGGGCACAAATAACGAACGAGTTAACTCGGTTTGTATACACGGTCTATTATGATTGGGTTGATACAAGAATGTAGATGCAAGATTAATAGTTGGCGTACAGACGCAAGAATAATGTTCGAACAGACGCCAAGGCGTCACAGCAGCACTCCAAAACACTTGGGCCAACATGACAACACTTAAATTGCCCAAGTAGGGCCACCAACACAACACCAAACTGATGGAAATTTTCCCTTCGAGAACAACCTTCACTGTCAAGATAAAACTAGAGGGCTAGGGGTGAGCCTGAATGATTTAATTGAACTGAACTTGAAGAATACAGATTAAGAAAAAGGAAAGGGCTAGGATGGAGCAGGAGTGATTTAGGGAAGATGGCGTCACAAAGAAAGTAACAGCATGGAGTAGTCGAATACCTTCTGCTCGGCAGAACATCAACCCCCCCTTTCTTTGTCAAGGAGGTCATTCTTCCATTGGTAGAGGGCAAAGTTTGGTTAACAGTCGAGTTTTTACCCCGGTGCTGGTCCGAACCTCAGCCACTCGAGAGACCCCATCCGGGCCAGGATGAAGCTGTGAAATGCGCCCCATGGGCCAGGATAGAGGGGGGGGGGCGTTATCTTCAGCTATGATAACAACGTCTCCCACAGAAGCCAGTCTATGAACAGAAAAGGGCCAGCAAAGTCTACACCAACCTGCTCGAATACAAATGAGTGCTCGACTCTAGCAGATGGGAGCTGACCCATTACAGGCTGGAAATGGACGAGGCTTGACTGAAAATAACGTTTGCACCTAGCCAGGAGCTTGGTTACAACGTTGCGACCATCTACGATCCAGAATCTGCTGCGCAAATGAACTAGTGTAGCTCGAGGGCCTACATGGAGGCATGTCTCGTATGCATGTCGCACTAAGAGGGAGCAAGCACGTCATTGTGTGGAATGAGAGCTGGGTGCTGAGATGCAAAAGGCAATGAGCTATTAGATAATCTACCGCCAACCCGAATTATTATGTGAATCCCTGAATATTCCTAATTGTTTCATGTACTTTGTAGGTCGCCCCTTGGGATTCAAGGTCGGCGTGAATATCAGATAGGCCTCGTTGTTGGGATTGTCGCTGACAAGCGTGAGCTCAGCATCTCGAAGCTCGGCTGTTGATAAGGGGCCAACGTGAGAGCGAGAATTGAGGCAGTTGACTTTGAAGGAAGAATCCATGCTACAATTCGCCGTATGTGGCTATAAGAACTATAGCGTTCTTCATGAGTGAAACAGCGCTGGAGGCTACAAGGGCATGAACTTGTTTGGCTGAATTTAGCTTTACTGAGTTAAATCGGGTGGACACGAGTGATGGGCCAATTGCCGATCTTGAATCAACCACTTAGGTCCTTGCCACCAAAGCCGGCTGTGCACGAGCTTATCTGGAAATGCTCCTCTAGAGGCAATGTCTGCAGGATTATCTGATGAGCGAACATGATACCAGAGTGATTGAGGGATGTTACTCAATATTTTAGCGACCCTGTTACCCACAAATACCTTCCAAAGTGGAGCTGGATTAGCTGTTAGCCAGACAGTACTATTGTGCTATCTGAGCAAGCCACACACAATTGTCTTGAATGTGTGGGAATAGGGGCCTGACTTTTGTTCATAGTTTACCCAGCAGCTCTGCAGCAAGAAGCTCGAGTTCTAGGAATTGTTTCTGACTTGATTGGAGCTACTTTGCCCTCGCCATAATTAGACTGGACAGTAGTTTGCGAGCAAGAGTATGACACATGGTAAATGACCGCTGCATACATCGCTCAGAGGCATCCGCAAACCCAATGAGCCACTGGTGCTTGCTGTTAGAGTCTACCCAACGAGGAATGCGCAAAGAAACGAGACTAGGCATGGAATGAGCTAGTTTGGACCAGTCATGGGCAAGTGAAGTAGGAATAGGGTCGTTCCAATTAACTTTTGAATGACAGACTTCAATGCTGAATGAATCGAGCTTGAACTGAGATTGGCATGACCCAACCGGCTGGATCATAAATTCGACCAATTTGGCTAGCGAGGTCCCTCTTTGTGTAAACGTTTGGAGTAGTTGGGACTTTGAAAAAGAATGAGTCCGAGATAGGGTTCCACGCTATGCCCAGCATCTTAAGGGCTTTGTCCTCTTCAGAACTGATATTAACAGAGTTCGAGAGTGGTAAGCGGTGCTCGGTTGGAATATTTTGAAGCAAGAGTGGATCATTGGATGCCCATTTTCTGAGCTCCAATTGAGCAGAAGCAAGTAAAGAAATGAGCTGATCACGGCATAATAGCCTCCCCACGGTTTTCCCCACCGTGGACGTCATCCACATGCACCCTGACGTAAGATTTGAGAACCAAGCGAAAATCTTGCTCCCGCTGGTCAGCTAGATGCTGAAGAACCTGATTGGCTAGAAAGGGCAGAGGCTGTGCCATACGTTACAGTACAAAGGGCGTAGTCTTGGATGGGCTCAGAAGGGGACTCACGCCAGACCAATCGAAGTACAATGTCCTGATCCTCAGGTGGGTTGTTTATTTGCCGGAACATCTGACGGATGTCAGCAATGAATACAAGCTTGAATGATCTAAATTTAGTGATCATGTCACTGATGTCAGATTGAAGCTTGGGTCCTACAAGCAGGATTTCATTGAGTGACCTCCCATTGAGGTATAGCTGTGATGCATTGAATACAACCCGAATTTTGTCAGGGGATCATCTGAGCGGTGAACAGCATGATGAGGTACATAATAATGAGGAGTATCAATGGTAGGTTTGGGTACAGGCGCATATGACCAAGCACGAGATACTGTGCATTAATGCAGAATAAGATTGAGCTAGACTTGGGTTTTTGGCAAGCTTGGATTCTAGACGATAAGGCTTGACTGGAGGTGGCTTGAATGGAAGCATTGAACATGACTCTCATTGAGTAACAGGGTCCCCTCTGAATATGCAAGAGTTTGATGCTAGACTATAAGGCTTGACTGGGGGTGGCTTGAATGGAAGCATTGAACATGACTCTCATTAGAGTAACAGGGTCCCCTCTGAATGTGCAAGAGTTTGATGCCAGACTAAACAGCTTGACTTGAGTTGCCCGCTCCTGAATGGGGGGAACTACGCAATATAGATTGCGTAGTGCAGTGCTCCTGGCGGGTCTCTTAGTGTAAAACTGGGGGCGAGTGCGACCTTCACGGCAGTTCAGAGGCACAGCCTGAATAGAGGTAGGCTTAGAAAGAACACATGAATTAGAATTGTTGAATTACATGATTGGGAGGGCATGCCACATCAAAATCACACTTTTGAACCACAGGGCTGAATTGCACAGATTTACTGGACTGATGCTTTAGCTTTCCTAAAACTAGCCAACCCAGTTCGGAGTTGAGAAGCCAAGGTGAAGTGCCAATGGGCTGAACACAGTCTGTACGAACAAGATGCATGAACAATTCTACACCTAATAAGCATGTCCACAGGACGTTGTATGTGGAACAGGGGTCAGCGAGAGAATTCCCAGAGCCAGAATATGTTTCACTTGGAGGGATCTAAATCCTTGTGAGGCAGGGGCCCTACAACCTGATCTAACATTGAAGCAGGAATGGAACAGTGGAGCCAGATTTAGTATGCAGGTGCCCTCTAGCAGAACCGATTACCTTGAACCGTTTCCCTACAACACCTAATTTTGATGGAGCTAGGATTTTTGACCAAATTTGCCTCTGCGAGCCAGATCAAAGGATATTTATGCGTTCACCCGTGCGCCACTGTCAATGAGAATTCTGGCTTGCACGAGGGGAGACCCAGTTCTAGCCGAGACCCGAACCATTGCTGTAGGCAGCAGGCCCACCAGTGATGGGAAATGAAATGAGGATGTGGCTTGACGGGTAGTGTTAGAGCTGGGGTCAGGAGAAGGAGCTAGGATAGAGCTAGGATTAGAATTTTCATGCTTGACACTACTGATTGTTGAATCAAACACCAGTCCAGACCTCCTGCAAAGACTTCAGCCTGAGTTAGGGGAGCCCACGCTAAGGAGGTGCTGGTCGTTGCTAGTCATGCAGGATCACCCCTTTCTCCCCCCTGAGAGGGGGTGCCCATGTCTACCTGAGGCAGCGAACTAGAGGGGCGAGAATGGGACATGTTCACTCCACTTCCCCCTTGTTGGGAGAATGGAGATACCTCCGAACCCCAACTGCGCAGAGCAGGGTCGGACTGAATGTTGGGATTGTCTGGATTTAACACATGATTACTACTAGCATGGGGGAGACGCGACCTAGGTGAACTAGCAGGAGTATCCGCTGATCTTGGGTGAAGCCATAAATGATGACGCTGATTACAGATGCTGCAGGATCGGGTGGAAGGGCAGGAGCCAGTGGTGTGATTGTAAGAGTAAATAGGTTTTGACTTACTGCTGAGCTCAAAACCTCGTCTATTTGCTCGTCTTGAGAATGATCGAGCGTGTTTAACAACGCTTTACCTTCCTCGATAAATGATCTGCTGAGGGCAAGTCCTTCTGCGGTTTCAGGTGGTTCACGGCGCGCACTAGCCCGAATCGACCATCTACGCACTTGGTTGTATATAATCAAATCTTCGGCGAGATTGTCGCGCACGGCTGGATCCTGATGATTTTGAATGATTGAGCCATGAGGAGTATCTGGCAAGGATATGACGCACGAATAATAACTTCGGAGGTTCGACGAACGAAGAAGCGAGAATCAACGAGAAGTTGATTGCTGGAAGTTACTCAGCCAACCAACAGAATCCCGGGTTTCGCACCAATGTTAGACCGGGCACAAATAACGAACGAGTTAACTCGGTTTGTATACACGGTCTATTATGATTGGGTTGATACAAGAATGTAGATGCAAGATTAATAGTTGGCGTACAGACGCAAAAATAATGTTCGAACAGACGCGCAGCGTCAGCAGCACCCAAAAACACTTGGGCCAACATGACAACACTTAAATTGCCCAAGTAGGGCCACCAACACAACACCAAACTGGATGGAAATTTTCCCTTCGAGAACAACCCTTCACTGTCAAGATAAAACTAGAGGGCTAGGGTGAGCCTGAATGATTTAATTGAACTGAACTTGAAGAATACAGATTAAGAAAAAGGAAAGGGCTAGGATGGAGCAGGAGTGATTTAGGGAAGATGGCGTCACAAAGAAAGTAACAGCATGGAGTAGTCGAATACCTTCTGCTCGGCAGAACAGTTGGAAACCAACATTTCCAGTTTGGATTTCGTCTTTGGATCTTAATCCGTGCCCATGTTCAACGTTCTCTCGGGAACATCTGCAATCGTGAAGATAGGGAGGGGATTTGAGCAAGTCCACAATTTAAAAGGGACACCTCCACAATTTACGTTACCTAACTCCTCCATCCTTAACAAAAGAAAACTTACAGGAATAATTAGTCTCGAAAGTTTTCTTGTACAATTTCAATTTGATAATGAGAAAAATATAAGGTGTTAATGGTTACATGAAATAATACAAGGATAGGTAAGAAGATAACATTGCATCAAACATTTCTCTGAGGATTCATTTTGATCTGGTGACATTTAACGATATTGTATCCAATACAAGTTGCAATTAGGATATATAGGATAACTGTCCAAGTACTGGGGACTAAAATTTCGAGGTTGAGTGAATTGATAGGCGGTACAACTGGTGATTCTTTAATATCGAGAAGCGCAACGTTTTTTAGCGAAATCTTTGACACTGGTAATTGCCGTGGTATTAACTGTAGATGAGGTGCTTTTATTAACAGGGGTTTGCCCATTGTTTCTATTTTGGGGTTGCTTAAGGTAATGTTACGGTAAGTCAAGGTGTTATTACCGGGGCTCAATAAATAAATCCCGTGCAAGGTTTGCGCAAAATTTCCAGAATCGGTGCTAACTTCAATTTTGTCTGTATGAGGGGAAATAATGAGGTACTGGTTTACCGCTTCGATTAATTGCACTTGGTTTGTTTCGATTTCTAATTCTGTGTAACTGCAATGATCGGTTGAGTTGTTCACAATAATGTCTCTCTCACAAGTGCTTTCTGAAAACGAAAGGATGTGCTTCGGACAGATGTACGGCTTCCTTAGGTTGCAATTGCTCGTCAATAGCTTGTGACATAGCGGCGAGATTAATATGTACTTAGTTACTGGTAAGATTGTTATGAACTGGTCTTGATATTTTGTTGGCACGGGCTGTAGAAAGTATAAATCATAATTAACATCGCTAACTATTGGGATGTCTAGAAAATAAATGACTTCTTCGGTGCTCATCATACACCTGACTCTAATTTGGGATTTAATCTCAAAAAGTTTCTCTTCATACTCCAGCAGATGGTTGCCATAATATTTTGATAATTTTCAGAGTTGTTTTAGTAAGATGTGTGGCTTTATGATACTAGGGTGTAGTATTCCTTGCCTACGGAAGGTGACTGAAGTTTCTATGTCTTGAGCTATTTCAAAAATCAACTGAAGGACTTCGTATTGGTGTCTTAAGTTTGTTTCTACGTTGCGTACGTGAGTTTCAAACAACGAGGCTTCAGCTATTATAGAAAATTCGTTAGAGATATCTAGGTTGTTGGATTTGATTGTCTCGAGCGTTTTATTAAATTGTTCTACGATGGCCTGATTGACTGTATATTGGTGTTGTATCTGCTGTTTGAGGTTTTCCTGGTCAGTTTGTAAGTGAGATAGTATTCTGTCGTATTTTTCGGCGTCGGTCGCATCTAAATTACCGATCACGAATTTTACGATCGACCCTTGGCCATTGATCAACTCTCTTTTTCCTCTTTTTATTATTAAAGAGTCGTGAAGTTTTTCTTCCAGTATAGTGATGGAATGATTCACAAGGCTTGTTAGTAGGTGGGTACGGTCTACTGCTGTTTGGTCTGTTTTAATTAGATCAACCACGGAGTTAAGGTTATCTTTCGCCTTTGTTATATGTTCTAGTAGTTCAGTAAGTTTATAGTAATGTGTGATAGTGTGATAAGTTTGTAAGATTTTAGCGTCTCCAAGTTTTATTGGGAGGAGTCCGGGGTTGTCCGTTAGGTCATGGAGTTCGAAGGTCCAGGTTGTGGTGAGGAATGAGAAGAATGTGGAATAGAAGAAGATTTCTTCATCTTTCCTTTTTTTGTTTTTCGGGGACATTTGACGTTGGAGAGGTAAATTTTTCCACGTGTATTATGGTGGCAAGGGATGATTTTTGCCGTTTTTTGTCCTTTGTCTATGGTGGTTATTGTTTCTTTGTTATATTTGTTTTTGGTTTTTCGTTGGAACTGCTTATTTTTGACGTAAACTTTGGAGGGGATGTCGGGTAATTCTTCTCCTCCTTCGTTTCTTTTGTTGATGTGTTTCTCTTTGTATTGTACGTTTCGGTTGTGGATTTCAGTATATATTGTGTTCATTTTGCGGTGTTCTACGTAATGGTTCAACAATCGTTCCAAATTTATGTCAAGAAGTGTATCGTTGTTTATGTGGCCATAGACGATTTCAAACGGAGTGAGTTTGGTTACAGAGTGTACTGATGAGTTATATGCTATTAGAGCGTAGTCAATTTTGGTTTTAACCGAAGCACAGAAAAATTCTTCGCGATTGTTCAGTATTCTCAGGTGCTCGACTAGAGTCGAGTGGGATCGTTCAACAGGGCCGTTTGCGTCGGGGTGCTGAGAACTAATGAAATGGACATCGATTTTGTGAAGGGCCAACATCTCTTTTACTAATGAAGAGTCAAATTCGGCCGCATTGTCCATGTTGATGGTTTTTGGCGTCCCGTGGTGGGCAAAGAACTTTACGAGGTTCTTGACGACTTCTAGGCTGTTACCAGATGTTAGCAAATAAGCCGAAATACAAGCAAATAACTTTGAGAACACATCAATTACAGTGAGAAATTTGCCTCCGTCCAATGTTATTTTGTCTATGTGTAATATTTCAAACTGTTTGGAAGGGGTTGGGGTTAAGTTATATTTGGGTTTTAGAGGGTGCCTATCGTATTTGCACACCAAGCAAATTTCGCATTCGTTTATCACATTTTGAATAGTTTGTTTTAGGTTGGGCCAAAAATAATGTCGTTTTATTTTTTCGTAAGTTTCGTTTATTCCTCTGTGGTTGCACTTACCGATTTGACAGTTGTTAATTATTTGCTGGGCTTTATTTTCGTCTTCAACGTCTTCCAATAATTTCGAAATTTGGAATTTGGAGAGCATTATGTTAGAAAATTCTAAGTAGATATCGTTTTTGAAGTAAAGGTCATATTTAGTCTTTGGTTGAACGTATTCTTTGACAAAATTTATAATTTCGCGCTCCATGTTTTCTCTCGTGAGTTCAAGGTGCACTCTTCTTTTCGTTTCGAATTTCTTTTCTATTTTTCGTCCAAAGAGGGAGGGGTAGAGCTTCACGAGCCTGAGGAAGATGTGCAGGTGGCGTTTTTATTGCCTGCTGATGTTTTAACTGACTTCGTCATATTGTTTTTACTAATGAAGGAGGCAGAAGCAGAGAGATGTAGTGGATCCTTGTGAGTTCATTTGTTGTGTGTTAGTGGTATGAACTAGAGGTGCTCGAAGCAGTGTCCTGGAAGCTCCCCCTCAGGCATATTGGTTCTAGCCCCTTTCGTCCCTTTTGGTCCGTTGAGGGTCAGAGGGAGGCTCACACATGCACTACTTCTGCCAGTCCAGCCACCCATCGGGACTAAGACGCATGAAGGATTTTTTGGCTGCTGCTCAGAGTCAGCCCTCAGCCACTGGTGATGTGGTGAGCAGGACACACGCTATCAGCCGCCCCAGGAATGCTCATACCTGGTTTTCTCCCCTCCTACATCCAAAGGTCGCATCTATATAGGGGATCGCTCGTAGATGTTAGTGAGCTACTTCCGTGACTATGTTCTGCTCATTATGAGTGTTTTGAGTCAATGTGGTTCAGCCACGTAAACCTTTGCAGTGTAGTTTGTATTTGGAATGTTGCACATGTCAGTGTTGTGAGCTTTAAGCCTCTTTAACTGCTGGCTCTTAGCTGGCTTTTATGGCCACACAGAGGGGATGGCAAGAGAATTCTGTTCGCTTCTTGTGGGGGGTGTTCCTGCAATCCTAACTCAATGTAGAGGGTTCACAGTGTGTCGTGTCTGAGTAAGAAATGTAAATTGTGTCCCTTTCAGTCGGTTCATACGACATGCACGGAATAGGGCAGCGGCATTCAGCACCCCTGACTGCAGGGTGACCTCAAACATCCCGACCAACCAAACACCTAATTATCTTACCTTTCTGTAACCCCATTAGTCCAAACGCCAAATTAGCCCGGGAGAATGCTTTGTGTGTACAGGAAAAATCGAAAGCGGTACAACAAAATGAGAGCTGAGCCTGAAATAATAAAAACCGCAATTGTGAGGTTACAACTTTTACAAGGAAGTGTTTTACAAGTATAAGTTGCGTCCCTTCAAGTGCGGCTCATACAATGCGCAGGGAGTACGGCAGCGGTATTCCGGACCTCCAGCTGCAGGATGAAGATGTTCTTGTACAAAAGCGCTGAACTGAACGAAGATGTAGCGCCCGTATATGTAACAGGTCGTTGAATTTAGTTTCATTTAAACTCATGCGCAATAACAGTCAACGTCTTGAACTTGTGAGGAAATACGAAATCGTAAAATTTAAGGTAAATATCTCACTGATACCAACTGTACTGAGCTTGAGAAAGGGTTGAAACACACAAGAAGAAAAATGAAACCTATTTTCCCTACTGAGACAAAATAATAGAATTATATTAACGAAAAAAGTTTGAACAAGTGGCTTAGTATTTAGAAATTAGATTAGGATAAAATAAAGGGAACGTTCTGACCAAAAACGACGTTCGTGGTGGCGAAATGGACAGACGGAGAGAAGTTAGCTGATGAAATACTAGTGCGACGACGTCGGGGATCCCCGAGACGGCTGGAAGATCAGGCTTTCCGAGAAGTAAAAGACCTTTAGTAGGACTGCTGATAATGTCTGGCCGATGAAGGGTTCCAATAGAGAGAGAAAGAGAGATTGAGGGTAGTAGACTGGGTAAGTGATGTATAGAAAAAACGAGAAACGAGGGATACTGATGACCCGATTTGCAAATATTAGAATTCGGCAGACAACCGTTCAGGGTTTCGGCGAAAGACAGACTGGCGGGTGCTGGAACGGGCTTCATCGAGGTCGGAGCGGAGAGCTTGTAGCGACAAGAGCGCGATCACTCAGAGGTCGACCGAGAGAGCACCACATGTTCCGATGACAACACTCGCGCACTAGTAATTAAAAATACTACTTATTGTTTAGAGTTTTAAACATGCTCGCCCCAAAAATTTTACAAAAAAATTTGTGTCATATAAGATTAAAAAAAGGACAAACGTGTTCTTATATGTATAATACTACTTACATTTGAAACTTAGATTGATCAGGTTTTATTTGAAATATGCTCTTACTCGCTTTGAATAATTAGTTAATGGTCATGTGAAGTAGGAAAGGATGGAGAGTGAAGTGGAAGTAGCGGTATGAGGTTGGTCACTGGTCTTTTGTAGGTAGAGCTGGGTGTACGAAGGGTGACCACACGTACGACACCATCATTTCCTGGGTGTACAGACTCAACACGAGCAGTGGACCATTGAAGGATTGGAGACTCCGCGGATTTAAGGAGTACCAGATCCCCCACTTGCAAATTATCTGATGGCTTTCTCCACTTGGTCCGTGACTGCAAGGATGACAAGTATTCCTTCTGGCACCTTTTCCAGATCTGTTCTGAAATTCTCTTCACTAGCTGCCAACGATTTAATCTACTCTCTGTGATATCAAGATGAGTTGGGTTCGGGTTAGATGTCAAGTGGCCACCAATTAAGAAGTGCCCAGGAGTTTAAAAATCTGACTCTCCTGGGTCTGCAGAGAGGGGACAGAGTGGACGAGATTTGAGAACAGCCTCAATTTTACAAAGCAATGTGCCTAGCTCTTCAAAGGCAAGAGGAGTAGTGCCAGCCACACGATAGAACAATGTCTTCACACTTTGTTCACAGGAATAGGTATTTTTTTCACAAACAAAAGGGCTCGTCTTTAAGAGGCGGCTGTACGGATGAGTTTCGAATAGGAAGAAATTGTCGACATCCAAGACACACGTTCTAGTTGATCCTGACGACTGATGCCTAAGAGAGCAGACGTGTCAAATTTAAGCTCCGGTAAATTAGTCACACAATCATAGGGGCAAAAGCCAGGCCGTGTTTCCTTGGGTTAGGCTATCCACGTTGGCCCAGACCACCACAGAGAGTTGTGGAGCAGCTCGAAGGCTGTGCAACCTCTCGAGCTGATATCTGCAGGATTGCTTTTGGAATCACTATGAGCCTGGTGGCTCAAATCACCATGAGATTTTTGAAAGCTCTAAGATGTGAGAAACACGATTGGCTACAAATGTTTTCATTTTGTATGATGGAGTCTGTAACCAGCCCAAAACAATCGTGGAATCGCAAAAAAATCTTGGTGGGCTGGATGGGGAAGGTAGTAGTTGTAGAAATTTGGATATAGAAGAATATAGTCTAGCCCGAAGGTAAGCACCACTAAGTTCCAAGCGAGGGATAGTGGTGATTTTTGTAGGGGCTGGTTTGGTTTTAGCGGTGAGAAGATGAACAAAAACATTTAAGCTTGCCACGACTCTAATGTATATTATAGCGTAGTAACCACTCTGAGACGCATCACAAAAACCCACTATTGAATATTTGTAACTTCCAGCGCATGTAACACCCCGTGGAATTTTTAATTCAGATAGGCACTCTAGGTGTTGAACTGCTGACTGCCACTGAGTCGCCAAAGTGGAAGGAATTTCATCATCCCAGTCAAGCCCAAGTTTCCATAAAATTTATATGAAGCTTTTCAATAGCATAGTAACTGGGGAAAGGAAACCCAGTGGATCCAAAATCCGCGCAACTGCGATAAGATTCCCCTCTTGGACATAGTAGGACTGGGCAATTGAAAGGTATACGAGAAATAGTCATCAAATGGTTCCCATTTAAGATCCAATACCTTAATGCTGGGGTCGTCTCTATTGTCCCAGGAAACACTGGTTCTGTCTTGTGATGCCATAGCAATACCCTCTAAGAGTTTTGCACGATTACTCGCCCATTTCCCTAAAGTGAAACCTCCCCTTTGCATCAACGCGATAAGTTGTTGCTGCAGCTCAAGAGCAGTTTCTAGAGTTGCAGCACCTGTGACGAAGTCGTCCACACAAAGGTCTCTCACAACGACTTGAGACGCAAGGGGAAATTGATGGCCCTCGTCGCATCAAAGTTGTTCAAGAGTTCGAAGAGCTAAAAATGGGGAGCATGACAATCCATAAGTTACAGTGCTCAGCTCGTAGGTTTGGATAGCACTACCAGAATCAAAGCGCCATAAGATATGTTGGTATTGGCGATCTTCTAGGTGGATCAGTATCTGCCGATACATCTTTACCACATCAGTCACAAACACGATTACATGTGAACGAAAGTTCAACAGTATGTCTCTCACATCCTTTTGTGAAGGTGGACCAACAAACAGATGGTCATTCAAAGAGCCATGGGGGGTTTTCACAATGGCATCAAAAACAACCCGAAGTTTTACTTGACGGAAACACAATGGTGTGGTATCAAGAATTTAAAAGACCCAGAAGTTGGTTCCATGTGGCGTAGATCCAAATACTCTTGCATAAAATCGTGATATTGTGCAGAGAGTTTGGGTCGTTTCTCCAACTTTCTTTCAAGGGCAACTAACCGTTGTTTGGCGATGAAAAAAGATGACTGTGCATCAGGTAACTTCTCCTTGAATGGAAGACGCACTATGCAGCGTCCGGTTTCATCATCAGAATGAGTTGCACGGAAATGATTTTCGACTATTTCGTCATCTGGATGCTGTGTCTCAGAAATCTTGGGTGGTTCTTCAAGTTCCCAAAATTTTGAAAGTTGAAAAGGAATCAGGTTAGATGTGTTAGAGGATAATAGACAAGTACTACTGGACCCTGAAGTGTCTGGTGTTTCGTCCTATCACTATTTCCCCAAAGGCAGAGGCAAATAGTTTTGGCAAATCAGGATCGATAACCATTTTTCCTAATTCTATTATGTCTGCATACATATCTGCATCTGAAATCGATTGGGCCGGGTTCCCAGAATTTGGGATCAGCTAGATCAAAATCAAGGTAGCGACGTGAAACACTGTGTGGAACGTTATTGGTCGGAAGAAAATTCGTTATGTCTCCTTTAACCACTACTGCTTGGGTTGTAAATAACGATTGTTTGTCTTTAGAACGCCAAGTGCAATTAGTCTCCCCTCTAGCGCCATTTAAGGGAGCTGAACCAAGCATAGAAATTTCCCTTTTGTGGGGCCTAATAGGAAGACCTAATTTTTTAACACATCGCATAGTAAGATACGATTTCTGACTGCAATTGTCTACAGCCCCTCGAAATTTCTGAAATAATCCTCGCCCGTCTTTCAGGTCAGCAAGAACTGTTCCTAAAACAACGGGCATATCATAGTCACCACGTTGCGCTGATGCTAATGCTGAGATGGAAGAGGTTGATGCTGAGGTGGAGGGGGATGGAGTACCAGAAGGCGGCACAGCCATCTGAGTGCGCTGGTGTAAAAGGGAATGGTGCCGAACTGTGCAAAAGCGCCATTTAGATTGACATTTGTCAGTGGTGTGCTTAAAGTTTAAACAGTTATGGCATCCATTCCAGTTTCGCATTTTGAGCTCTCTTTCTGTAGGGGTTAGAGAGTTAAACAACAGGCAGCTAAGAATCGAATGGTACGAATTACAAAAAACGCATGTAACATGAGTTTGTTTATCGCCCGGTTTGCCCTTATCCTCCGCATTTGAATTGCTAGACAGAAGAGTAGGTCTAGATTTTGAATCAGAGAACTTGGCATGTCTCATTTTAGGCTCAGAAAACCTGTGATTAGATGTGGACGAACTATCCAACTCCTAATGACCTACTTATTGTTTTGAGTTCTAAACACCAACTTACAAAAAGTATTACGAGTGCGAGATTGCGAGTCAGTGAGTGTTTGGCTTCATATTGCAATCAGTGTGGGTTCAGTGTCACCATTCAGTCTGCAGTTAGGCCAAAAGCAAGTCAAGAAATACAAGTATGACAGTTAAGATATTCATTGTTTCGTAGCAAGGGATAAGGTGCTTGAAAAGTGCCGAGAGGGGGCTGGAAAAAGGCGTTCCCAATGACATCGTGCATTTTGCATAGTTTGTTGCATACCCCTCTTTACCTTCCTAGTCCCACGCACTATATCTCTCAAGGAATTCGGTTCTTTACCCTCACTGTTTCTTTTGTTTAGATTTAAGAGATTTTCGTGTTTTGTATACAAGGGAATGCCATTGGCCATGAAGTGGGTATTCAGGAGAAGGAGCCCTTCATCTGAGAAAATGCAGCAAACACAACATCCTCATCTATATTTTTGAATTAGTGCATATTGTAGAGTGGATTTGTTAAAGAAACTCAGCTCTCTTCAATTCAAAAGTTCGATAGCTGAATGTGTTGCTCAGCCGAATGTTAGTTGCAAATAAAACCGGAGTAGCACACATACTATTTACGTACCTCTTATACTCGCCTTAACCAGTTTAGGATGCTCGAAGTATAAAATTGACTGATCTAATTTCTATGCAGGTCTTCCGATGCGACAATTTTAATTGCCTCTTCAACCGACGGCTACTGTTCCATCGTCACATTCGCCCTTGGCGAACTAGGAGAGCCTTACACCGAACTGGATTTAATGAAGTCAGGAAACTTTGCATCTTGATCATCCAATGTCGCTGTCTTAACCCTCCTTTTATATTACGCAATATTGACTTTACTTGTACGAAAATTGTCTGAAGAATAGCAAGCTATGCCACATCCATAAGAATTGGTGCAAATACTTTTTAAAATGAGTGTATTGCGGTTGATTCTTATGCATGCCTAGTTGTTTGGCAGTAGGTGCAGCTGTTGAGTGAGAGACATGTATTTGTCGCATAGCTGGTAAGAAATTGTGTTACCTGAACAATTGCCAGGTCTGGTCATGTACCCTGAACAAAAAATAACTAAGTAATTAACGAGTACTTTTCTATGTATACCCCTTTGCAAACCATTTACACGTTATACCCTGTTATTGAGTGGGCGTGGGTTAGAAGTACTAATAAGTTAAAGTTAACGTACCTGTTAGGTGAGTCCGTCTCCTCTGGCTGTTGAGTTACTGTGGGCAAGCGCTTTCGATGTAAAGACATCATCGTCTGGCCATTAAGTCAGTACTGGAGTCTGTCAGTTGGTTGTGGTCTTTATATACGAAGAGAAAGGTAAACGGGATGGTGGAGCGTCGGGGAAGGAACGGGGAGAGGAGGTCATGTACCTCAGGGGGAAAAACCCCTACAGGTGAATGGAACGTCTTGAATGATCTGTCAATTGTGGAATTTCCATCTTTTTTGTGTAGGGTGGTCTGTAAATCCGTCAGTTGGTTGTTTTCGTTTGTGTAGTGTTTTGAGTGGTGTGAATGTGGTGTCGTGTTTTGTGTTGATTTGTTCATTTATGATCTGTCCACTGAAGTTTTTTGTTTATAAATTTCCATGTTTTCTAATATGTTCAGTTTTCGTCCTTTGTATTGTTTGTGTAGTAAGGTGGTACAGTCCTGTATTTTGGTAGGTTCATGTCCAGTTGTTATGAGATGGTTAGCAAAGTTTGAATCGTCTTTGTTCCTACTAAGAGATTTAATGTGTTCTGATATCTGGTCCGTATTTTTGGGATATGCGGCCGGAGCTTGCCACTGCCAAAATGCAAGTCATCATAACGTGGTCAGCGGTGGCGCTCCAGTACCAAGCCGTCACGGCGGCACCCGGCACCACAATACCCCTGATGACCACTGCCAGGTATCACTGGGGTCCAAAAGGGAGGCCCACGGAGCATCTCGCCATGCTCCGTGTGAAGTCCTCAGCCGTTACTGCCCACATACGAGCCCTAGCCGGGCCCACATGGGGGGCGTCACCACAAACGAGGCACCTCTATTACCAGGCAGTGTTCCTGCCCATAGTGCAATATGCTGCAGCATCCTGGTGGATCGCGCCATCAGAATGGGACTGGCAGCGAGTCAGGACTGCAACGAGACACACTTCTAGCAGTCCTCCCAGCGTATCGCCAACCTCCCACCACGCTCTCGCCATCCTCGCGGGCACTCCACCTTTGGACCTCCAGCTGGACTGCGACGACATGTGCCACCACATTAGGACGAATGGCCTGGCGTCGAACAGAGGTCCACTGGAGGGGTTGGTCCCTGACATGATGTGTGCGGACTCCATTGATCGCAGGATTGCCCTGGCCAAGGAGTGGATGTTGGGCCAGTGGCAGGCGAGGTGGGATGCAGGAACCACCGCCCAACACCTACATGAGCTAATGCTCGCTGTGCAGGATCGGCTAGCAATGAGGTGGTGGCGCCCCTCTTTCGCAGTCACACAACTGCTGTCAGGGCATGGGGCATTCAACGCGCGACTTCAATTTTTTAGACGGCACGCGTTCAATGAATGCCCCAGTGGCGTGGGGGTGGCAAAGGATGCCACCCATGTCCTCTTCGATTGTGGTATGTACGCGGATGCGAGGGCCCAAGCCGAAATACCTCAGCAAAACTCGGCGCGAGGCTTCCTCTCCAGTCGGACCGCAGCCCGCCAGTTTGCCTGTTTCGCGCAGGTTGGGCGAACTGGAGGAAGGACCCTGATCACCAGCCTAGGCCCCCCCCCCCTCCTCAGCAAGCAAAAATGAAAGAAACGAAAGAAAGTACGAAAAGCAAAGAAAGGAAGGAAGAAAGCAAAGAAAGAAGAGAAGGATTAAGAAGAATGAAAAGGGTAGAAGAAGAGATACAAGGTTCTTTTTAGGTGGTTACCCCGAGGAGGCCAGTCTTTAGTAAATGAGTGAGCTCCACGGGGTCCCAGGACCTCAAAGTGGTGTCTTTGGATGGATGGGTTCGGAAAGGAAGAGGGGGCAGTAAAGAAGGCAGTGGCAGAATTAAGGGAATATTTCACGAGGGACGTTAGCGTGGAACAACACAGTGGATACCTAGGAACCAGGGTGCAAAGGATACGCAGCAGCGTCCTGGTGGATCGCGCCATCAGAACAAGACCGGCAGTGAACCAGGATGCTGCAACGAGACACACTTCTCGCAGTCCTCCCAGCGTATTGCACAACCTCCCACCTTGCTCTGCAGATCCTCGCGGGTACTCCACCTTGGACCTCCAGCTGGACTGCGTCGCCATGTGCCACCACATCAGAACCAATGGTCGTACTAGGGTCTGCTGGAGATGCGCTGGACTTAGTCCCGGACATGCTCCGTGAGGACAACATAGATCGCAGGATCGCCCTGGCCAAGGAGTGGATGTTGGGCCAGTGGCAAGTGAGGTGGGACTCAGGAAACACCGCCCGCCACCTGCACGACCTCATGCCCTCTATGCAGGATCGGCTAGCAATGGGGTGCTGGCACCCCTCATTCGCGGTCACACAACTGCTGTAAAGGCATGGGGCATTCAACGCGCGACTCCAATTCTTTAGACAGCGCGCATTAAATGAATGCCCCCGTGGCTTCCTCTCCAGTCAGACCGAAGCCCGCCAGTTTGCCCAATTTGCTCAGGCTTGGGCAAATCGGAGGAAGAACCTAGAGGCGTGGGAGCCGCCAGCACTGGGCCAAGGAATACGAGGAGGTGGTGTCTGTGTACACCTTCCTCTTCAGAATGAAGGACAGCGTAGATATGCTGATGGTGGCTGTGGGACACGTGCAGGAGATGGTGATGAAGCCGGGAGGGGAGGGGATTTTGGAAAAGGTTGAGGAAAGGCTGGAGAGGGAAGCTGAGTGGGGAAGGATGAAGAAAAGAATGGAGGAATTATTGGGGGAAGGAATAAATAGAGGAATTGGAAAAATAGGGGATGTGGCAGGAAGGGGGGCACTGCAGCAGAGAGGGTACAGGCCACCAGCTATGGGAGGGGAGGAGAAAGTGGGAGTGGGGTAGAGGGAGCAGGGGTAGTTCAGGAGGGAGGGAGGTCACTGGGAATGGAAATTGAGGCAGCGGAGGGGAAGCAGAAAAGGGATGAGGATTCGGTAGACAGGCCCATTCCTCCCCTAAGAGGGTGGCCATAAGGGTGCTGAGAAGGTCGCCTAAGAAAGGGAACACGAGGGTGGTGGAATTCAGAGTGAGCAGGATCATGTAGGTACTTTGTGGCTGGTGCCTGAGGTACGGGCATACAGAGGATAGGTGTAGGGAGAGGGATCCTACATTTGAAAGATGTGTGCAGTGCAAAAGTGCAAAGTGCAAATGGAGGAAACACTCACTGGTGGGGATTGCCCGGCATGGGTAAAATACGTGGTGAGTTTACAGGAAACGGGGTTACGAATGAGGGAATTATATAAGAATGGTCTGGAGGTGGAAAGGGGGGTAACAACAGAAACGGATGAGTGAGGAGGGGAGAAGAGTAAATGGGGGGTTGAGGGTGGCACAATTAAACTGTGATAGGTCCTTCACAGTAATGTCAGAACTGAGGGAAAAGGTGGTGGGGGAGGAAGTGGACGTGGTATTACTGCAGGAGCCATACACAAGGGAAGGGAGGGTGGTAGGATTGGGAGGAACGATGAGGGTCTTGGTGGGGTCAAGGGAAAGGGGAATGCCGTGGGCAGCAATTGGGATAGTGAGGGAAGGGGTGGAGGCGATGGCGCTCATACAGTGGTCCACGCCATACATGGTGTCTGCGGTGGTTAGGAAGGGAGGGGAGGGATGCTACGTGGTTTCTGTGTATTGTAGGCCTAGTATGGAAATGGGAAGATTTATGGAGGAAATAAGGGGGGTAATGGGAGGGATGGGGTCAAGGAAGGTGGTTATTGGGATGGATGCAAACGCCAGGTCTCCATGGTGCTGGGAATACGAGGAGGCGGATGAAAGGGGAAGGGAATTGGAGGAGGTTATAGGGGAAATGGGTTTGGAAGTGGTGAATGTGGTGGAGGAGGGCCGCACTTTCGGGGGGGCAAGGAGGTCATCATATATAGACGTGGGGGGAGGGTAAGGCTGCCGGGACCAGTATGGTGGTCCCCCCAGTTGACCTGGTTAAAGGAGGGGGTGGTTGGGTTGAGGAGAAGGTATCAGAGGGCAAGGGAGGAAGCGGGAATACCAAGCGGCTCTACGAGGGTATAGGAAAAGGATAAAGGAAGCAAAGATGAGAAATGGCGTGAATTTGTTAGAAAGCAGGCAGGGGTAGGCCCGTGGAACCAACTATGTAAGTTGGGAAGGGATCGGGTAAGGCTAAGACAGGTGATGGGGGCTATAGTGGGAGGGGATGGTGCAGCCTCCACCTTGGTTGAGGCAGGGGAAAAGTTGCTAGAGGCTTTGATATTGGATGATCCGGAGGAGGAGGATGATGAGGAGCACAGTAGGATTAGAGCTGGGGAGAGGGAGGGTTGGATAGGAGAGGTTCTGATGCATTGGATTTCTAGGAGAGAGGTAAAGAGGGCAGTAGGATCAATGAGGAATAGGAAAGCGCTGGGACCAGACGGAATGAGGGGGGAAATGTTGAAGGAGTGGTGGGGGGTAGTAGGAGGAGAAATAATTCGGATAGTGAGGGGGTGTGTTAGGTTCGAGGTCTTCCCGAATGCTTGGAAGAGAGCAAGACTGGTTGCCCTGCTGTCAGTGATGGGGAAGGTGGTGGAAAAGGTGATGGTTGTGCAGCTGGGGGATTGGTTTCATGGGGGGATATCGGAAGGGCAGTTTGGGTTCATGGGAGGAAGGGAGGCAGCAGGGGCGATGAGAAGGATAGAGGGTATAAGGGAAGGGATAGGGGAAAAATATGTGGTGGGAATTTTCTTGGATATGGAGGGAGCTTTTGACAGGGTATGGTGGCCAAATATTTTGAGGATCATGAGGGAAAAGAGGATAAATGGATATTGGTATAGGTTAATGAGAGATTATTTGAGGGAAAGATTGGCAGAATTTAAATGGGGAAAGGATAAGGTAGGGAAAAGGGTAAATAGGGGCTGCCCTTAGGGGTCGGTGTTGGGACCACAATTATGGAAGGTGGTTTTTGATGACCTGTTAGGAAGATTAAGGGATGGGGAGGTGTGTGAGGTGGTGGCATACGCCGATGATTTGGTGGTCGTGACCTGGGGGCAGTCGAGGAATGAGGTGGAAGCTAGGGGAAATGTGTGGGGATAGTGAATTTGTGGTGTAGGACAAGGAAGATGAGGGTGGCTGCTCAGAAGTCGAGCCTCCTGATGTTGCGTGGGAGGTTCGGTGCTGGGAGGCCGCAAGGATAGAGGGAGAGGGTGGTAGGATTAGGATGGTTAAGGAGGTGAAATATTTGGGAGCAATGTGGGGGGAAGGGTGGACGGTTAGGAGACATATCCCCTATATCGCCAACAGAGCCGATTTGGCAGTCAAGAAAATGATGGGTTGGGTAAGGTAAGGATGGGGAGTGGGAAATAGGACGATGATACGAGGGAGTATATAGGGCGATAATCACCTATGCGGCAGGGGCTTGGGGGGATAAGCTCACAAGGATCATGAGGAGGAAGCTCTAGGGGCCCAGCAGAGAGATGTGCTGGTGTGGGCCAGAGCGTACAGCACGGCCTCAACTGCGGCTGTGCTGATGCTGGTGGGGGTGGGCCCGTTGTACTTGGAGGTGAAAGGGAGTGGGCGGCGTATAAATTAAGGAGGGATGGAAGGGTGGTGTGGAGGGGGAGGGAGTTAGAGGGAAGGAAGAAGAAAAATACGTTGAAGGGTATAGAAATACAGGAATGGGAAAGGTATTGGAGGGAGGGGGGTGGACAAAGGAGTGGTTCCCGACCGTTATGGGAAGATTGGCGAGGGGGAAGCTGGGGGGAAATAATTATGTGGCCCAGGCGATACAGGGCCACGGTAACGTTCGGGCTATATTGTTCGAAAGGGATTTAGCGTAAAGTGGGGCCTGCCAGTGTGGGGAATGGGAAATGGTGGGGCATGTTTTGTGGGATATACAGTGGAAGGAGGGGGGAACTATGAAGGCGGGTGGAGGGAGGGGGGTGGCGGTGACTGGTATGGGGGATTATTTGAGGCCAGTGGTCGAGGGGTTTTGGAGGGAACTTAGGGAAAAGGAGGAGGCGGATAGGAGGGGAGCTGGTGCGAGAGTTGGTGGTGAGGATGGGACAGCGGCTTGGGCTGGGCGGGTGCTGCCAGAGGGAAGAATATGTCTGCACTGGCTAGGGAACTAGGAGAGGAAGGAGAAAAGTAGAGGAGTTGGAGGTTCAAGGGCACCCGCTCTGGGTCATGGCGGGTGCACGCCAACCCGGCTGTGGATGCTGAACCTGCAGCCATTCCCTGGATGTTCAAGCAGAGGTTGGGCTGAGCGGGAAGGTGGGTAGGGATGGGTCCTCTAGAATGCAAAGGCCGGAAGGAGGCCCTTCAGCCTGAGAGGAGAGGCGGACCTCTGGCGACGCTACCCTTTTGCGTCGTCCAGAGGGGTCTCCAACTGTCTTCGCTCGAGGAGGTGTGGATCAGAAGAGAGCCCAGCACCGACGGCGATGGGCTGGCAAAAGTCCGGAGGGAGGAGTAGTAGAACATTGGGAGACTCGGACCTTAAAGGGAAAGGAGGTCGAGTCCAAGGCGGTAGTAAAAGTAGAGGAGAGCTTAAGGAGTGTCTTCGGTTCGCCACAATGGGACTTGTAATTTTTCTCGAGCCCTCTTTGGTCGAAGGCTGGGGCCAAGGACCCTCTAAACCGTGGCGAATGACAATTGGAGCCCACCTAAGATTCAGGTCGGGACTTAACTTTTATGCGTCTCTCAAAGGTATACGTTAAGTCGGTGTATACCTTTCGACGTCAGAGGTACCTCTATAGTCGAAGGCCAGGGCCAAGGACCCTCAACATCGCGGCGAATGACAATTGGTCGAAATAGTAAGCAAAAAATTTCCTGCGTTTGGCCCCCTTAACTGGGCCCCTTTTGTTAAGGGCCCGATCGACTCGGAGCGACAACAGCAACAATTCTCCTCAAAGCTCATCAAACCCCATCACAATAGCAACTTCCACTTTAACAAGTTCAAACCACGCATCGCCCCACTACCTTCTCACCCCGTTTCGCTCAATCTCATCTCACCTATTCCATTCTTTCCGCGATCGTGTGCACCTTCCGACGTATCTCCGTTTCCGGTAAGCGAACTCCGATCTTCAAGGGCCCCAACGAGATATCTTATTTTTATTCATGAGCTCTAATTAATTTTGTTCCGTTCGATTTCATTTTCATTCAATTCATTGTAATAGAAGCTATACTTTATTTCCGAACAATTTGTCTTTCCTTATTTTCCTTTTTCTAGCCTTTGACTTTCATTTACTTTCTATTTCATTTTCATATTTATTTATTTGCTAATTCAGGCATCCGCCTTGGTCCTCCAGTCCTACATTTCAGGCGTTGAACCTAGAGGTTTAACCATTAGCTTCCCTCACGCCTAAACATTGGTCAATCCGGGCCGAATTTTCAATTAGCCTTTCGGTTTTATTCGAACCAAGTTTCAATAAGTCCATTCACAAGTAATTCGGAATAGCTTCAATTACAAATTCCTATTGTTATCATTTCTCATAGAGCTTTCATTTGGCACGATCGCAATTCTGTTCATACCCTTGCCATTTCTTGTTTATATCTGTATCTTATTTACTCTCTCTGTATTCTCACATTCACACGTATTAACATTCACGAGTAAGTTAGGAAGTGAAGTGATCATTGAAGTTTATCGGTTCGGGTTCCATCTTCATTTCCTTCCGACTGATTTTCCTACAGTTGGCTTGACGCATTTCAAAATCCATTTTCCAAATGTCGCTTACCCCAGAGCAGAAATCCAAACTCCTTCGGGAGAAACTGTTTAGTTTTGCGAAGGACATAAAGTTAATTATGGATGCGGGCAAGGCCATTAAGGCCGATCCCTCTAAAATGATTCCCTTCAAAGGAATGTTTCGCACCTTAGAACCAATTTATAAACAATTCAACGACGTGATAGATGAATTATCCACCCTGCATATTCTCAATGAAAACCTCCTAAATTCCCCCGAAGTAGAGTCTACAAATATTGCTGCTGTAAAAAAGTACTATTTTGAAATCTATGCGATCAATGAACAGTACGCTTCACCTATTCAATCTCCTAATGGTACTGCGATCCTCGAGCAATCTTCTGTAATTAGGGCGCCTAAAGCTTACCTACCAAAACTGAATTTACCCAAATTTAGCGGTCATAATTTTACCGACTGGCCGTTATTTCGGGACACATTTCAATCCCTCGTACATATGGATGAATCTATTTCGCCAATCGAAAAATTTCATTACCTGATTGGATCCCTAACTGAACCCGCCTTGGCTCACGTAAAGCTAATTCCACTAATAGGTGACAACTACGAACAAGCTTGGGCTGCATTGTTACAACAGTACGATAACAAACGTAAATTAGCCTCCAGCTATATAGAAAAAATACTTACGAGCAAGCTGCAGCCAAACCAATCTACCTTTAGCTCGCTACAATATTTCCTCACCAATGTGGCTGAAAATATCACCTCCTTAAAGGCCATGAAAATACCCAACATCTCCGAGTACATCCTTTTCGAACTAGCCATACGATGCGTTGATAACGTCACCAGAGAATCGTTTGAAATTCAGCATCCTGATACCAACTTTCCTTCATTCGATTCTCTATTGAAATTCATTCAATCCCGGCATCAAGCGCTACTGCTTGTACCAGAAAACAAATCTCATAGCCCACAGAATCATTTCAAATCGTCTACCTTTTCCAGATTCAATCCTAAATCTTTCCAACCCAAATCCTCGTTTTTCACTCAAGGGGACGCCAAAGGTGGCCTTCGTACCTCTGCGACACAGGCAGTTCCAAAATGTAACAAGAGCAATATTTCTTGTTTCATTTGCTCCGGTGACCATTCTGTCCCATCTTGCTTCTGTTTCCTTTCAGCAACCCCCCCGGTTCGCCTTCAGCTACTCCGCACATTTCAGGGTTGCTTGAACTGCTTGCACCCTCATCACATAACCAACAGATGCAAATCCCGATTTTCTTGTCGCCTTTGCAAACAGCGTCACCATTCTGGCTTGCACCAATCTCTCACTGAAACAACTCCTATTACTGCGAGTTCGGAAAATTCTCCCAATACCCTACCTGGTCAGCCCTCATTGTTACCTGACCCCACTCCATCTACTGTTCTTGCTACTCTCTCAGCCACAAAACACCCAGGTGAAGTGCTACTTGGCACTGCACAAGCTCGGATCCTGGATGCCCAAGGAATTCCCCACACCGTTAGATTAGTTGTGGACTCTGGCAGCCAATTATCATTTGTGACTGAATCGTGTGCCAAGAGACTCGGTATATCTATCACATCCTTCACTAATTTTATCGCTGGAGTTGGTCAAGCCAATCTTGCTCCCATTCATGGCCAAGTAAAGTTCAACATCTTCCCTGTGAAGGAAGATCACCCCTCCATTAATCTAACTGCTGCAGTTGTACCAAATATAACTGGTTCCTTACCTCAATATCCTCTCCCGTACCCTGTGTGGCAAAAGTACCTTACCTATGACTTGGCAGACCCATCCTTCTGGCTACCTGGTCAAGTTGACCTATTACTTGGTGCGGATGCATTCGTAGACATCCTGTTGGGTGGCCCAGTCATACCCTTCATTGGTCAACCAGCCCTCATGCGCACCATTTTTGGTCACATCATTATTGGTCGACATGAGCCTCAAACCCATTCGGGATCCATGATCTCTTGTTTCACGACCATTGACAATAATATTCACTCACTGGTTCAGAAATTCTGGGAAGTTGAAGAATTTCCATCTGCCCCTCACCTTGTATCCCCGGCAGATGAACAGTGTGAAAGGCATTTCCAAACCAGCCATCAGCGACTGCCTTCAGGTCGCTATGAGGTTGCCCTACCTTTCAAGGGGGACATTCCTCCAATTCTTGGAAATTCTCGTCAGCAAGCTGCGTCAAGGCTGTTCAATCTAGAGCTTAAATTGAATCGCAATCCTCAGCTCTTCCTTGAATATCGTTCGTTCCTCCAAGAGTATGAAACTCTTGGCCACATGCAAATAGCCCCTTCACCTGGCGATTACATAATTCCTCACCACGGTGTTTTCAAGAATAGAACGGACTCAAAAATTCGTGTTGTCTTTGATGCTTCCGCTCGCACCTCTCATGGTTCGCTAAATGATCACCTGCACATTGGCCCCAAACTACAAAATTCCATTTGCTATGTCCTACTTAACTTTCGTCGACACCCTTTCGTCATCTCAGCTGATTTTGTGAAGATGTATAGGCAAATCTCCATTCGAAAATCTGATCGAAGGTTTCAGCACATTCTGTGGAGATCTGATCCTAGCTTGCAAGTTCAAGAATTTGAACTAACCACCGTCACATATGGCATGGCCTGCTCTTCCTTCCTTGCTCACCGTACAGTTCATCAATTAATAAAGGACGAAGGCAAGGATTTCCCCTTGGCATCTCAAGCTTTGCTTAATGACTGCTACGTGGATGATTTAACTACAGGGGCCGATTCTCTTGAAGACTTGCTCAAGCTGAGAGATCAAATCTGCAAGCTCCTCTCCAAAGGATGTTTCCAGCTAGGGAAGTGGTGCAGCAATGACTCTCGAGCATTGCAAGGGCTTGAAAGTATCTCAGAGAATCCCGTACACTTCCTCCCAGACTCAGGCCTGAAAATACTGGGAACCCAATGGAGTCCCCAAACTGACACTCTTTCATACAAGGTCCTACCCATAACTGGCGCTGTAACCAAACGTTCAATCCTCTCCACTATAGCAAGGATATATGATCCCCTTGGATATTTAGCTCCTGTAATTTTCCAAGCCAAATCTATTTTACAAGACACTTGGAAATCCTCGATAGATTGGGATGCAACCATTCCTCCCGCTATAGCCAAAAGTTGGAATAAATTCTCTGCTGAGTTGCCGTCCCTATCAAAAATTCAAATCCCTCGCTACTTACAAACTCGTGATGCAAACAAATTCCAAATCATTGGGTTTTGCGATGCAAGCGAGCGTGGCTACTGTGCTTGCATCTACCTACGAATTTGTACCAACCAGCGTAGTCAGCTTATGCTCCTTCAAGCAAAAACCAAACTTGCCCCAATCAAAACAGTTTTAACCGTACCTAGATTAGAATTATGTGGATCGCAACTACTTGCTCGACTGTATGTGTCCTTAGCTCCATTTTTCAACAAATTTCACATCCAAGGACATTACTTTTTCACTGATTCCAGCATAGTGCTAGCCTGGCTTAAAACTTCGCCAGATCTTCTTAAGACCTTTGTGGCACATCGTGTCTCATCCATCCTCCAATCCACCGAATTAGAATGGTGGCGGCACATTCGATCTGAACATAACCCCGCTGACTGTGGGTCAAGAGGGTTGTATCCAGACCAACTTTCTTCGCATACTCTTTGGTGGAGTGGGCCACATTGGCTCTCACAATCCGAGGATTTTTGGCCCGTAACAACTTTTCAAAGTCCTTCAGACACCCTGCTCGAGCTCAAGCGACAACCCATTCCAGTCTCCTTTCTATCCACCAACCAAAAATTCTTCCTTGATTGGACCACAAAATTTTCATCCTATCCTAAACTGATCCGAGTAGTGTCTTTCATTCTACGCTTCAAGCATAATGCAACATCTATCAAAGAAAGGCGCGTCTTCGGTCCCATTACTTTCAACGAATTCTCTTCAGCCAACCTTCGCTGCATTCAACTGCTTCAAAATCACCATTTCTCTAACCGATCTAATCCAAAGATCCGAGATTTATTTTTATCTCTCAGCGTTTTCGAGGATTCACACCAACTTCTCAGGGTGGGCGGCAGGCTGCAACTATCACAGCTTCCATTCGATCAACGTCGTCCCTTGCTACTTCCAAGAGAACCACATTTTACGTATTTACTTGTCCTGCACTATCATCTTATAAACCTTCATGCCGGCCTTCAAACCCTTCACGCCACCATCCTCAGAAAATACTGGATACCTGGTGCTCGACTTCTCATCAAAAGGGTACAACGTCAGTGCCTTACCTGCCTCAAGTTCTCCCGCGCCCATATCAATCCATACATGGGCTCTCTCCCTTCCAGTCGCTTTTCCACTGAGCGTGCATTCTACCACACTGGTGTTGATTTTGCAGGTCCCTTGTTATGCAGAGACTCCTTCGACGAAACGCCGCTAGCCACAAATCATATGTATGTCTTTTTATATGCTTCTCAACAAAGGCAATTCACTTGGAAGTGGTTCCTAACCTATCCACTGAAGCATTCTTAGATGCACTCGACCGCTTCATCGCAAGAAGGGGCATGCCAGCCAAAATCTTCTCAGACTGTGGAACCAACTTCATCGGTGCTTCAAGATACTTGAAAGAAGTTGAACAGTGGTATCGCGACTCGGGAAGTCAATCCAAAATCATTACCCACTGCTCATCAAAAGGAATCCAGTGGCATTTCAACCCACCTCATACTCCTCATTTTGGTGGTCTTTGGGAAACTGGAGTTAAAAGTTTCAAAGCCCATCTTTACAAGGCTGTTGGAAACCAGCCTTTCACCGAGCGAGAACTTGCCACCATTGTCACCAAGATCGAAGGAATTCTCAATTCTCGCCCCTTAATACCTGCATCTTCAGATCCCAACGACCCTGCTCCGCTGACACCTGCTCATCTCCTCATTGGCGGTCCCATTAACGCCATTCCTGAACCATCCTTCGACAGCACTCAACAAAACCGATTATCCAGATGGCAGTTCATCCACCAACGAGTGCAAGCCTTTTGGAATTGCTGGAAAAGGGATTACCTCAACACCCTTCAACAACGCAACAAGTGGACCAAACACTCACCAAATCCTACACCTGGGGATATAGTGCTACTGAAGAAGCTAAATGCCTCCCCATTCCAATGGCCACTTGGCATGATAGAGGATGTTCACCCTGGCCCAGATGGCATTGTCAGAGTCCTAACAGTAAGGACAGCTTCCGGCACTTATAGGAGGTCCATCCAGGAGGTGATTCCTCTTGGTCCAACCAGCAAGCCTATGAACGAGCTCTAATAACAGCCTCCTATGCCTGCTCTAATACTGCTTCAAGAAATTTTGGTGGGCGGTATGGTCGAAATAGTAAGCAAAAAATTTCCTGCGTTTGGCCCCCTTAACTGGGCCCCTTTTGTTAAGGGCCCGATCGACTCGGAGCGACAACAGCAACAATTCTCCTCAAAGCTCATCAAACCCCATCACAATAGCAACTTCCACTTTAACAAGTTCAAACCACGCATCGCCCCACTACCTTCTCACCCTGTTTCGCTCAATCTCATCTCACCTATTCCATTCTTTCCGCGATCGTGTGCACCTTCCGACGTATCTCCGTTTCCGGTAAGCGAACTCCGATCTTCAAGGGCCCCAACGAGATATCTTATTTTTATTCATGAGCTCTAATTAATTTTGTTCCGTTCGATTTCATTTTCATTCAATTCATTGTAATAGAAGCTATACTTTATTTCCGAACAATTTGTCTTTCCTTATTTTCCTTTTTCTAGCCTTTGACTTTCATTTACTTTCTATTTCATTTTCATATTTATTTATTTGCTAATTCAGGCATCCGCCTTGGTCCTCCAGTCCTACATTTCAGGCGTTGAACCTAGAGGTTTAACCATTAGCTTCCCTCACGCCTAAACAACAATTGTAGCCCATCAGAAAGTTTCAGGGGTCGTCGGGGACTTGTAATTTTTATTCGTCTCTCAAAGGTATACGTTAAGACGATGTATACCTTTCGAGTCAACGGAGGTAGTACAAACGCAGAGCTTAGTAGTCCTCCAAATGCCTCGATGGGGGCCCGGGTTTATATTGTGCGATCTCTAAAAAGGTATGGTAGTGGTAGTGGCTTGGTGTATACCTCTCGCAATCTCTCAAAGGTAAACGGTAGTTTGGTGTGTACTTTTCGACGTCAGGGGTATAGGGTGGTTCGGTGCCGTGTTGGAAAAACAACCATCTGCGCGCAGGCTATCGACCTCAGGGAAGAGACTCGTTCGATCAGCCGATTTCCTCACACGGTTCGTCTATGCACTCACACAAAAGACCGTTAAAACTCATTCGATTTGCGAAGGGCTACAAAAATCGCGCCACCTGTCTGAAGGTTCGGTGGTACGTTTAGGCGAGGAACAAATTCCGAGCCCGAGCAGCTTCCGAATCTGCCAGTGTAGTAGGCGAATTATAAATTTCTGAAATATCGAGCCTCGGCGTAATAATAGGTCGTAGGCGTCGAACGAACGGAGGATGTGGTCGTCGTTCGTGCAGTGGGCGGCGGGAAGTTACTTGGAAACTCGTAACACGCTCGTTTTCCCTTTTGCCGACGCAGTCCGTCGGGGTGTCAAATAATGAGAAAACGCACTGGCCGGAGGATTCGTCCAACGGTGTCCGTGTTCGGTTCGCGACATCATATAAAAGGCTGCGGCCTAAAATTATTATCGGAGCTCGACTACCTCGCTCGTTCCCACAGGAATGAGACGGGGGAGTAGCTCAAGGTGGAAAAAAGGAGGAGTGCGTTCAGAATCGGACGCTTCTCTAAAACGTTTTCCACGGCTTATAACAGCTACCCTACCTGGTTGATCCTGCCAGTAGTCATATGCTTGTCTCAAAGCTTAAGCCATGCAAGTCTCAGTACGAACTGAATTAAAGTGAAACTGCAAAAGGCTTAGTAAACCAGTCTTGATTCACTTTTTCTTTGGAATCACTGGTCTTTGGATAACTGTGGTAGTTCTAGAGGTAATACATGCAATCAAGTCCCGACTAGCCTGACTAGGAAGGACGCTTTTATTAGATCATGACCAATCGCCCGGTTTGTCCGGGCGTTTCCTTGGTTACTCTAGGTAACACATCAGATCGTACAGTCTCCGTACCGGCGACTTATCTTTCAAAGGCCTGACATATCAACTTTCGATGGTAGACTCCATGTCTACCATGGTTGTAACGGGTAACGGGGAATCAGGGTTCGATTCCGGAGATGGAGCCTAAGAAACGGCTACCACATTCAAGGAAGGCAGCAGGCACGCAAATTACCTACTCCCAGCACGGGGAGGTAGTGACAAAAAATAACGATACGGGACTCTTATGAGGCCCCGTAATCGGAATGAGTACACTTTAAATCCTTTAACAAGGAACCATTGTAGGGAAAGTCTAGTGCCAGCAGCCACGGTAACTCCAGCTCCAATAGCGTATATAAAAGTTGTTGTGATTAAAAAGCTCGTAGTTGGTTCTGCGTGCCACGCTGTTGGTTCGCCGCCTGTCGGTGTAACTGACATGTCGTGGCATGTCCTGTCAGTGGTGTGGGGGTCCCTCGCGGGCGACAGATCGCTGAGCTTCAGCCCAATCCCGAAGCCAAAGGTAAACCCGTTCGCCTTCTCTATCCTAGCTAGGTGCTCTTCATCAAGTGTCGAGGTAGGCCGACACGTTTACTTTGAACAAATTAGAGTGCTCAAAGCAGGCTGAAATTTCTGCCTGAATAGTGGTGTATGGAATAATGAAACAGGACCTTGGTTCTATTTTGTTGGTTCTTAGGAACACAAGGTAATGATCAGTACAGACAGGCGGGGGTATTCGTATTGTGATGTTAGAGGTGAAATTCTTGGATCGTCGCAAGACGCACGAGAGCGAAAGCATTTGCAAAGTATGTCTTGATTGATCAAGAACGAAAGTTAGAGGTTCGAAGGCGATCAGATACCGTCCTAGTTCTAACCATAAACGATGCCAGCCAGCGATCCGCTGATGTTCTCGGTGGGGAGCTTTTCCCCGGGAAACCAATTCTTTGGTTGCAAAGCTGAAACTTAAAGGAATTGACGGAAGGGCACCACCAGGAGTGGAGCCTGCGGTTTAGTTAGTTAGCACCAGCTAAGAGATATGTTGTAGATAAGTTAAGGTGACCAGGCGCGCCAGAATGGCACGGCGCAATCAAGTGGCTGACCTGCTGGCGGCGTGGGCAAGGAAGAGGGGTTGGGTGTTTTGGGAGGAGCCCCTCTTCCAGGCCAGGGCGGGTGGGCTGAAACCGGTCATGGTGATAAGAGTGGGTGACAGGGCCTACATCATTGATGTAGCGATCTCCCTCGGGGGGTCTTCACATCCACTCAGGGCGAGCCATGCAGCCAAGGTACGTAAGTACTCGGTTCCGTGGCTCTTAGAGGCAGTGGGAGTGTTGTCAGGAATCCGAACGGAAGCAGTGACAGTTGCTGCGGCCGTACTCACGTGGAATGGACTATGGTCATCGAAGGCGGCTAGGCAACTGAAAGCAGTGGGGTATCCCGAGTTCGTGCTTGAGTGGGCAACACTGAGGGTATTGCTGGGGGGGGGGGGTTCAAACGGGGTGCAGAGAGGGCGAACTAATGGTGGTGGTAGAAACAATAGAGATTGTTGTAAAGTGAAATAGTCAGTAAGTTTAGTACGTAAGAAATGACAGGTGTTAAGTGGTGTATAAGGTGAAGCTATAAGTGAACTCAAACTGTGAGGGGTGGACGCTGATGGGATTCACCCCTTAATTATGCTGGCTTAGAGCACCAGTTAAGTGATATATTGTAGATAGGTTAAGGTGTTAATGTCAAATACGAATTTGTATTGTATGTAATAATCGCTCAAATAAATTAGTTTAATTAGTTATCACCAGCTAAGAGATAAGTTGTAGATAGGTTAAGATGTAAATGTTGAATACGAACTTGTATTGTGTGTTATAATTGCTCAAATAGATACGTTAAATGACTCAACACGGGAAATCTCACCAGCTCAGGACATTGGGAGGATTGACAGCTCTTCCTTGATTCAGTGGGTAGTGGTGCATGGCCGTTCTTAGTTGGTGGATCGATTTGTCTGGTTAATTCCGAAAAACGAACGAGACTCTAGCCTATTAACTAGGCGTTTTCCGGTGTCCTCGCCACGGCGTTTCTCATTCTTCTCACGGGGATAGGCCGCTTACAGCCGCACGAAATTGAGCAATAACAGGTCTGTGATGGCCTTAGATGTCCTGGGCCGCATGCGCGCTACACTGAAGGAATCAGCGTGTGCCTCCCTGGCCGAAAGGTCCGGGTAATCCGCTGAACCTCCTTCGTGCTAGGAATTGGGGCTTGCAATTGTTCCCCATGAACGAGGAATTCCCAGTAAGCGTGAGTTATAAGCTCGCGTTGATTACGTCCCTGCCCTTTGTACACACCACCCCTCACTACTACCGATTGAATGATTTAGTGAGGTCTTTGGACTGTCAATAATCTTCACTACGCAAGTAGTATCGACAAACGCTGGAAAGATGACCAAACTTGATCATTTAGAGGAAGTAAAAGTCGTAACAAGGGTTCCGTAGATGAACCTGCGGAAGGATCATTATCGAACGATGAAAAATCGAATCACTTGGCTCGTGGGTCGATGATAGACGCAGCAAACTGCGCGTCGTTGTGTGAACTGCAGGACGCATGACCATCGACAATTCGAACGCACATTGCGGCCCTGGGAAATCCAAGGGCCACGCCTGTCTGAGGGTCGTAAAAATAGCTGGACCGGCTTTGATTGGCCTGGCCTAGCGCTAATCATTGCGAAGAACCACACACGACCACCCAGCCTACCTAGGTGGTCTCCTGGCAGCAGGTTCGACGATGTTGTCCCGAACCCATTCCTAGCAGCCAGACCCCATGTTAGGTGCCTTCCTCCTTCTTCTTCACTCGAAGGAAAGAGAGGGAGGTAAAGAACGTTCGACATAACCTTAATTGCCACGAAGTACGTCGCTAGTAAGCGCCTTTCATCGACTTCTCCTTTACCCTCGTAATAAATCGTTCCTTTTTCAAAGCGTCTCATTTGATAGATAACTCGTCTGGTCGAGACTGAGAGGAGGCAAGCACTCGCCTTTCGCTCGTTCGAAATCTCCGCACTCCTACGTAGGAGCGTTAAATGGAGGCCTTTGACCGACTCGAATCGTATAAAAAGGATTGCTGAGTGGTCGAAAAACTGACTCAGTCTCAAAATCTTTTTCATATTCGACCTCAGATCAGGTGGGATTCCCCGCCGAATTTAAGCATATTAGTAAGCGGAGGAAAAGAAACTAACCAGGATTCCCTTAGTAACGGCGAGCGAACTGGGAAGAGCCCAGCACTGAATCCCGAAGGCCTCGCTTTCCAGGAAATGTAGTGTTCAGGAGGGTTCAAACACCCGACATTCGCGCACTGCGTCCAAGTCCATCTCGAATGAGGCCACGCTCCCAAGAGGGTGCCAGGCCCGTAGTTGGCCAGTGTCAGTGTCTGGTGAACCTCTCCTCAGAGTCAGGTTGCTTGAGAGTGCAGCCCTAAGCGGGTGGTAAACTCCATCTAAGGCTAAATACAACCACGAGACCGATAGCGAACAAGTACCGTGAGGGAAAGTAGAAAAGAACTTTGAAGAGAGAGTTCAAGAGTACGTAAAAACCGCTCAGGGGTAAACGGAAAAGACTCGAAATTTTCGAAAGGGGAGATTCACGTCTTCACGCTCAGTCGCGATACTCGGTCCCCCGTGGACGATCTCATGCCCCGTTTGAAGAAATCTGGACTGGCGGGTGAGGTCGCCGTGGATCGAGTTTCAATCGCGTCGCAGAGGACTGCACTTCTCTCCCAGTAGAACGTCGTGACTGGTCCAGTCGTGGCTTAAGGTCGAGGAGGAAGCCCGCTCAGCACTCCCGGGGCGTATCTTTCTCATGGCGAGAGGAGGCGCACCCAGAGCGCACACGCTGATACCCGAAAGATGGTGAACTATGCCTGGCCAGGACGAAGCCAGGGGAAACCCTGGTGGAGGTCCGCAGCGATTCTGACGTGCAAATCGATCGTCGGAGCTGGGTTTAGGGGCGAAAGACCAATTGAACCATCTAGTAGCTGGTTCCTTCTGAAGTTTCCCTCAGGATAGCTTGCGCTCGAAAGAACGAGTCTCATCCGGTAGAGCGAATGATTAGAGGCCTTGGGGTCGAAACGACCTCAACCTTTTTTCAAACTCCAAATAGATGAGAACCCCGGCTTACTTGAAAAATGAAGCCGGGGGCCTTGGATCAGAGTGCCAAGTGGGCCAATTTTGGTAAGCAAAACTGGCGCTGTGGGATGAACCAAACGCTGAGTTAAGGCGCCTCAATCGACGCTCATCTGAAACCATGAAAGGTGTTGGTTGCTTGAGACAGTAGAACGGTGGTCCTGAAAGTCGAAATCCGCTAAGGAGTGTGTAACAACTCACCTACCGAAGCAACTAGCCCTGAAAATGGATGGCGCTGTAGCGTCGTGCCTATACTCAGCCGTCAACGGCAACGATAGCGATCTCTCTTCACGGAGGGAAGTAGCTGTTACGCCTTGACGAGTAAGAGGGCTGTGGCGACGTGCGCAGAAGGGTCTGTTGCGGGTTGGTGCAGATCTTGGTGGTAGTAGCAAATACTCCCGGGAGGCCCCGGAGGACTGATGTGGAGAAGGGTTTCTTGTGAACAGTTGTTGCACAAGAGTCAGTCGATCCTAAGCCGTAGGAGAAATCCGAAGCGATGGGCCGCCTTTAATATCATATTATTCGATGGCGCCAATTGGGCGAAAGGGAATCTGGTTCCTATTCCAGAACCCGGCAGTGGGTTCCAAATTGGGCTCTTATAGAGGACTCGTCAGGGCAACCTGAAATGACCCGGAGACGCCGTCAGGAGATTCGAGGAGAGTTGTCTCTTCTGTATAAGCGTTCGAGTTCCCTGGAAACCTCTAGCAGGGAGATAGGGTTTGGAACGCGAAGAGCACTGCAGTTACGGCAGTGTCCGAATCTTCCCCACGGACCTTGAAAATCCGGGAGAGGGCCACGAGGAACCCCACGCCGGCTCATACCCATATCCGCAGCAGGTCTCCAAGGTGAAAAGCCTCTAGTCGATGGACTAATGTAGGTAAGGGAAGTCGGCAAATCCGATCCGTAACTTCGGGATTAGGATTGGCTTTGAGCCGGGCCTGGGTAAGGAGATGTTCGTTCATACGTTCGGAACCGAGCTCGGTCCCGTGCCTTGACCACCTGAGGACCCTTCTTGCTGCGAGCCGTCATTCAACGATCAACTCAGAACTGGCACGGACCAGGGGAATCCGACTGTCTAATTAAAACAAAGCATTGCGATGGCCCCAACGGGTGTTGACGCAATGTGCTTTCTACCCAGTGCTCTGAATGTCAAAGTTAAGAAATTCAAGCAAGCGCGGGTAAATGGGGGGATTAACTATGACTCTCTTAAGTGCCACAGACGACGCTGTAAGGTGCGTGAGCTGGCTCCTGAATCAATCTCTTACAATGAAACACGTGGCTGGGATGGACCCTCCACACAGCGTAAGGGGGATAGACCCTCTCATAACATCGGGAATGGCAAGCCCGACCCAAGCAAAGAGTTGGTTCTGTTGAGCTGGCTCCGCAGACCTAACTGCCAGTACTGGAGCAGAGCAGGGGATGAGCTCCCTGCCCTGTAAACACCAAACATAAACGTCCTTGTGGGCAACCACAGGATGCGACCGAATGAGGTAACCCCTCGCTCGGTCAAACTCACGTTAAAGTTACCCGGGGCGGAGCGATTAGTCTCTGGGACCCTAGGTAAGGAGGGTCCCTAGAAGCCCAAACAGAGCAGGGGATGAGCTCCCTGCTCGCAGTACAAAACCGCTAAATGTCTTATCGTGGGGAGCCACTAGATCTGACCGAGCAAGGGAACCCTCACTCGGTCTTTTCATGACAATAAGCGGCAGTGCATGAGAGGGAAACCTCTCATATATAAGGACCTACTCGATGAACTTTGAAGGCCTTGTATTGAACATCACTGTGCACTTTCGAGTAGTAGTTACTTGTGGATGGGCTGTACATGCGTAACACATCGAGGACCAGGGGAGTGATCCCCCTCTCAACTTAGCCTCTGTACGGTCAAGACAACCCTACCGCCTTGTTGGTCTCCGCTGGGTACCCTGGACAAGCTCCTCTCAGGCAAGCGCGTGGACGGGAAAGACCCTCCACGAATAGAAGGGGGATGGACCCTCTTAAACACCGAGTCAGGGGCACCTGCTCTCAAGCCGAGGAACTTGTTCAGTGGTAGCAAACAGGGCTCTGTCATGTTAGGGCCATCATAACCATTGCGGTAACGATTCCCTAGCACCATCTTGTGGGGCCGAAGTAAAGAGGGCAGCCCCCTCATGAGCCTACTGACCTGCTCGCTTTGGCACTTTGGGGTAACCAATGGCAGAGGCTTAAGGGGAGTCTGGGTTGCCTTCCCGACTCCCCAACGGGACTAGGCACGACACAAAATAAGAATATCGAAAATTTTAACGTGTCTCCCACAGGAGACGCCCCTAGTTCCACCCTACCACCCACGGCAGCCCCCCCCCCCTGTGCTCGTCCAACCCATGGTCTGTGAGATCTGTAACAGGGGCTTCACGACCAAGACGGGTTTGGGAGTGCATAGGACAAGGAGCCACTCAGCTGAAGCCAATGCAATGATTGAGGTGACTCGCTTTAAACCTCACTGGTCCGAAGAGGAATTAAACCTAATGGCTAAACTGGAGGCTGAGGCTCTCTTTGAGAACCCCAAGACCTTCCTCAACCAACACCTTCAAAGCCTACTTCCTCATAGGTCGAAACAATCCGTCAAAGGCACAAGGCTTAAAAATCAGCACTATAAGGCACTTGTTGTAGCATATACAGCAGCATTGCGTGCAACTGAGTTGGAGAATGCACGTAGCGCACAAGGAACATCGCGAGTTGATGGCCCTTCATCGTCCCACCGTCCAGCCACTCTTGTTCATAGCGAAAGGCAAACGGACACTATCGCCCTCGGGCTAGATGAGGTCTCTCAAAACTTTAACACCAACTGGGAGATCCTCGGGGACTTTGATGGCTATCACGCCGGTACTCTTCGGAGTATATGCGCTCGCATCGTCGCAGGGGACCACAATATAGACAAACCCCTGGAGCAATGGTTTGCAAAGGTCTTTCCTCCGCCTAAACCGAAAGGGAGTAAGCGTAAGAGGGAGGTCTCGGCGCAACCTGCTCGCCGTACTGCCAAGCAGCGACGGAAAACAGCCTACGCACGCACTCAAGTTCTCTGGCAAAAAGATCAGAAAAAGGCAGCCATGGAGATACTTGACGGCAAAGAGGCAAAAGTTGTACACGGACTCAAGGAGTTGGAAGCCGCATGGCGACCAATCTTTGAAACCAAGTCAGCTGAGTGGAAAGGGGGTATAACAACCCCACGAGTACACGTTGAAGGTCTGTGGGTTCCAGTATCTGTGAACGAAGTGGACAAGGCGGGTGTGAAGACACGTACAAGTCCCGGACCAGACGGCATAACTGCTGCGAGGTGGAAGGCGGTGCCCAACGCGCTCAAGGCAATATTGTTCACAATATTTGTCGCGACGAAGAGGGTGCCGCTATCCATCCTCAAAGGAAGGACGGTTTTGATACTGAAAGGTGTCGAGTAACCGTCGCCTAAGGAGTACAGACTGCTCACAGTAGCGTCAGTGGTCCTAAGGCACTTCCATAAGGTTATCGCCTCCAAGTTGAGTGCTCGAGTGAGAAATCACGAGAGCCAGAAGGGGTTTGTGAGGGGTGTCGACGGAGCAGGTAAAAATACGTTAGTATTGGACTCTATCATCAAAGACGCACGTCGAAAGGTGAAAGAGTGTCATCTTGCAACGCTCGATATGACCAAGGCTTTTGACTCGGTCAGCCACGAAGGGCTCATTGCTGCGCTTCAAAATCTTGGATGCCCTCCAGATTTTGTGCAGTACCTTCAGTGTCCCTGCAAGCGTGTTCTACGCATCTGGAAGTAGCAGGAGAACAGACGAGAGCTATTCGAATCTGTCGTGGGGTGCGCCAAGGCGACCCACTATCTCCGTTGCTCTTCAATATAGTGTTGGACGTAGTCCTTCGCTCCTTGCCAACGGACGTCAGTCTTTGGAGGGCACTAACATCGGCTCACTGGCGTACGCCGACGATGTTGTGTTACTGGCTTCGTCCACCAGGGCATGAAGGCGACCCTAGAAACCTTCCATCAGGAAGCACTAAAATTTGGCTTAGAAGTGAACGCAAATAAGTCCAGCGTCTTATCCCTCCTCGTGAGTGGAAAGACACGGCAGTTCAAGGTCGCTGACCAACTGCTATTCACCATCGGGGGACAACCTCTAAGACAAATTGGATGTGTGGAACGATGGAGGTACCTGGGAATCGACTTCGGCTCGAGTGGCATGAGTTCACTAGAGAAAGACACTCAGACCATGCTGAACAACGTTTCGGCCGCCCCTCTAAAACCTCAGCAACGACTAACTATCCTGCGAACCTACTTGATTCCCAGAGTCTTGTACGGATTCACGCTTGGGAACACTACGAAGCTGAGGTTGCAAGCGTTTGATCGTCAGAAACGACGGAACGTGATGGGCTGGCTTAGACTGCCCAAAAATGTGCCTACGGCTTTTTTCCACGCTAGCTGTAAAGACGGCGGACTCGGTATTCCTGCTCTTGAAGTCTTTATCCCGGCAGCGATAATTAACAGATTCACTAAGCTGCAGACCTCATCCTCACAGGCTTCTCTGGCGGCACTAAATAGTGTCACTGCCCAGAAGAAGCTTGCTTGGGCGAAAAAGGTCCATACCAAATCGGGAATGACTCTGAGCGATACCAGTTCTACGGCTTGGCGCACGTTCCATAAACAACTTCTTCTCAAGTCGGTAGACGGCGCAGCCCTCAAGGAGGCTTCCCAAGAGGAGGCTTCCACCTCCTGGCTCTCGAACACGACAACTTCTAGGCCCTCTGGGAGAGATTATATCCAGTCCGTAAGGACTTGGATAAACGCTCTACCCACACGGATGAGAGTTATCGAGGCCAAGGGGCAGAGGTTGACAGGCGCTGCAGAGCTGGATGTGCGTCCAGCGAGACTGTCGCACATATCTCTCAAGCCTGTTGGCGTACACACGGCGGACGCATCATGCGACATGATTGCGTGGCTGAGACCATCTCAAACAGCCTCCAGTGTAAAAACTGGACTGTCACAAGGGAGTTTCTGTACTCGACCCCCGTTGGAAGGTTTAAACCGGACATCGTGGCGGTGCGGGACAGCGAGGTCTGGGTCCTGGATGCACAAATAGTCTCTGTCAGTAGCCCACTTAACGCCTCCCACTTAGAGAAGAAAAGGAAATACGCGAATAACAGTGCACTTATAAAAGTAATAGCTGACACAGCTGGAAGGCCCGTTTCATCTGTCCATTGCTCTACCATTACCCTGAACTGGCGTGGCATATGGTCCAAAAACTCAGCCGCAGACCTGTTGTCGCTTGGAACCTGTCGTGACTCGTTACGGAGGATCACGACACGGGTCTTGCAGGGGACCCACCTCAGTTTTCAGTGGTTCAATCAGAGCACGGAGCGGATGTGGACGGGTGGGGCCGCCTGACGGAGAGGTGGCAGAAGGCGGCTCGGCACCCGCACTTCAATATTTAGGCCAGGTAGGAGGACTGGGAAGGGGCGGCCAGGATCTCTCAACAGTAGCCTCGGAGCGTTGGGAGAACCTGGCTCGCGTTCAGTCTGTGAGAGTAGTCAGAGTAGGTAGGATAGAGCGTCGCTGAGGTGGGATCTCAGCTGACGCCAGCCTGGCCCCTAAAATTCAATATTTCGGACAGTGTCAAATTATATATGAAATAGCCAAATGCCTCGTCATCTAATTAGCATGAATGGATTAACAAGATTCCCTCTGTCCATATCTTCAGTAAGGGGAGGGGTTGAGGACGGGTTGAGCAGGAGGGCAGGAGCTCCTAGGAGCTCTGATCCCCCTTGGGAGGGCTTCAGCTCCTCGTCTATTGGGCTGAGAGGGGTCTGAGGGGGCTCTTTGGAAAGGGGATTAGAGTGGGAGTTCAGAGGTGACGGCGCCAGGGGGGGGGGGACCCCTCCCACTGATAGTTCTTGGGGGCCGTATCTCCGCTTATGGGGGTGGTACGGGGACCCAAGTGGGCTCTTTTTGAAGGGGGTTTCAAAGAGTGTTGTGTGAGAGTGTGATTGTGCAGGGTGTGTGTGTGTGTGTGAGTTTAGGAGGTAGTGGTGTAGTAGGAGGGGTATCATAGGATAACTTTAAGGTAGTTTAGGGGCCGCGTTCACCAACTGCGTTGATCTCGTTTAGAGTCGATTAACAGCACCTAACCCGCTCCCGCCACAAAAACGGTGTCCACCAGACTGGGTTAAGCTCTAGCCCTGATCAAACCTTAACCCCGAAAAGTTGGGCGGTTTGCCCCGGTTAGCTCTTATCTTTCTTTATCATGTTCTGATATTTTTCTGCCATTACCTCGCACTGTCGAATATTCGCTTCTATTATTGTGAATAATTTACGTATATTTTGGAATAATGATAATAAACAAAGATACTGTTTACTAGTGCTCAGTTATTTCAGTTGCTATTCCACTATGATGATAATCTAATATGTTGGGTTATCGTCATCTCACCCGGCGCCTCAAATGGCTATGAGCAGGATCCGACGACTTCTAGAAGTATGCATTTAAATTCTGTTGCGAACAAAAGTATTACGATCGTCGAAAACAAGTTGTTGTTTGCGTAAAATACGTGCTGAGCAGTTTCTGAAAAAACCAGTCGTCATATTGCCGTGTTAGAAAACACAAATGGCTTACCTGGGTGGATTTAGTAGCAGATAAGTAGGAAATGTTAAATACCATGTTAATACCACGCTTTTACTCACACATTAGTGTATTAAACAACTTTTATTAAACACGACAATTCTCCCTTCCTCATAAAAGTTCCTTGCTTGTAAAAGTTGTAACCTCATAATTTGGGTTTTTATTATTTCTTGCTCAGTTCTCATTTTCTTGTAGCGCTTCCGATTTTTCCTACACGCACAAAGCATTTTCCTTACTAATTTGGCTTATTCCTGCAGCTCTTGCAGTTGTAGTACGCGTATTTTCACTTTAAGCACCTCACAAAATTCAGCTTCGGCAGAGGTTAATGCGGCCACTTTGGTGTAAGACAATAATTAGAAACAATAATTTGGTCAAATCCAGATTATTGAGCATTGGGCATCTACGGGATACACAGTTTCGCGGCCGTTTACGTTTACATGACACTTGTTTACGGGACAAGATGTTGAACAGACGTCCAATTTCTTTACTTAACTGAAACCTCATGAGTCCACTGCCTTCTCGATATGGCTTAATCGCAGCGTAATCACGTCTATGCTAACCGCATCCCACAGTGATCTCGGCTAGCATGGTGGACACGAAAATGACTAGCCTTGATCAACTTATCTAGCCCTGATCAGTTGGATCACGATCAGCGGCGTTTTGGTGAACGCGGCCCTAAGTCGGTTTAGGGTAGTGTAATTAGGTAGTTTAGATTAGATTAAGTTAGATTAAGTAGGTTAAGAAAAGAAGGAAAATGGAGAGGGGAAATAGGGGAATTAATAGATTGGCTGAAGAATATTGCAGATAAGGATAACAGAAATTTGGGACAGGAGAAGGGAAATCGGGTATTGGAAAGGTTAAGGGGCATCAAGGATAGGTAGGGAAAAATGATGGGGGAGTATGAGGAGGTGGTGTCTGAGTACACCTTCCTCCTCAGAATGAAGGATAATGTCGACATGCTGACGGCGGCTGTGGGACATGTACACGAAATGATGATGAAGTCAGGGGAAGAGGGGATTTTGGAAAAGGTGGAGAAAAGGTTAGAAAGGGATAGTAGGGAAAGGGAGGCCGAATGTGGTAGGATGGAGGAGGTATTGGGGGAAGGGATAAGTAAGGGGATTAGTAAATTAAAGGGTGTGGTGGGCAGGGGATGGTGGGAGTAGGGTAGGAGATGGTAGGGAAAAGAGGAAAAGGAAGACATATGCGCAGATGGAGACAATAAGGAGATCAGAGAATGAAGATAAGGGGGTGACAGTCATCTCTAAACGGGATATGTCAGCAAGGGCGGTCAAGGAGGCTTTAAAGAAAGCAGTGGAACCTGGGGACCTGCAAATAAGGGTTAGTGCGGTCAGGATGGGGAGGACGGGAGTTACGGTGGTGACACCGAGGGAGGACGTGGTACGTCTCAGGGGGTGCCCTCAATTGAGGGGACAGGTATGGGAGGTTAGGGACCCGAGGGAACGGAGGCCTGAGGTCCAGGTCTATGGGGTTCCGGTGGACATAACGGGGGAGGGTTTGGCGGAACATGTTTTCCGTCAAAATTTCAGGGGGAAAAATGGCGGGATGGGCTGGAAGGATTTTAGGAAGGAGTTTGTTCCGAAATTCAAAGGGGGAAGGAGGGGGTGGGCTACATCCATTTGGATTGTCGAAGTGGGTCCGGAAATGAGGAAAGAGTAAATTCAGCAGGGGTACGTGGCGGTGGGTTGGGACACTTGTAGGGTGGCGGACTATGTAGGGGTGACAAGGTGTTTCCATTGTCAGAGGTTTGGGCACCCGGCAACATTTTGTAGATACGGGCCAGGCTGTGGGAATTGTGCCGAGGATGGGCATGAGACTAGGGACTGTACAAAGAGGGCAGTAGGGAAGTGCATAAATTGCAAGCGGGCTGGCCAGGTGGACTCTCACTCTGTCCGGCCCTGAGGGTGGCTCTGCAGCGGAGGGTGCAGGCCACAAGTTATGGGAGGGTTGGGGAAAGTGGGGCAGAGGTACCGGGGGTGGTCCACGAGGTACCAGGGGCGGTTCATGAGGGAGCTATGTCATTGGGGGCAGAACTCGAGTTAGCGGAGGGGAAGAGAAAAAGGGATGACGACTCGATGGAGGGGGGTTTAGGCAAGAAGGTGGCGATAAGGGGGCCAAGGAGGTCGCCGAAGAAGGGTAACACCAAAGTGGGGGTGTTTAGGATTAGCAGGATGGTGTTGGTGTTGTGCAGTAGGTGTTTTAGGTATGGGCATATGGAGGACAGATGTAGGGAAATGGAGCCTACTTGTGAACGATGTGGGGAGGAGGGACATGCTGCTGGGGGGTGCAGTAGGGGTTCAGCGAGTTTGAGGTGTGCGCAGTGTAAGAGGATCAGGCTCGAGGGGTGGAGGAAGCACTCACCGGCCAGCGGGGACTGCCCGGCATGGGTGAAGTACGTGGAGAGGTTGGAGGAAATGGGGTTACCAATGGGGGAACTATATAGGGATGGTTGTGAGGGGACTACTACTGATACGGATGAATGAGGTTGTATGTATGGAAAGAGGGAATGTGGATATGAGTGAGAGCAAGTGTGTGAAGGTGTGTGAGTGGTGTAAATGGAATTGCGGCCGGGGGGAGCGTCGTCGCCCGGGCGTTTCTAGAGGGGAGGAAAATGTCCTCTTTGGTTAGGATGGTTAGGAAGGAGAAAAGAAAAAGGTAGAGGAGTTAGAGGCTTGCTAGCGGCGGCTGAATGCTGGACCGGCAGTTGGCCCCTGGGTGTTCCAGCTGGGATTGGGCTGTGCGGGAAGGTATGTATGTTTGGTGTGTGGCTGTTGTGGTACGAACGCAAATAAAATGAGTGAATGATGGGGATGTATGAATGTATATGTGATATATATATATATATATATATATGTGTGTGGGGTGAATGTGAGACTGTAGGGAGCGGGGGGCTAAGAGGGAATCCAAACCCCCCAGGGGACGGAAAACTGGGTTGCGGGGCCCGTTCTCCCCCCTTCCAGCGGCTGGGCGCGGCTGGTTTGGGGTGGGCCCTAGCGTACCAGGGTCCTGGGGTCCTTCAGCAAGGGGGGGCAAGTCCAAACCCCCCCAAGGCGGAGGTCCCCAAAGTAGTAAGTCTGGACTTATGTCTGGGCGGGCTAGCAACCATTCTAGCCTTAAGGGATATTTTTCCCAAAATGGTACTGCGGGGGTGCACAGCCCGCAGCGCAAGCCGGTGCACCATGGGAAGGTCCACGCAAGGTGGATGCTCTGCTGGCATCTAGGGTGAGACGGGGAGACCCGTCGATCCCTAGTACCCATTTATGGGATCTGGCAGATATCACAGTGGTCGTGGCTTCGCTGGAGCCCTCTCTCAACTTCCCCTTTTCTTTTTGCCCGATGGGGTGGAGGGAGGTTAGAGCCATTGAGGCTGGTACTCCCTCCACACACCCCGTATATCGGATCGTAAATGTCCCTATCTACAAATTAGAAGGTTGTTTTAGAACCGTAAGGAAGAGGAAAATGAGGAGTCAGGAAAGGAGAAAGGAGGATGGGCAGAAGTAGTCCGTAGGACAGGAACGAGAAGAGGTCCACAAATAACAGTTAGAGCAGAAGAAGGAAGTAAATTAGAAAAGAAGGAGCTGTTAAAGGTGGTAGACAAGGAAGGAGACATAAGATTAAGAGGAGTTTGGAAGAAGGGGAACTCGTATGTAATGGAGGTCCATGATAAGACGGACGTGCAAAGGATCAAGGAAAAGGATTTAGGAGGATTGAGAGTGGCAAAAAAGTACAGGGCAAAAGGAAGCCGAGGATAATGATTTATGATGTGGAGGAGGATATGGAAGCAGACGACCTTGTGGCCTCAGTAGTTAGGAAGAATGGAATAGGAAAGGATTTGTGCCAAAGAGTAGGATGGGAAGGCCAAGAGGTGGAGTGGTCACATGGATCGTGGAGGTAGACCCCCGAATATTTAAGGAAGTTGAGCGGAAGGAAAGGATATATGTAGGAGTAAGGTGCTGTAGGGTGAAGGAATATGTGGGGGTCACCCGCTGCTTTGAGTGCCAAAGGTTTGGCCATACTGGAAGATGCACCATCCGATGCGGCTTCTAAACCACGTGCGGAAGGTGTGGGGAGGAAGGGCACACGCACCACAGGTGTGAAGGGAAGACGAACTGTGCCAACTGCCAGAGGGCAGGAATAGGAAATAGGGAGCATGGAGCAGGAAGTGAAGGATGTGAAATAGCTAGGAGAGAGGTAGAAAGGATTAAAGGATGGATAGAGTACGAGGATGGTTATTAAGATTATACAGGTAAATTTGGACAGGAGGGCAGTGGCGACGGCGGAGATTAGGGAAGTGGCAGAAGGTAGGAGATTTATGTGTTCAGGAGCCATATACATTAAAGGAAAAAGTGATAGGATTTGGAGTAGGAAGCAGGGTGGTGGTGAGAGGAACGAGCCGTTCGTGGGTCGCTGTGGTGCTGCTGGACCCCAATTTGGAGGCGATGGCCGTGACGCAGCTGTGCTGGGACCAGGGCGTCTGTGTGGAGGTCAGAGAGCCCAACGCGAGGACCAGCACATATGTGGTCTCGCTATACTGCCAATTTGGTGGGGAGTTCCAGCAGCACCTGGAATATATCCGGAGGGTGAGGAGGATGCTGGTTGGAAGGGAAGTCCTCGTGTGCATGGACGCGAACGCCAAGTCTCCAAGGTGGGGAGGACAGGAAGAAGATGATAAAGGAAGATTGTTGGAAGAGGTACTAGGAGAATTGGAGTTGGAGGTGGTGAGGGAACCCGGAGCTGGACCCACGTTTGTAGCCCCCCACGGAGAGAGCTACATCGACGTGACAGTATGCACACGAGGACTAGTAGGAAGAATAAAGGAATGGGCAATAGAGGAAAATTGGACCAGCAGTTGGCACAGGGGTATTAGGATGGAGATAGTAAAGGAAAGGAATGGAAATAGGGAAAACATGCAAAAAGGAATTAGAAGATTTAATATTGGAAAGGCGGATTGGGGAAAATATCGAGAGGAGCTAAGGAGACAGGTGATAGGTATGGAACATGAACGAATTACGAGTAGAAGAGGAGTTGAGACATACTGTGGAAGGGTAGAGAAGGCGATAATTAGTGCAGCAAAGGTCGGGATTCCAAGGAAAAGGAAGATGGCAAAAGGAGTGGTATGGTGGACGCAAGAATTAAAGGAAATAAAGGAGCAGGTAATGCGTAGTAGGAGAGAATTTCAAGGAGAAAGGGATAGTAGGGAACGGGAAAGGAAGAAATATGAATTTGTTGCACTAAGGAGAATATATAAAGGAAGGGTAAAGGAAATAAAGAAGGAAAGTTGGAGAAGCTTTGTCACAACTGAGATGGAGGCCAACCCCTGGGGACTGGCATATAAACTGGCGACGAAGAAGGTGACGGCTAAGGACGTGATGGGATGTGTCAGAGATGGAGGAGTTACTATGGTGGAATCGTTAAGGAAAATTTTGGATGGGTTATTGATACAGGATAATGAAGAAGAGGAAAGTGAATGGCAAAAGGAAGTTAGGAGAGGAAATGAGGAGTACTGTCGGGAATACCTTAAATAAGGCGAGCTGTGGCCTAAATTAATTGAAATTAATCAAACACAAATATTCGTCCTCGAACTCTGGTGAACAACTGAATTTAATTTTGCGAGTCATATGGGAATTAATAAATCAAGATTTTATAATCAACTGGAGGAGACAATATTTTCGACATTCTCCCCCCACCAAAAAAATTAACACTGAAAACGGTGTGGCTTTCGGACAACTCTTCCACTTCTAGTCTTCAGACTCCCAGCTTCTGTAGAATCTTCCTGATTCTTCTGTTTCTCTTCTGTTGTCTTCTGCCTCAGCCAAGGCTCTTCGTCTGCAGCAACTTCTAACGGAAACAAACGCTGAAGAGGTCGGATAACTTCTTTCAAGTCCGTCAAACGGAGCTTTGCCACCCGACTATGTCCGTCAGCTCCAATCTTAATGTCGAGCACAAGTCCAAGCGGCCAGTCTTGCCGTTTAATTGTCTCGGTTCCCACCAAAACAACATCTCCTGGCTGAATTGCGAGCGGGAGTCGCCTTCCCTTGTTGATCAATAAGGCCAGGTATTCGTTCCGGAATCTCTCCCGCAGCCCTTCTCGCAATCTCAGAAGATACTTCAAACGGCAATTAAAATTAATTTTGGCAATATCATCGAGGTCTGAAACGCCTGACATAGGGATGCCTTGCATGAAAAGAGCCGGAGTAAGAGGACGAGGCTCATGATCTGCCACATACAAGTAGGTTAAAGGCCTTGCATTTATGGTTGATTCAACGTCACAGAGAAGCGTAACCAACTCCTCATACGTAACAGTAGCCCGACCCAGGTTGCGCCTTAATAATTGTTTCACCATGGCTACTAATCTCTCCCAAAACCCAGCCCACCATGGAGCTGCAGGAGGAAGGAAATTCCATTTTATGGGTCTTGTATTAACGTCAATTACAATTGAATCCCAGTCGATTGCCCTCAAGGCATTATTTGCTCCAACAAATTGTGTACCATTATCGGTATAAATTATAGAAGGACGTCCTCGACGTGCAATGAAGCGCCGTAGAGCCTCAAAAACCCTACTGTTGACAAAGAAGTAGATGCTTCTAAATGAACGGCACGATACACAGCACAGGTGAAAAGAACCAACCAAACTTTCCCTCCTCCCTTCAAATGCAGTGGACCAGCGTAATCGATTCCTGTTACCTCAAAAACTGCTGATTGTTGAATTCGGTATTTGGGTAAAGGCGCAAAGGGTGTCTCAACAGGCTTAGAACTATATCTTTTGCATGATTTGCAACTCCAAATGACCCGTTTAACAACCCTACGTATATTGGTTATCCAAAAACGTTCTCGTAATATGGTCATCAATGTTCGTTGCCCAGCGTGATTGAGAGCAAGATGCTGTTCTCGAATAAATGTCTGAACCAAAGTACTTCCCCCAGGAAGAAATATCGGATTCTTAAAATCTTCAGAATCGTCGCTATAAGTCAGTCGTGTTTTCAGTCTGAGTATTCCTTCTTCGTCTTGAAAAATTTCCAATTCCTTCGTCAGTTTTGTTTCTCCGTGAAAATAAGCTTGTTGAATCGCTCGAAAAATACGCTTCTCCGCTTGTGATAATTCTAGGCTTGTAAAAGGCATGGTTTTTCTCCCGTTTTATGTGTTCTCCACCTTAACATCCTAGCAACTGTGGTAATAATTCTTGTAAATTTAGACATCTTGGGTAAGCCGTAGTCTATGTCTTGATCCACTTTCATCAAGACGTTGGCTTTGCCCTGTAGAAGTTCCTTAGCTATCTCTGCTTGTTCCCTATCTCCTGGTTCTGGACTTATTTTTGGCCAATCTTCTTCGTTCTGTAACCAATCAGGACCTTCCCACCACTTCGATTGAAACAAAGCTTTTGCACTGCAACCTCTCGAAGGTAAATCAGCTGGATTTACAGCTCCAGGCACATGGTACCATTGATCTGGCGTAGTATATGTATTGATTTCTCTGCATCGATTCCTCACGAAAACAGACCAATCCCCGCTTCCTTTAATCCAATGCAGCACAACTTTGGAGTCACTCCAGAAGAAAGATGGGAAATTCCCCAAATACGATTCAACTTTGCGCCACAATCTAACACCAATCAGTGCTGCCATTAGCTCCAACCTGGGAATCGACAGACATTCCTTTTTTGGTGCAACTCTAGTCTTAGCTTGAAGGAAGCGAATCTGAACCACACCTTGTGCCACCTCTCTAATGAAAATGCAAGTTGCATAGGCAAATTGGCTAGCATCACAAATAACATGTATGCTGACCTGAGACGTTTGCCACGTCTCGCATGATAGCCTGCGTTGGATCCTACACGATGGTATTAATTCTGCTCCTCGAATCCAGGAAGCTACCCTATTCCTTAAAGTTGGTGACAAATTGTCATCCCAGCCGCCTTTGGTTGACCAAGCTTCTTGCAACATCATTTTAGGTAATAAAGTGTAGGGAGAAATCAGACCCAAAGGATCAAAATAACAGTGCACCATAGACAAAAGTGTTCTACGCGTGACATCTTCCACAATCATAGTGGGATTACGGTTGACAAATAACTCATCCGACACTTGATCCCAATGGACTCCCAAAATCGAAATCGGCGTCTCAGGTGTTACAGGTTCGATTAACTCCGGCCCACTAGCCCATTGTCTCAATTCAAATTTACCAAGCTTCATTAACAAATCAGCTTGCACTATCATTTTCGATAATTCTCCTTTATCATCAACACTTGTAACCAAATTGTCCATATAGAATGATCCTCGAAGTTTTTGAGCTGTTTCCTTAAAAATCTCAGGAGCATTTGACAGGTGATAGTCAATGGTAGCATTAAGAAGAAAAGGACTAGACGTGATTCCGAAAACTACTCTTTTATGTCTGTACTCAACAATCTCTTTCCTTTCCTCAGTCTCCCACCATAGAAATTTAAGGAATTTTCTGTGTTCCGGTAAAATACTAATTTGTAAAAATGCTTTGGCAATGTCAGCTGTCACCCCAATAGCACCTTTCCTAAACTGATAAAACAACTTCAAAATATCTTCAGTCAAATTTGGTCCTTTTTCTAATTGTGAATTTAATGAAACACCATTATAGTCTCTTGCTGATGCATCGAAAACGGGTCGAATTTTCGTTGTTAGACTGGACTCCTTAAAAACCGGTCGATGCGGCAGATAGAATCCCTCATGCTTGTTCTCTTGGGGAGGAACTCTTTCTATTATATCTAAGCCAACCCATTCAAAAAATATTTTGTGATATTCCGAGAGTTTACTAGAATGCATTAAATTCCTGGTTGTAGCCATAAGCCTCTTTTCTGCTGTTAGTCTATTACATACCAAATTAGATGTTTCACTTTTCCATGGGAGTGCTATTTCGTATCTACCGTCCTCATTTTTGTGAATTTTAAGTAGGTCGGTAGCCGTCTGCCTTCGAATATTGTCCTTGTTTAGATCATCAATTTCAGTTATCCCGAGCGCTTCCAAGCGCCAAAGATCCTGCAACTCGAACGTTAAGTTAGACATTGCAACAATTGGAGCATGTTTTTTATTCCTGAAAGTTGGGCCCATCAACGTCCAGCCCAAAATTGTTTCCATGGCTATCAAGCTGCTGTCCAGATTCATCGTCAATCCTGTCAACAACTGACCCATAACATCGGCACCGATTAAAATTTCGATTGCAGGAGGATGTGGTCCTACGTCAGATAAGATGATGTTTGCTCGATTCAGACGCTGTAACACATCTTTATTGTCCAATCTCGGCACGTAATTGCATATTTTGTCCACGTCTAAGATTGAACATGAGAACTTAGGAGTCGAGTTGAAGCCTTGTAAAGTAATTTTATATTTTTTATGTGTTTTCACGCTCGTTTCTGATCCACCAAATAAACTGTGGCTCAAATTTTCTTCACCTGCACTTACCAATTTCAAGTCTGTAACTAATGATTTGGGACGTAACTTCTCTGGGAACCTGAATCAAGCAAAACTCGGACTACTTTTTCTCCGTTCAGAGCAATAACCTTCACAAGTATCGTTTGTAACAATACAAGCTCTGATTCGTGCGACAACATTGTCGTAGCCCTCTCTCCTACATGCTCTTCACTCGGCTGTTCGACCACACAGTTTGATGCTGAGCTGGCCTTTGAGTCTGACTTAACACTTTTTACAAGCTTGGAGCATATAATTGTGTAATGCCGACCTGAACAAATCAAACATTTAACAGTTGCCTTACAATTTGATGCAATGTGAGTACCTGGTTTAAGACAAACATAGCACGCACCCTTTTTCTTAAGCCATGCTCTCCTCTCATTTAGTGACCAACAGCGTGCTTTAAAGCATTCCGGTGATCCGTGGGATGTCATATCGCACCACACACAACCTAAATCGTTTGTTGTCACGGGCTTTTCTCTCCTTTTAGAGTCCAAACATTCTACATTATTTCTAATTCCAATTTTACAGTTTTTTGTTGGCGCAGAGCCAGTGAGCAAACTAGAAGCGGTGTATGGCACATTCCAAGAGCATGAATGTCCAAAAGAAGTTTTTGCTAACTGTATTCGTTGCTCAGCTTCTACTTCGGAACGCAAAATTTTAGAAGAGCTTCCAGCTCTTCCCCTTCACGATTTATATGATCTTCCTCGATCCTCAATTGCATCCGCCATCGCTCCCATGCTCTAAGAACATCTTCGGGAAGTGTTGATTCCACGAGTGGTTTCAGCATAGCGGCAAATTTATTAGACGATAGCCCCAATGATTCCAACGCCCTCAACTGAGTTTCTAAATTATCGAAAAGCTCGCGCAATTCGAAGCTCTGTCCACTCTGATTACGTAAAACCAAAGACAAGAGTTCACGCATGTACGTCTCAATCAACAGCCCATCTCGTGCAAACCGAGATTTTAAATGCTGAATTACATTTGGATAACTTTCATCGGTAGGAACATAACTATTTACCAAATTGGCAGCTGGTGAACCTGATACCATAGCATCACGTAAATATGCAAATTTATCTGTATTACACAAGCGTTTATCTTCGTCTATTTTCGAAAACTGAGACCAGAAAACTAACCAATTTTTAATGTCCCCATCAAATTTTTTCAGCTCGATTTTCGGAAGTAGTAAATTACGCTTTTTCTCCTCACTATGTTCTACATCGCTTACTTGATTTACTGATGAGCTCTGCAAAAAAATTTCGAATCGTTTCCTTAGATACAGAACATTACTGTGAGCGTCTTCAATTTCTCGAAGTTCAACGTCCATTTCATCCGAACTCATCTGTGCCGACCCATCCGTTATCTTGCTCGTAATTTCGTCGTCCACTTCCATCATTCTTTCTGATTTCCCTATCAGAACCTCGAAGTGAGATTGAGCAGTGAACACGTCACCTGCTTTTATTGCGTCCTCAACGTTCATCGAAGATTGCTGCACCAATTCTCGGAGAATATTACGCCTTCTTCTTAATCCTTCCATCTCCACCAACTCACCTTCTGTACTTCTGTCCCACCAGGGGTACCAAAAATGTCGGGAATACCTTAAATAAGGCGAGCTGTGGCCTAAATTAATTGAAATTAATCAAACACAAATATTCGTCCTCGAACTCTGGTGAACAACTGAATTTAATTTTGCGAGTCATATGGGAATTAATAAATCAAGATTTTATAATCAACTGGAGGAGACAATATTTTCGACAAGTACAGTGGAGAACGAAGAGTAGATATATGGGAAAAGAGACACGTAAGAAAAGCCGAAAAGCCGTATGGAAAGTGGAGTCAGGAAAAGCCCCAGGATGGGAAGGAATAGTAGGAGAAATGGTAAAGGAAGGATGGGAGGAGTTAAAATGGATACTCCTGAAGATGTATAGGTTGTGCATGAGGTTCGGAGTGTTCCCCAGGAGATGGAAGAGAGGAGTTGTTGTGTTACTAAGGAAAGAAGGAAAGGATCTAGAGGAGGTTAAGGCATACAGGCCAATAGTCCTGCTGCCAGTATTAGGTAAAATATTAGAAAGACTGGTAGTAGGAAGTGTTAAAGGATATTTTGAGTATGGAATTAGTAGGAGACAATACGGATTTATGGAAGGAAGAAGCACAGAGGATGCAATGATGGAAAATATCTGGTGCGTTGCAACACACAACTTTCCTTAGCTCTACGTCAATTCACTTTTTACATGGCCTTTGAACTTGGTAAAACAACACTTCGCAGCAGCAGGAAGCTGTAGCGCCTACAGTTATGGAATTTATTGTGCTACTCGTACTCATTCCAGGACCTTTATTGAGCAATTGGTACACAGATAATTAATGAGGCTGTAAACACGAATTTTTTGAAGATGGATAGTAATTACTTTTGCAGAGCTATTGGGTAATAACTGTTGGAACTGGTAGTAAGCGAAACGACAGTAGTTGAAATTCAGGAATTTCTGGAGTGAGCCCCATGTATCTCATGAGCGTTTTTAAACACTCACCCTTTAGGTATTGGATTGCACTACAATAGCAATTTTTTTTTAACATTCTACTAACATTCCAGCGGAGGTTATACGAAAAAAATCGCGCTAAAAACCCTTTTCGTCGAAAATGTTGATAATTTATTGTGCTGCTCTCGTCATTTCCCCACAAATGGGAATTTTATGGTATAATTGTCTCATTAAGAGCTATCTATATAAAAAATGTAATCAAAATCGTTAGAGCCGTTTTTGAGAAAAAAAATTTGGTGTTATGATCACTATGATGACTATAGTTAACTTTCGGTGGATTTGGCCCTTACCCTTATTTTTGCGTTCCATGGTAACCTGCGGGCTAGACATCAAGTTTCAGCTGATTTGGTGTGGTTGTTTCCTCTAAAAACCGCGTTAAAATGGATTTCGTCGGAAGTTTTGGTAATTTATTGTGCTGCTCTCGTCGTTTTCCCACGAATGAGAATTTTATGGTATAGTTGTCATGTTAGGAGTTGTTCAATATAAAAAATTTAATCAAAATCGTTAGAGCCGTTTTTGAGAAAAAAAATATTTCGTGTTTTGATCACTATGATAACTATAGTTAACTTTCGGTGGATTTTGTTCAAACCCTTATTTTGGCGTCCCATGGTAACCAGCAAGCGAGATATCAAGTTTGAATGGATTCGGTACGATGGTTCTCTCTAAAAATCGTTCACAGACACACATACACACAGACCATTTTCCCAAATAGTGTTTTTTGGACTCAGGGGGGTCTGAAACGTAAAGATCTGAAGAGATCTCAAAATTTTTTTTTCAGCCGATTACATAACTTTCCTTTCTACTTCGTAGAGCCAAGTAAAAAAGGAGAAAGGAGAAATGAGGAAAAATATGTTATGGGAATATTTATTAACATGGAAGGAGCATTTGACAGGGCGTAGTGGCCGTACCTCGTATGGGGAATGCGACAGGAAGGTATGGAAGGAGATGTTTATAGAATATTGAAGGATTATTTAAGGAACAGGACGAACGAAATTTGGTTAGGAGGAGAAGGTGTGAGGCGGAAAATGAATATGGGATGCCCACAAGGATCGGTGCTCGGCCCTCAGTTCTGGAAAAAGGTTATGGATAGGATGATAAGGAAAGTGGAAGAGGAAGGATATGAAACGTATGCCGATGATGGTGTAATTATTGTAGCAGGAAACTCGAGGGCCGAGCTGGAAAGGAAAGGAAACAGGATTTTAGGAGTAATAGAAGAATGGTGTGGAGAGAGCAAAATGAAAATATCGGAGTCAAAGACGAAGATTATGATGCTAAAAGGAAAATTTGATGAAGGAAGGCCACCGCGCCTGTTTTATGGAGAAGGAAGGATAGGAATGGTAAAGGAAATAAAATATTTAGGTGTAATATGGGGATCAGGTCTGACAATAAATAGACATGTGGATTATGTGATAGGAAAAGGAAGGGAGAAGTTTTATGGAGTAGCAAGATTGGCTAGGGAAGGATGGGGAGTAGGAAAGGAGGCCCTGCCCACGATTTATAGGGGGATGTACGTGGCAGTCATCGCGTACGCAGCTGGAGCATGGTGGTATAAGCTGAATGCCCACGCGAGGAGGAGACTGGCGGGTGGCCAAAGAAAGATGTTAATAAAAATGGTAAAGGCCTACCGGACAGTCTCCTCCGATGCCCTGTGCGTCGTTGCCGGGGAGCCGCCCATGGACCTCGAAGTGAAGAGAAGGTAGGCGGGCTTCTGGCTAAGAGCACAGGGACGTGTGATGTGGAATGGCAGAGAAGTTGAAGGAAGAAAGAGGAAGGCCCTCATCGACAAGTTAGTTGTCGATGAGTGGCAGGAAAGGTGGAGCTCCAGCGAAAAGGGCAGATGGACGTACGCGTGGCTGCCACAGGTTCGAGTCCCACTGGCAAGGATTTGGATTCTTCACCTTCCAGCTAGTCACCGGCCACGGAGACTTTCATGAGAAGCTCCGTGGGTTTTCGCTGGTGGCTGACGGGCTGTGTGAGTGTGGATGTCCACTGTGTCAGCTATGAAAACGAAAGGAATAGGGCGAGGAACGAGTTGAAGAGAATAGGAAGCCAGTGGGACATGACAATGGTCAGGAATCAGGGAAGCTTTATTTGGTGGAAGTGGTTTGGAGAAAAGGTGTTAAAGGTTAGGGAAGAAACTAGATTAGGGAATGTGCGCAGGGCATGTTGGTTCTTCCTAGGTCTCCCACCCTCGCTGGGCTGCACTTATCCCAGCGAGAAGGCGCTCACCCGACAAGTGAGCAAACAGCTGCCGCCCAGGCGGTTAACGGTGGGTCACGCAGCCCGTCGCCAACTGTCCTGTGGGGTCCCTCCCTTAGCAGAGGTCAGGCATGGTACCCAGTGCCGTCGGAGGCCTGGGGTCTTCCCAAAGCCGGCGGGATATTTTTCTGGGCGAGTAAGTTGACAATAGACCAACGGGTGTAGAGATCCCCCTGGACGGAACTCCGGGGATATCCGAGCGGAACGAGGAAGGGACCTCGAATGCTTGGAGAACGGGTGATCGAGCTGTGTCTGGCGGTGGGATAAAACTTAATATGGATGTGCACAAATTAATTAATAAAACCAAACCCAGCGCTACTGGTAGCGCGAGCGAGCTCCGACTCGCAAAAACCGATACGTTCGCTCATTCGCCTAGCACCTCGGTGCGGCGTTTGTCCGACCCAAAGGGAGCTCTCACGGAAATGATGGCCTACATTTCCCGAGAGTTCAAGAGTGAGAGGCACACACAGTACCTCAAGCGCAGGGTGGAACTGCTGGAGACAATCCACACCGAGCTGTCGGATGACTTTGGCCTCTTCGGGAAGCTCTATCCCCGCCTTTCCGCCCTCGAGACAAAAGTGGATTTTTTTACGGAAGGTCTCGAGGAGTCCAGGAGGACTGTAGCTGTGGAGATCGCTGACACCGACGTCCAGTCCATCAAGGAGGGCGTGCGCTCGGTCGTCAGGACGGAGATCAGAGCACTGCAGGCCACCCTCAAGGAGGCTGATAGCCAAGCCGAGGGTGAGGCGCGAAGACTCCTGGACATGATCACTGAGAGGTGTGACGGTATCGCAAAGACGGTTTCCCTCACCGTCTGCAGCGAACTGTCTCCCCTCAGGAAGAGGCTGGTGGACATTCCCCAAACAACAGTGGACCGGCTCTCTGAGCAACTCGCCTCCAAGATTGACGAGGTCTCTAAGACATGGACCGTTGCTGTGAGCGGTGCCATTGCCGATGCTCTGAGGCTAGCCCTCCGAGACAATGCGCCAAGTGTCACACAGCCCCTGGGCAGTGAAAAGGGGGAGGCACTGAGTGCCCTTAGTGACGGAGTGGGTGACCGCACTAGGAGGCCGCCCGCTGTCTCACGAGCTGGAACGGAGTCCAGTGGGGATCCGGCAAAGGACTCCCTGGGCAGATGAGGGAGCCCTGGAAAGCGGCCTAAAGCCCTAAAGGGCGGGACAGGCAGACAACCGCGCGACCTGCCTCGTCAGGCGCCGGCCTCGTCACAGACCGCTAAGCGAATCAAACACGCTGGGTCGCAGACGAGTTCCGGTGTCAAAATCTTGGAGCGAGAAGGACTGTTCCAGTCCACATCTCGGCCCTGGACTTACTTGGAGGTTGCTGGATATCCGCTCGCTAAGCCACTAGCGCCTGGAATAGGCGAGAAAGGGGAGCTGGGTCCGTCACCATTAACTCCGCCCAAAAGACCCGAGCCCAAACAGAGGCAAAAGAGGAAGGGCAAGCGTAAACGGAAAGGTAAGTGAGAGTCCAGCGCGGCCCCCTTAGACGCTGGGGAAAGTGCACCCCCAGCGTCGCAAGAGCTCGAGGCAGCGAGCTCAAAAACGGAGCCACCCACCTCAATTACGGAATGTTCCGTAGCAGAGGAATTGATGGAGGGTTAGTGGCAGACTGTTCCCGCAAGGGGTAAGTCTGCGTGGCCCAAGGCTCCAACAAAATCTTCTCCTAAGCCGAGGCCCATGCTGACGACACGGCAGGTCATCGAGGAGGGGCTTAAACGGGCGAGCCAGGTCAACAGTAGCCTTGACATTACCGTCAGGGCTCCCACGGCCATGGCAGACCCGGGCGACAAACTCCGGGATGCGCTTGACCCAGTCAGAGGTTCGGTGAAGGTGAAGAGGGTCCGAGCGGTCACTGCCGTTACTTTTATAGTAACGGTTCAAGACAACTCGGACACACAAACCCTGATGGGGTTGCCTGTCCTTCTTAGGGCAGGTTTCAAAGTGACTAGGGGGACCGTGTTTCGATGTCCTCAAGTGGTAGTCAGGCGCGTTGATAAGACTATCCCTGCTGCCGACATACCCGTGGCCATATGGCGCAGGAACCGATCCCTCTTAGAAGGAATAATTGCCCAAGAGGAACAGGTGCAAACCCACATCAGGGTTTTTCTCAGCTGGGTGGGCGTGAATCTGGCCCCACAACCGCCTATGTACTACAGGTGACACCCTTAGTACGGGCTGAGCTCGTGAGTGCCAACGAGATCTTCGTAGGACTGCTTACCTGCCGTGTCAGCGACCACATCGCCGTTTGCTAGATGCTATGGTTTTAACCATAGGGCGACTGGTTGCACCGCACAACCAGCATGCGGCCGCTGCAGCAAGAAAGGTCACTGAACGACTCGGTGTCAAAATAAGAGCAGTGGCCCAAAGTGTCCCAACTGTCTAACAGCCGGACGGTTGGACACGAAACAAAGGCCTGACGACATGCGTCAGTGCATCACTTGGAAGCTGGCAAAAATAAGGATCACAGCTCTAACGAAGTACGGTAGCCCGGGCGACGAAGCCGGCATGAGATCGACGCCTCGGAAGCTGACGACTGGGGAAAGGCGGCCAACGCCTGAGCCCAGTAAGAAGCGGAAGGGCAAAGGACCCGCGACGGCCAAGTCTCAGCCTGAAGCTGGCCTTGCTGAAAAAGTGGAGATGAAGCGAGCGAAGGGAGGGCCAGTTGATGACTCTCAAGGAGAGACTCCTCCTCTAGCTCGCCGGGACGATGACGCTAAGGACAAGCAGAAGTCCAAAAAGGGTGATGGGCCTACGGCAAAGGGGAAAAAGGCTCATGACTCGAAGAGGGAGGAAGCCTCCCTGGCAGCCGTTGGTTCCGATGAATCGAAGGAAGATGAGGCAGTAATTGCCTCAGATGACTCCCCAGGCGATGACAAGTCTGGGCGCACGGTCTCCGTCACTTTGTGATGGGACCATTGCGCATATGGCAGGCTAACGTAGATGGGGCTCAGACTGCACCATATGAACTCTTAGCTTCCAAGGAGTTCAGCGGTGTCGGCATAATGGCTCTACAAGAGCCCTATTCTACACCTTCAGGTGGAATTCCCGGGTTTGCCGGGGCTAGGGTCATAACCGGCAGCAAGGCTGGGGAATGACCTAAAGCGGCAATTGTCATTTTTGACAGAACCTTGGCGGTCGTATGTCTTGGACAATACTCCTCGTCCCACCTGGTTTGTGCAGAGGTAGTCGGTAGACACGGAAGTGTCTATTTGGTGAGCCTGTACTGCCAGTTTCGAGATGATATTGAGCCGTACATCGACGCCTTGAAAAGACTGATTGTTGGACTATGTGGGAAGCCAACAATAATCATGGGAGACTTCAATGCGAGGTCATCCTGGTGGTTCAACGCTGAACGAGTCGCCCGAGGTGGCAGCTCCGTGGCTTGGGTTAGAGGCGCGCTGGTGGAAGAAATGATTCTGAGGCATGACCTCAGTATCATCAATCGTCCAGGACAACCAGCAACCTTGCACACAGTGGCAAAGGCCAAGGAGAGTCGAACATCGATTTGACTCTCGCCACTGAGGCCGCAGCCCGGGGTGTCTCCCACTGGGAAGTGAAATTGGATTACGTGACCAGTCAGCATGGGTACTCATTATGAGTTACCGAACTGAGAGGTCTAACCCAGGAAACGGAGACCCCTCAAGGGCAAGCACCAGCTAGTGGGCGGTTGGATATGGGCAAAGCGAATTGGGACAAGTTCAGGAGGGAACTGGGAACCCACTTGCGGGAGACCAGGCCTAATACTGACTTTACCCTAGGTGGCTGTGAAGCAGAGGCCGCCTGGCTCGCAAGGTCTCTCATGGGGGCCGCCCAATTGGCGATACCTTGGTCACGGCCTAACGCCTTCAAGACCTGGTGATGGAACTCCGATCTCGCTAGAGAGAAGAGAACCGTCCGAAGGACGAGAAGGCAAATGGCAAAAAGGCCGAGGGACTGTCCAGACAAGCGCTCGAAAGGATATACCGTCTCATAAGGCGAGCCTATACTCAAAAAGTTAAGGCAGTGAAGAAGGCAGCCTGGCAGAAGTTAGTATCAGAACGCGGTAAGGGCGACCCTTGGGGCCTCCCCTATCGTTTAATTTCGAGAAAGCCGAAGCCGGTTGGCGTCCTTTGGTCTAGAGAAGGCACTGTCACCTGGACTGATACGGTGAGTCTCCTGCTTGAAGTCTTGGTCCCTGACGACGGCCTTCGGCCTGAATCAGACGATCACAGGCGGATCAGGGACTGCGTGGGAGCTGAGCCCACCTCCTCAACTGTTGAGGAGCCAACTTCTCCGTTTACGGAAGAAGAGGTAAGGTCTGCCATTTGGAGATGTGCGAGAAAGAAAGCCCCTGGGGAGGACGGTGTCGCAGCCGAAATTCTCAGGGCGGCCTGGGGCCTCCTAAGGGTCGTCTCACGGCTCTCTATAATGCCTGTCTTAGGGAAAGTTATTTTCCTAAGTGTTGGAAACGTGGGGATATTAAAGTACTACTCAAGTCTGGCGATAGGGACCCGGCGTTGGCCATTTCTTACCGCCCAATTTGCCTACTGGCTGTTATGGGCAAGATTCTTGTACGCCTACTGGCCACTCGGCTTTACTCGGTTCTGGAAGCTCGTGCTGCCCCTCAGCAGTTCGGGTTCTGGACCGGTAGGTCGACGGTAGACGCGATAGAAGCCCTATTTGAAAAGGTGAAGTCCGCACCAGAGGATAATTACCGGCCGTAATTATCATAGCCAAATGCCTCGTCATCTAATTAGTGACGCGCATGAATGGATTAACGAGATTCCCTCTGTCCATTTGTTCTGGCGAAACTGCTGCAGAGGAACATCCGACGTGATCTATTCCAAATGATCACCTCCTACCTCACGGATAGGGTGGTGTTCATGCGGGAGGGCCTGTTGGAGGTCTCAAAGGATGTCACGAAGGGCTGTCTGCAGGGTTTGGTGCTGGGACTGCTGCTATGGAACCTTGTGTTCGACGGCCTCTTGGAGCAACTCGCTGCTGGCGGATTCAGTGTACTTGCGTATGCTGATGATGCAGTAGTGGTTCTCCAGGGGCCGAGCAGAGCTGCCCTCGAGGTAGGTGGAGCCCGAGTGGCGAGCATCCTGGAAGCCTGGAGTGGAACCAGCAAGTGTGGCGTGGCTTTGACTGCCGTACGTGAGGTTCGGTACTTGGGGGTTCACCTCGGGTCCGGACTGACTCTTTCGGTTCACATTGAAAAAACCTCGAAGAGGGCCCTAAATGCGTTTGCTGGGGTATCAAGACTGGCGGGCTCGGGGTGGGTACTCGGTTTCCGAGACCTCATCCCGGCCTATAAGGGATTGTTCCTCGGCATACTGCTTTATGCTGTACAAGGATGGTGGGCCCACGCCAATGCGAATGACAAGAGAAGGCTGCTCTCGGCACAGCGGGCTGCACTTATTAATGTTGCAAGGCTTACCGAACTGTGGCCGCCTCGAGCGTTGTGGTCACGTGCGGAGTATTCCCGGTCGATCTGGAGGCCGCCAGACAATATGCGAATTGGAAGGTGAGGAAAAAGACTTGGTGTTTCCTGTTCCGAAATTTCGTTACCCCTGAATGAAGGGGACACAAACTCGTCCAGACGAATGGCGATTATGTCCAACCTAAAAAGAGTATGGCAAGAAAGGTGGTCAGAGGCTGAAACTGGCCGTTGGACGTTTGCCCTATTCCCATCTGTGGAGGGCAGATTGAAAATGAGGTGGGTTAGCCCAGGTTTTTCTGTGTCTCAGCTTCTGCTGGGTCATGGGGACTTCAGGGCGAAGCTCTACCGACTCGGTCTCTGTGACGATGAGACGTGCAGCTGTGGAATTGCCCCTGAAACAGCGAAACACGTACTCAATGAATGTTCCAGATGGACAAGTCAGCGCGCACGTCTGAGGGAGACAGTGTTTGGGGATGAGCTCCCAATAGACCTGACCCGTTACGTGTCTGCGTCTGGCTTCCCGGCGCTGGAGGACGGCGAGGAGCGTCCTCACATAGTCTATATCCGATTGGGTACCATCTCCCCCTCAGCATTACACCCGCCTTCGACACCTCTTAGCCTCATTGCACTCACTTCTAAGGTGAACAGAGGCGGAGGCTAGTCGGCACCGCTGAGGAAAATGGTAGGCGGCCTAACATCCTGAGAGGTCCTCCTCTCAGGCAATGTTAGAACGCTGAGGCATACCAGAAGGCCGCTATGCAGGAGACTGCTTAGCAACTGGTAGCACGGGCTGCTAGAGCCCCGCTGATCCCCCGAGAAGGGGGGCCCACTGGCAGAATGAGGAAGGACTTGTGCTGGTCTGGTTCACTAAGTGCTGGAGGGTGGGCTCCAACAGCCGTTTACGGCCTAGGGGTTGCTTTCCCTCGTCTACGACGTGGGGACGGGTTAGGAGCCCTCGGGCTGGCAGGACTCGGACCGAAAGGTCGGCAGTAGAATCTCTCGAACATGTCCCTATCTACAATAAAAGATAAAGAATATAGAAATAAAGAAACAAGAGAAAGAAAAGAAATAAAGAAACTAAAGAAAATAAGGAGGCGAAGGAAAGTAGGGAAAGAATGAGGAGAGGAAGAAGAGGGGAAGAAGCCCTTGAGGTCGAAATGGGCGAGCTCGACGGGGTCGCCCGACCTCAAGGCGGTCTCGATGGAGGGGTTTGGAAAGGAGGAGCAAGCAGTTAAGATGGCGGTGGTGGAGCTGCGTGAGTACTTCTCTCGCAACTTCAGCGTGGAGAAGCACGGTGGCTACCTCGGGGGCCGGACACAGAGGGTGCTCGAGAGCGTTGGTGCAATGTCCGCGGAGTACTACCGAGCGGCCAGGCTGGCCGACAGGGTCGCGTCTCTGGAGGAGACAGTGAAAAGGGTAGGCATCGAGGTACGAGGTTTAGAAGAGAAGATTGAAGAGGTCGTTTCGGAAAGGATAAAGGAAGCTATGGGAGAGATAGGAAACAAAATCGGGAAGATGAAAGGAGAGTCCCGTGAACTCGGCGAAGGCCTAGCCTGGGGACTGGATGAAGAAAGGAAGGAGATAGGAGCAATGCCTGCGGGAATAAGGAAAAGAGTAGAAACCTGTGAAGAGAAGTTAGGCAAGAAGACAGGAGAAATTGGAGACAGAATGATGAAAGAAGTTAGAGAAACAGGAGAAAGCATGAAAAGATAAATTGAAACAGGAACAGATAGGTTACAGAAGCAAGTAGAAGAAATGAAGAAAGGTTTAGAAAAGATAGGAGTAAAAGGTGGTATAGGGAAGGAGGTAATACAAGAATTAAAAGACGTAGTAGGAAAAAGAATGGGAGAAGAGCTGAAAAGGAATATACTACTTATTATGCGATGGCGCCAATTGGGCGAAAGGGAATCTGGTTCCTATTCCAGAACCCGGCAGTGGAACCGTTCCAAATCGTGCCCTCATTGAGGACTCGTCAGGGCAACCTGAAAAGACCCGGAGACGCCGTCGGGAGATTCGGGGAGAGTTGTCTCTTCTCTATAAGCGTTCGAGTTCCCTGGAAACCTCTAGCAGGGAGATAGGGTTTGGAACGCGAAGAGCACTGCAGTTACGGCAGTGTCCGAATCTTCCCCACGGACCTTGAAAATCCGGGAGAGGGCCACGAGGAACCCCACGCCGGCTCGTACCCTTTTCCGCAGCAGGTCTCCAATGTGAAAAGCCTCTAGTCGATGGACTATTGTAGGTAAGGGAAGTCGGCAAATCCGATCTGTAACTTCGGGATAAGGATTGGCTCTGAGGATCGTGATGTGCCGGGCTAGTTGGAAAGTCAGTGCCGTGTCAACGAGCCGGGCCTGGGCGAGGAGATGTTCGTTCATACGTTCGGAACCGAGCTCGGTCCCGTGCCTTGACCACCTGAGGACCCTTCTTGCTGCGAGCATTCGGCCGACAGTTGCTAGCTTTGGTTAGTTTGGCTCTTCGGCCGTCATTCAACGATCAACTCAGAACTGGCACGGACCAGGGGAATCCGACTGTCTAATTAAAACAAAGCATTGCGATGGCCCCAACGGGTGTTGACGCAATGTGATTTCTGCCCAGTGCTCTGAATGTCAAAGTGAAGAAATTCAAGCAAGCACGGGTAAACGGCGGGAGTAACTATGACTCTCTTAAGTGCCACAGGAGACGCTGAAAGGTGCGTGAGCCGGCTCCTGAATCAATCTCTTACAATGAAACGCTTGGTTGGGATGGACCCTCCACAAGCGAAGAGTGGGATAGACCCTCTCAGTACAACGGGAATGGCAAGCCCGACCCATGAAAAGAGATGATTCGGTTGAGCTGGCTCCGCAGACCTTACTGCAAGTACTGCAACAGAGCAGGGGATGAGCTCCCTGCCCTGTGAACATCAAACTAACCGTCCTGTTGGGCAACCGCAGGATGCGACCGAGCGAGGTAACCCCTCGTTCGGTCACATTCACGTTAAAGTTAGGGCGGAGCCGTTAGTCTCCGGGACCCTAGGTAAGGAGGGTCCCTAGAAGCCCGAACAGAGCAGGGGATGAGCTCCCTGTTCGCAGTACTAAACCGCCAGTTGTCTTATCGTGGGAAACCACTAGATGCGACCGAGCGAGGGAACCCTCACTCGGTCTTTGCATGACAAAGAGCGGCAGCGCATGAGAGGGAAACCTCTCATATATAAGGACCTACTTGAGGAACTTTTAAGGCCTTATATCGAACACCACAGTGCACTTTCGAGAAGTAGTTGCTTGTGGAAGGGCTGTACAAGCGCAACACATCGAGGACCAGGGGAGCAATCCCCCTCTCGACTTAGCCTCTGTACGGCCTAGACAACTCTACCTCCTCGTAGGTCCCCACTGGATACCCTTAACAAACTCCTCTCAGGCACACGCGTGGATGGGATGGACCCACCACGAATAGAAGGGGGATGGACCCTCTTAAAACATCGAGCTTGGGGCACCTGCTCTCATGCCAAGGAGGATGTTATGCGGTAACAAACAGAGCTCTGTCATGTTAGGGCAGTTACCAATGCGGTGACGATTCCCTAGCACCTCCACTGTGGGGCCGAAGTAAAGAGGGCAACCCCCTCATGCGCCTACTGACCTGCTCGCTTTGGCACTTCGGGGAAACCAATGGCAGAGGCTTTCGGGAGATTGGGTTGCCTTCCCAATCTCCCACAGGGAACTAGGCACGTCAAAAGTAACGAAAAATCAAAATTCTTTAAACGTTTCTCCCACTGGAGAAACCCCTAGTTCTCCCCTACCACCCACGGGGGTCCTGCCTGTGCCTGTCCAACCTGTGGTGTGTGAACTCTGTTCGCGGGGTTTCACGACCAAGAAGGGTTTGGGGGTGGACTTCAGGCGGAGCCACCCTGCTGAGGCTAACGCACAGATTGTGACGAGACGCACACATAAACGCTGGGCAGACGAGGAACTGCAAGTTATGGCAAGAGCGGAGGCTGAGCTGCTCTTTGAGAATCCTCACGCATCTGCGAATCAACAGCTATTAAGCCTATTTCCTCAGTGCTCTCTCCAATCTATCAAGGGCGTTAGAGCCAAAAGTACAAGATATCGAACGCTTGTTGTGGCAAACATAGATGCTCTACGTGCTTCGGCACCTATTGCTCGATGTGTCAGAGTGCAGGCTGAAACTCCCTCTTCTCCATACTCCATAGCCATTGTCCATAGCGAGCCAAGGGACTTTATCGCCTCAGGGTTAGATGGGCTGTCTCAGGCCCTTAAAAGCCTACGAGACAAGCTCGCGGAAGTTGAAGGATTTCACGTCGACGTTCTTCGGAACATTAGCACTCGTGTCGTCAGAGGCGACCACAATGTGGACCACGCCATAGAGCAATGGTTCGCCAAGAACTTCCCGGCGCCCAAACCGAAAGGGAGTAAGCGTACGGGGCAAGTCTCGAGGCAACCTGCTCGACGATCCACCAAACAGCAGCGAAGAACGGCGTATGCTCGAACCCAAGAACTCTGGCGAAAGGATAGAACCAAAGTAGCCAAAGAGATCTTGGACGGCAAAGCTGCGCAGGTTGGGCACAGTCTGCAGGAGTTGGAAGCCGCATGGCGACCTATCTTCGAGGCTGAGTCGACTAAGTGGAACGGGGGTGTAAAAGCTCCGCAAGTACGCTTAGATGGACTATGGATTGAAGTATCGGAGGAGGAGGTGGCAAGGGCGGTTGTCAAGACGCACACAGCTCCCGGACCGGACGGCATCACAGCTGCTCGATGGAGAAGGGTACCCAACTTGATCAAGGCATTACTGTTTACAGTTTTCGTCGCGATCGGGAGGGTGCCTCAATCTATCCTGCGGGGAAGGACGGTTTTGATACCGAAAGGTGTCGAGAAACCGTCGCCCAGGGACTACAGACCACTCACTGTGGCTTCTGTGGTCCTCAGGCACTTCCACAAAGTGATCGCGTCCAGGTTGAGCGCCAAAGTGGTTCACCACGAAGGCCAGAAGGGTTTTGTGGAGGGTATCGATGGGGCTTGTGAGAACACCTTGGCGTCAAACTCTGTCATCCACGACGTACGTCGGAAGATGAAGGAGGCTCACGTTGCAACCCTCGATATGACCAAGGCATTCGACTCGGTCAGTCACGAAGGACTCATTGCCGCATTGCGAGACCTGGGATGTCCTCCCGGACTCGTGCGGTACCTTCAGTGGTCCCTACAAAATAGCGCGACATACCTGGAAGTAGCGGGCGAGAGGACTAGTACTATACGCATCTGTCGGGGGGTTCGTCAAGGCGACCCTCTCTCTCCCCTGCTCTTCAACATAGTGTTGGACGTCGTCCTTCACTCCTTGCCATCAGAAGTCGGCTACTCACTTGAGGGCACTCATATCAATGTGCTTGCGTATGCTGATGATGTAGTGCTGCTGGCTTCCTCTACAATTGGAATGAAAACGGCCCTGGAAACCTTCCGTCAGGAAGCACAAAAGTTCGGCTTGGAGGTCAACACGAAAAAGTCCAGTGTCCTCTCGCTTCTCGTAAGTGGTAAGGACAAAAAGGTGAAGTGAAGGTCGTAGACCATCCCTTGTTCAACATCGACGGACAGCCTCTCAAGCAGATCGGATGTGTGGAAAGATGGACGTACCTTGGCATCGATTTCGATTCCTGTGGAGCCTCACCTCTCGAGAAAGACATCCAGTCCATGCTCGACAACGTCAGAACGGCCCCCCTCAAACCACAACACCGGCTGGCAATCCTCCGTACCTACTTGATCCCTAGGATCTTGTATGGGTTTACGTTGGGAAACGTCAACCAGTTGAGGTTACAAGCATTCGACCGCCAAGTGCGGAAGAGTGTAAGAGGGTGGTTGCGGCTGCCGAAAGATGCACCAACGTCGTTCTATCACGCTAGCTGCAAAGACGGCGGGCTTGGTATCCCAATGATGGAACTACAGATATCAGCGGCTATTATCGAAAGGTACAATAAGCTGCAATCTTCCCCGTCTCAGGCCACCCTCGCTGCACTTAATTGTGCTTCGGCAAGGAAGAGGCTCGAGTGGGCGAAGAAGGTTTACGCCAAAACGGGTCTGTCTCCTAGGGAAACCACAGCATCGACAAGACGACAGCACATGAAAAGCCTTCTGATCCAAATGGTAGACGGCGTGGCCCTCAAGGAAGCTTCTCTTGTAGAAGCATCCACCTCCTAATGGGCGAAAATGGGCCAGGCCTTGTTGAGGCCTATAGGCTCATTGTGCGTAAGCGTTCTAAAGCTTTAATTGGGCAGTAATATATGTTGTTTTTTTTTTTTTCTCATATTTAGCTCAAATTCTGGTTTTGCCGTGTCTCCTGAGTGGTAATGGTGTAGGTATGCGTCGGCGTGGATGGTTGCCATGATTCGAGTTTGCACCGTCTGTTTGCCCATGCTTGCGCAAATACTGTTAAGCGTCGGATGGCTGGTCTGCTGAGACCCCATTTCTAGTCTTTGGCGAATTGATGGCAGTATTGTGTGCAGGTGCCGAGCTGTGGTTCCCTCGTCCCACTGTCTTTGCCACTGGTCTATCACCCAATCCTGGGCTTTCTTCAGTTGCTGTTCCGTCGTTTGTAGATGGAGTAGCTCTGGTAGCAGGTGTTGGGCAGCTCCTGTGTATTGCGGGAGTTTTCTTCTACGGATGTGTGACTTGATTACGGCTAAGTCTAGGAGGAGATCCATTGGGGGGGTACCTGCCAGTACTTGCAATGCCAGGTGGGAGGTTGTTCTGTAGGCCGGTAGTACTGCCAGTAGGACTTCTCTTTGGAGCGTTCGAGAGTGATGCCTGTCGGTTTGAGAAGGATTTACCCACCATCCCACTGCTCTGTACAGCATTATAGGCACAAACACCGCTCGGTAGTACCTGGAGCGGGTGTGCGCTGATGCTCCCCATGTAGATCCTGAGAGGGACCGCACATGCGCAGTGAGTGCAGCGCACTTGCTTCGTAGTTCTACTAGGTGTGCTGTGGGACGTTCTTTGGTGCTTAGGGTGATGCCAAGGTATCTTGCTGTGGATTTGAGGGGTATGCCAAGTCCGTCGCCTAGGTTCACTGAGTTGTAAGGCAGACTGACTTGTGTCCGCATTATTAGCAGCTGTGTTTTGGGTTTGGAGAGCTGTAGGCGTTTTTGAAGGCACCATTCCTCTATCAGTCTTGTCGCCCTTTGCACTAGGAGTAGGATTGCCCCTGGGGAGTCCGCCCCTATAACGATGGCTATGTCATCGACATAGGCTATTGGGGAGAAGTTGTGAGTTTGTAGGAGGTGAAGGAGGGGGTCGATGAGAACGGCCCATAGAATGGTGGAAAGCACTGCCCCTTGGGGGCAGCCTGCTGTTATTTTAAGTTCAGCTTTCTGTTTTCCGTATCCCGTCGATGCTTGTCTGTCCTCAAAGAAGCTGGCAAGGAGGTTGAATAGGTTGGAAGGGAGCATGATGTTTCGCAGAGAAGCTAGCACTGCGGGCCACCATACAGTATTAAACGCTCCTTTGACATCATAGAATGCATCCACCTCCTGGATCTCTAACACCAACTCATCGACTCTATCGGGAAGGGATTATATCCAGTTCGTAAGGACTTGGATAAACGCCCTACCCACACGTACCAGAGTCACCAGAGGTCTAAGGGGGGAGGTTGATAGGCGCTGCAGGGCTGGCTGCAACTCCACCGAGACTCTTTCTCATATTTCCCAATCTTGCTGGCGGACGCATGGGGGGCGCATTATGCGTCACGATTGTGTGGCTGAAATAATATCTAAAAGCCTCCAGTCTAACAACTGGGCCGTCACAAGGGAATTCCTTTACTCGACTCCCAATGGAAGGTTCAAACCCGACATTGTGGCGAAGAGGGAGCAGGAAGTCGTCGTGTTGGACGCGCAAATAGTCACTGCTAGTAGCTCACTACACGCTTCCCACTTGGAGAAGAAGAGAAAATATGCCAATAACAGCGTTCTGATAAAGGCCAAAGCCGATAAAGCAGGTGTGCCCTCCGACTCTGTACGTGTCACAACCATAACCCTGAACTGGCGTGGCGTGTGGTGCAAAACATCAGCTGCGGATCTGAGCTCGCTAGGTGTCTGTAACAACTCGTTGTGCAGCGCCACGACTCGGGTCTTGCATGGCACCCACCTCAACTATAACAGGTTTATGCGACTCACGGAGCGGATGTGGACAGGCAGGGCCTCCTGACGGAGAGGTGGAAGAAGGCGGCAAGGCACCTGCATTTCTAAATTTAAAGACCAGACCGGAGGACTAGGAAGGGGCGGCCAGAATCTCTCAACAATAGTATCGGAGCGTTGGGAGAGACTGGTTCGCGATCAGATTGGCTTTTGAAAGAGTAGGTTGTAACGATTGTCTCTGGGGTGGGATCCGGATGACACCGGTCTGTATCCCCAAAATTCATTTCGGATAGTGCCAAAGTAATTATCATAGCCAAATGCCTCGTCATCTAATTAGTGACGCGCATGAATGGATTAACGAGATTCCCTCTGTCCATTTGTTCTGGCGAAACTGCTGGAGAGGAACATCCGACGTGATCTCTTTCAAATGGTCACCTCCTACCTTACGGATAGGGTGGTGTTCATGCGAGAGGGTCCGTTGGTGGTCTCCAAGAATGTCACGAAGGGCTGTCCGCAGGGATCGGTGCTGGGACCACTGCTATGGAACCTCGTATTCGACGGCCTCCTGGAGCAACTCGCTGCTGGCGGATTCAGTGTACTTGCGTACGCTGATGATGCGGTAGTGGTTCTTCAGGGGCCGAGCAGAGCTGCCCTCGAGGTAGGTGGAGCCCGAGTGGCGAGCACCCTGGAAGCCTGGAGTGGAACCAGCAAGCTGGAGTTTGCCCCCACAAAATGCGAAATTATGATGTTGCGGGGCAGAACCGTCAAGGGATGCTTAGTGCGGAACTTGGATACGGCACGGCCGCCGATAATCAGGCTAGGTGGCGTGGCTTTGACCGCCGTACGTGAGGTTCGGTACTTGGGGGTTCACCTCGGGTCTGGACTGACTCTGTCGGCTCACATTGAGAAAACCTCGAAGAGGGCCCTAAATGCGTTTGCTGGGGTATCAAGACTGGCGGGCTCGGGGTGGGGACTCGGTTTCCGAGACCTCATCACGGCCTATAAGGGATTGTTCCTCGGCATTCTGCTTTATGCAGTACAAGGATGGTGGGCCCTCGCCAATGCGAATGATAAGAGAAGGCTGCTTTCGGCACAGCGGGCTGCACTTATTAAAGTTGCAAAGGCTTACCGAACTGTGGCCGCCTCGAGCATTGTGGTCGCGTGCGGAGTTTTCCCGGTCGATCTGGAGGCCGCCAGACGATACGCGAATTGGAAGGTAAGGAAAAAACTTGGCGTTTCCAGTTCCGAAATTTCGTTACCTCTAATTGAAGGGGACACGAATTCGTCCAGGCGAAGGGCGATTATGACCAACCTGAAAAGAGTATGGCAAGAAAGGTGGTCTGAGGCTGAAACTGGCCGTTGGACGTTTGCCCTATTCCCGTCTGTGGAGGGCAGGTGTAAAATGCGGTGGGTTAGCCCTGGCTTCTCTGTGTCTCAGTTCTTGCTGGGCCACGGGGACTTCTGGGCGAAGCTCTACCGACTCGGTCTCTGTGATGATGAGACATGCAGCCGTGGAAGTGCCCCTGAAACAGTGCAACATGTACTCAATGAATGTTCCAGATGGACAAGTCAGCGCGCACGTCTGAGGGAGACGGTGTTTGGGGATGAGCTCCCAATTGACCTGACCCGTTACGTGTCGGCGTCTGGCTTCCCTGCGCTGGAGGACTTCGCGAGGAGCGTCTTCGCGTAGTCTATATCCGACCGAGTACCATATCCCCCTCGGCATTGCACCCGCCTTCGACACCTCTTAGCCTCATTGCACTCACTTCTAAGGTGAAAAGAGGCGGAGGCTAGTCGGCACAGCCGGGGAAAGTGGTAGGCGTCTAGCAGCCTGGGAGGTCCTCCCCTCAGGCAATGTTAGAACGCCGAGGCAAACCAGAAGGCCGCTTCGTGGGAAACCACTTAGCAACTGGTAGCACGGGCTGTTAGAGCCTCGCTGATCCTCCGAGAAGGGGGGCCCACTAACAGATTGAGGAAGGACTCGTGCTGGTCTGGTTCACTAAGTGCTGGAAGGTGGGCTCCGAAAGCCTTTTATGGCCTAGGGGTCGCTTTCCCTCGTCTACGACGTGGGGACGGGTTATGAGCCCTCGGGTTGGCACAACTCGGACCGAAAGGTCGGCAGTAGAATCTCTCGAACATGTCCCTATCTACTTGGAGTACTGGGGTACGGTCCGGTCAGCCGTAACTCAGGGGCGCCTGAGGGGGAGCTGGCAGTACGACACGTGTGGCAAACGTGCCCCACCCAGGCCAAGGCTTAGAGGGAGCCAAACAAGATACTCTGTGGCAGGACAGAGTTGAAGTATCTCTTAGAGAGAAGCTGTGGGATCGTTATGAAATCCAATGTTGGACAAGTGGTTGACCCTCGGGGCCTTCCACTTGTCCAAATTACCATAAGAGCTGGCAAAAGGTATACACGTGATTCTCATGTTTGATCCTGTCTCAGCTATCTCTTGACTGGTCCACCCCGGGCCGGGTGAAACAGCATCACGCAAGTCGGGGAAGCCAGGGTGGTGTCCTGGCTATGCAAACTGGGCAGCCGGCCCTGCTGAGTTCTGTGAACAGAGACTTTTGGTTCTTCCTTTGGTTCTTCCTAAGTCTCACCCTCACTGGGCTGCATTATCCCAGTGAGAAGGCGCTCACCCGACAAGTGAGCAACAGCTGCCGCCCAGGCGGGTAACGGCGGGTCATGCAGCCCGTCGCCAACTGTCCTGTGGGGTCCCCCCCTTAGAAGGGGTCAGGCATGGTACCCAGTGCCGTCGGAGGCCTGGGGTCTTCCCAAAGCAGGCGGGATATTTTTCCGGGCAAGTAAGTTGACGATAGAACAACGGGTGTAGAGATCCCCCTGGACAGAACTCCGGGGATATCCAAGCCTAACGGGGAAGGGACCTCGAATGCTTGGAGAACCTCGGTGCGGCGTTTGACCGACGCAAAGGGAGCTCTCGCGGAGATGATGGCCTACATTACATCTCCCGGGAGTTCAAGAGTGAGAGGCACACACAGTACCTCAAGCCTAGGGTGGAGTTGCTCGAGACGGTTCATTCCGAGTTGTCGGATGACATCGGCCTCTTCGGGAAGCTCTATCCCCGCCTTTCCGCCCTCGAGACAAAAGTGGATTTTTTGACGGAAGGTCTCGAGGAGTCCAGGAGGACTGTAGCAGCGGAGATTGCTGACACCGACGAGGAGGCTGATTGCCAAGCCGAGGGTGAGGAGCGAAGGCTCCTGGACACTATCACTGAGAGGTGTGACAGTATCGCAAAAACGGTTTCCCTCGCCGTTTGTAGCAAACTGTCTCCCCTCAGGAAGAGGTCGGTGGACATTCCCCAAACGACGGTGGACCGACTATCTGAGCAACTCGCCTCCAAGATCGACGAGGTCTCCAAAACATGGTCCTATGCTGTGGGCGGTGCCATTGCTGATGCTCTGAGGCAGGCCCTCCGAGACAATGTGCCAAATGTCGCACAGCCCCTGGGCAGTGAAAAGGGGGAGACATTGAGTGCCCTTACTGACGGAGCGGGTGACCGCATCAAGAGGCCGCCCGCTGTCTCACGAGCCGGAGCGGAGTCCAGTGGGGATCCGGCAAAGGACTCGCTGGGCAGAATAGGGAGCCCTGGAAAGCGGCACAATGCCCTAAAAGATGGGACAGGCAGCCAACCGCGCGACCTACCTCGTCAGGCGCCGGCCTCGTCACAGACTGTTCAGCGAGTCAAGCACGCTGGGTCGCAGACGAGCACCAGTGTCAAGAACTTGGAGCGAGAGGGACCTCAGTCCTCATCTCGGCCCCGGACTTACAGCGAGGTTGCTGGATCTCCGCTCGCTAAGCCACTAGCGCCTAGAATTGGCGAGAAAGGGGAGCGGGGTCCGTCACCTGCTACCCCGCCCAAAAGACCCAAGCCACAACAGAGGCAAAAGAGGAAAGGCAAGGGTAAACGGACAAGGAAGGGAGAGGCCAGTGCGGCCCCCTTAGACGCTCGGGAAAGGGCGCCCCTAGCGTCGAAAGAGCTCGAAGCAGCGAGCTCAAAAACGGAGCCACCCACCTCGATTACGGAAAGTTCCGTATTAGAGGAAATGACGGAGGGTCAGTGGCAGACTGTTCCCGCAAGGGGTAAGTCTGCGCGACCCAAGGCTCCTACAAATACTTCTCCAAAACCGAGGCCCATGCTGACGACACGGCAGGTCATCGAGGAGGGACTCAAACGGGCGAGTCAAGCCAATGGTACCCTTGACATTACTGTCAAGGCTCCAGCGGCAATGATGGACCCGGGAGATAAACTCCGGGATGCACTTGACCCAGTCAGAGGTTCGGTGAAGGTGAAGAGGGTCCGAGCTGTCACCGCCGTTACTTTTATAGTAACTGTGTACGACAGTTCAGACGCACAAACCCTGATGGGGTTGCCTGTCCTTCTAAAGGCAGGTTTCAAAGTGACTAGGGTGTTTCGATGTCCTCGGGTGGTAGTTAGGGGTGTCGATAAGACTATCCCTGCTGCCGACATACCCGTGGCCATATGGCGCAGGAACCGATCCCTCTTAGAAGGAATAATTGCCCAAGAGGAACAGGTGCAAGCCCACATCAGGGTTGTTTCTCAGCTGGGTGGGCGTGAATCTGGCCCAACAACCGCCTATGTACTACAGGTAACACCCTTAGTACGGGCTGAGCTCATGAGCGCTAACGAGATTTTTGTGGGACTGCGTACCTGCCGTGTCAGCGACCACTTCGCTGTCACACAGTGCGCGCGATGCTATGGTTTTAACCATAGGGCGACTGGTTGCACCGCACAACCAGCCTGTGGGCGCTGCGGAAAGAAAGGTCACCGAACAACTCATAGTCAGAATAAGAGCAGTGGCCCAAAGTGTCCCAACTGTCTAATGGCCGGACGGTTGGACACAAAACACAGGCCTCACGTCATGCGTCAGTGTATCGCTTGGGAGCTGGCAAAAATTAGGATCGCAGCTCTCACAAAATATGGTAGCCCGGGCGACGAAGCTGACATGGGCCCAACGCCTCGGAAGCAGACGACTGGGGAAAGGCGGCCAACGCCCGATCCCAGCCAGAAGCGGAAGGGCAACGGACCCAAGTCGGCCAAGTCTCAGCCTGAAGCTGGCCTTGCCGGAAAAGCGGAGACGAACCGAGCGAAGGGAGGGCCAGTCAATGACCCTCGTGGGGAGACTCCTCCTCGAACTCGCCGAGACGATGACGCTGGAAAGGACAAGCAGAAGTCCAAAAAGGATGATGGGCCTACGGCGAAAGGGAAAAAGGCTCATGACTCGAAGAGGGAGGAAGCCTCCCTGGCTGCCGTAGGTTCCGATGAACTGAAGGAGGATGTGGCAGGAATTGCCTCAGATGACTCCCCAGGCGATGACAAGTCTGGGCCCATGGTCTCCGTCACTTTGTGATGGGACCATTGCGCATATGGCAGGCTAACGAAGATGGGGCTCAGACCGCGCCGTATGAACTCTTAGCTTCCAGGGAGTTCTGCGGTGTCGGCATAATGGCTCTACAAGAGCCCTATTCTACGCCTTCAGGTGAAATTCCCGGGTTTGCCGGGGCTAGGGTCATAACCGGCAACAAGGCTGGGGAACCACCTAAAGCGGCTATTGTCATTTTTGACAGAACCTTGGCGGTCGTATGTCTTGGACAATATTCCTCGTCCCACCTGGTTTGTGCAGAGGTAGTCGGTAGGCACGGAAGTGTCTATTTGGGGAGCCTGTATTGCCAGTTTCGAGATGCTATTATTATATAATACATCGACGCATTGGAAAGGCTGATTGTTGGATTACGTGGGAAACCAATAATAATCATGGGAGACTTCAATGCGAGGTCATCCTGGTGGCATAATGCAGATCGAGCCGCACGAGGTGGCAGCTCCGTGGCTTGGGTTAGAGGCGCACTGGTGGAGGAGATGATACTGAGATATGACCATTCTGCTCCCTCGAACACGGTGGCAAAGGCAAAGGAGAGTCAAATATCGATTTGACCCTCGCTACCGAGGCCGCAGCCTGGGGCGTCTCCCACTGGGAAGTGAAACAGGATTACGTGACCAGTCAGCATCGGGTTCTCGTTGTGAGTTACCGAACTGAGAGGTCTAACCCAGGAAACGGAGGCCCCTCAATGAATTGGCAAGCACCAGCTAGTGGGCGGCTGGATATGAGCAAAGCGGATTGGGACAAGTTCAGGAGGGAGTTGGGAACTCGCTTGCGGGAACCCAGCTCTCACACCGACTTTACCCTAGGCGGCTGTGAAGCAGAAGCAGCCTGGCTCACACGGTCTCTCATGGGGGCCGCCCAACTGGCGATACCTCAGCCACGGCCTAACGCTTTCAAAACCTGGTGGTGGAACTCGGATCTCGCGAGAGAGAAGAGGACCGTCCGAAGGCTGAGGAAGCAAATGGCACGAGCCGAGGGACAGTCCAGGCAAGCATTTGAAAGGATATACCGTCTCAGAAGGCGAGCCTACACGCAAAAAGTCAAGGCAGTGAAGAAGGCAGCCTGGCGGAAGTCAGTATCGGAACGCGGTAGGGGCGACCCTTGGGGCCTCCCCTATCGTTTGATTTCGAGAAAGCGGAAGCCGGTTGGCGTCCTTCGGTCTAATGAAGGCACAGTCACCTGGACTGAAACGGCGAGTCGCCTGCTTGAAGTCTTGGTCCCTGACGACGGATCATAGACGGATCAGGGACTACGTGGGAGCTGGGCCCACCTCCTCAAGTGTTGAGAAGCCAACTTCTCCGTTTATGGAAGGAGAGGTAAGGTCTGCCATTTGGAGATGTGCGAGAAAGAAAGCCCCTGGGGAGGACGGTGTCACAGCCGAAATTCTCAGGGCGGCCTGGGGCCTCCTTAAAGGTCGTCTCACGGCTCTCTACAATTCCTGTCTTAGGGAGAGTTATTTTCCTAAGTGTTGGAAACGTGGGGATATTAAGGCACTACTCATGTCTGGCGATAGGGACCCGGCGTTGGCCAGTTCTTACCGCCCAATTTGTCTACTGGCTGTGATGGGCAAAGTTCTTGAACGTCTACTGGCTACTCGGCTTTACTCGGTTCTGGAAGCTCGCGCTGCCCCTCAGCAGTTCGGGTTCCGGGCCGGTAGGTCGAGGGTGGACGCGATAGAGGCCCTATTTGAAAAGGTGAAGTCCGCACCAGAGGATAATTACGTTTTGGGGGTCTTCCTCGACATCAAAGGAGCCTTCGATAACGTGTGGTGGCCGTTTGTTCTGGCGAAACTGCTGGAGAGGAACATCCGACATGATCTCTTTCAAATGGTCACCTCCTACCTTACGGATAGGGTGGTGTTCATGCGAGAGGGTCCGTTGGTGGTCTCCAAGAATGTCACGAAGGGCTGTCCGCAGGGATCGGTGCTGGGACCGCTGCTATGGAACTTCGTGTTCGACGGCCTCCTGGAGCAACTCGCTGCTGGCGGATTCAGTGTACTTGCGTATGTGTTGTTTCGAGCACAAGCTCAAAATATCTGTATATTGACCTCAGAAATCCCCATCCTCATTCAAACCATTCCGCCACTATTTAGCTGTCCAACCCAAGTCACATTTATTACCGTTAACACCCGACCTAACCAATAATCCGGCTTTAACTTCTATTACCTGTCAATCTCCTCTTGCCGAAAGTGTCCCCACAACAAAGGGGGGTATATTCCTCGGCTTTCCCAAACCAGGTCATTCCTCTCAACACCGTTATGAACCCCTTCAACCCCCTCTGTACGAACTCCCAAAATTTCCAACCCCTTCCTTATGATATCCTCCCCTCTTAAAATCACGTACCGAGAACTAACTAGAAAGACGAAAAACTAGTACGACTTCACTTCTGTTTTGGCCTTCGAGTTTTGTGCTTCCTTACGCTAAAGTATCAACTGTTAACCGTATTTATCCCCGATTGTATATAACCGTCTCCCTGTAAATATTAATACCGTGCAACATCTTCAGTAATATTGTGTACATAGTAATCCCAGTTTGAATAAAAGTGCGTGTAAAGAACATTTTCCTATTTCGAGTCACCCTGGTCTTAACAAGTGTACTTGCGTACGCTGATGATGCGGTGGTGGTTCTTCAGGGGCCGAGCAGAGCTGCCCTCGAGGTAGGTGGAGCCCGAGTGGCGAGCACCCTGGAAGCCTGGAGTGGAACCAGCAAGCTGGAGTTTGCCCCACAAAATGCGAAATTATGATGTTGCGGGGCAAAACCATCAAGGGATGCTTAGTGCGGAACTTGGATACGGCGCGGCCACCGGTAATCAGGCTGGGTGGCGTGGCTTTGACCGCCGTACGTGAGGTTCGGTACTTGGGGGTTCACCTCGGGTCCGGACTGACTCTGTCGGCTCACATTGAGAAAACCTCGAAGAGGGCCCTAAATGCGTTTGCTGGGGTATCAAGACTGGCGGGCTCGGGGCGGGGACTCGGTTTCCGAGACCTCATCACGGCCTATAAGGGATTGTTCCTCGGCATTCTGCTTTATGCAGTAAAAGGATGGTGGGCCCTCGCCAATGCGAATGATAAGAGAAGGCTGCTTTCGGCCCAGCGGGCTGCACTTATTAAAGTTGCAAAGGCTTACCGAACTGTGGCCGCCTGGAGCATTGTGGTCGCGTGCGGAGTTTTCCCGGTCGATCTGGAGGCCGCCAGAAGATACGCGAATTGGAAGGTAAGGAAAAAACTTGGCGTTTCCTGTTCCGAAATTTCGTTACCTCTGATTGAAGGGGACACGAACTCGTCCAGGCGAAGGGCGATTATGACCAACCTGAAAAGAGTATGGCAAGAAAGGTGGTCTGAGGCTGAAACTGGCCGTTGGACGTTTGCCCTATTCCCGTCTGTGGAGGGCAGGTGTAAAATGAGGTGGGTTAGCCCCGGCTTCTCTGTGTCTCAGTTCTTGCTGGGTCACGAGGACTTCAGGGCGAAGCTCTACCGACTCGGTCTCTGTGACGATGAGACATGCAGCTGTGGAAGTGCCCCTGAAACAGTGCATCATGTACTCAATGAATGGCCCTAACCAGCCCTAACGGGGTACCATACCCCCCTCGGCATTGCAGCCGCCTTCGACACCTCTTAGCCTCATTGCACTCACTTCTAAGGTGGAAAGAGGCGGAAGCTAGTCGGCACCGCCGGGGAAAGTGGTAGGCGTCTAGCAGCCTGGGAGGTCCTCCCCTCAGGCAATGTTAGAACGCCGAGGCAAACCAGAAGGCCGCTTCGTGGGAAACCACTTAGCAACTGGTAGCACGGGCTGTTAGAGCCTCGCTGATCCTCCGAGAAGGGGGGCCCACTAACAGATTGAGGATGGACTCGTGCTGGTCTGGTTCACTAAGTGCTGGAAGGTGGGCTCCGAAAGCCTTTTATGGCCTAGGGGTTGCTTTCCCTCGTCTACGACGTGGGGACGGGTTAAGAGCCCTCGGGCTGGCACAACTCGGACCGAAAGGTCGGCAGTAGAATCTCTCGAACATGTCCCTATCTACTCTCGTGAGGGGCTAGCATCCCCCATCGAGCGCGTCCCCGGGTTGCGGAAAGGGGGCCCCATCCATGTTGGAGTTAGATGCTTTACTGGATGGGTTGGGTCGGAATACGGCATATGCCTAATACGACCCCGCGGACATAACTGCTACCAGGGTGATTTTAACCGCAGATGCGGACCCCTGGTTGGATGAGCGGACGGCGGAGGTGTGTCTGTGTGGGAAGCAGGCACACCTCGGACATGGACCTTCTCGGACTAGGCATTACCGATTGGGTTTCGATGATTTGGAGCTGCCGCCCAGGTGGGTCGAGCACGGGCTCCCAACCTGTGTACTCGCTCATCCTGGGGGCCCCTGCGATGGCAAGCAGCCCGAGGGGTACCCATTGTGTCGGAGCATGGGCCTCCTCTGAACGCCGGCGGGTTATTTTACCGGGCTAGTAGGAGGGGGGTTAGACCGCCACCGGGGGTTGAGCATCCTCCCCCCACGTGCGGTGTAGGTCTTCCCTGGACGGAACTCCGGGTAACCTCCCAGCCCTCCCCTTGCGGGGTTTGCCGGGTGGCTAAGGGCATGCCCTGAAGACCGAGCCCCTCGGGCGTAGGGAGAAAACGCAATGGAACAAGAAACTAAAGAAACAAAAGAAACAAAAGATAGTAAAGAAACGAGGGAAGGAAAAGATAGGAAAGAGGAAAGTAGAGAAAGGAAAGAAGAAGCAAAGGAAAGAAGAGAAGGGTTACGAAGAGTAAAAAGGATGGAAGAGGAACTTCAAGGAGAAGGAGCCCTTGAGGTGGTTACCCCGAGGAGGCCCCCCTTTCGAAAAAGGGCGAGCTCGACGAGATCCCCCGACCTTAAGGTAGTGTCGGTGGAGGGGTCGGAAGAGAGGAGGAGGCGGTAAAGGCGGCGGTGGCGAAGCTGCGCGAATACTTCTCCCGCAACTTTAGCGTGGAGAAGCATGGTGGCTACCTCGGGGCCCGGGCACAGAGGGTGCTTGAGAGTGTGGCGGCAATGTCCGCAGAGTACGACCGTGCGGCCAGGCTGGCCGGCAGATTCGCGTCTCTGGAGGAGACGGTGAAGAAGGTCGGAATGGAGGTAAGAGGATTAGAGGAGAAGATAGAGGAGGTTGTATCAGACAGGATAAAGGAAGCTATGGGAGAAATTGGTAATAAAATTGGGAAGATGTGGGAGAAAATGAAAGGAGAGTCCCGTGAACTTGGTGAAGGCCTAGTCCGGGGACTGGACGAAGAAAGGAAAGAAATAGGAGCTATGGCAGCAGGGATTAGGAAAAGAGTAGAAGCCTGCGAGGAAAAGGTCGGTAAGAAGACGATAGAGCTAGGAGAAAAAGTAGTAAAAGAGGTTAAGGAAACAGGTGAAATGGTTAAAAGAAGAATAGAGGCAGGAACAGAAAAGGTAGGGAAGAGAATGGAAGAAGTAAAGAAAGGAGTAGAAGGTGCAATAAATAAAGAAGGAGGATTAGGGAAGGAAAGAGCAAAGGTGTTACAAAAGCTAGTGGGAAAAGTGATGGAGGAAGAAAGAGAAAAGCACTCAAAGGAGGAAAAAGAAAGTAGAGATGAGATTAGGGAAGAAATGAAGGAGATGAGAAGAATACTGGAAGAAAGAAGAGAGGAACCTCAGGAGATAAGGAAAGGAGGTCAAGGAAGCTGGGTTGACGTGGTGCGACGAGGTGGAACAAGGAGGGGCCCGCAGGTTGCTGTAAGGGCGGAGCCTGGAAAAAGGTTGGAAAAGAAGGATGTATTGGAGGCGGTGGACAAAGAAGGAGATGTAAGGATCAGGAGGGTATGGAGACAGGGCGCTGCATACGTTATGGAGGTCCACGACAACACCGATCTAGAGAAGCTAAAGGAGAAGGACCTAGGAAGTGTAGGATTGAAAATTGGAAAGGCACCGGAAAGGAGAAGACCGAGGATGGTGATATATGATGTAGAGGAAGGTTTAACGGGAAGCGAGCTGTTGGAATCCGCAGCTAGGAAGAATCGCAAGGTATGGGATGGAGAGGAAGAAGGGTGGAAGAAAGGATTCTCCCCCAAGTACAAACTTGGAAGACCGAGAGGAGGTCTGGTGTCCTGGGTGGTGGAGGTGGACCCCCGCTTACTTGCAGCATTGGAGCGGCAAGGAAGGCTGTATGTCGGGGTAAGGAGCTGCCGCGTGAAGGAGCACCTGGAGGTCACCAGGTGCTTCAAATGCCAGCGATTTGGCCATGTGGGCAGGTGGTGCGCGAATGAGACCACATGTGCCAGATGTGGGAAGGCGGGCCACACCCAATATGGATGCAGCGCCGCGGAAAACTGCGGAAACTGTGAAAGGATGGGAATAAAGGAAGAGGATAGGAGACATGGAGCATATAGTTGAGGGTGCAATGTGTTAAGGAGAGAAATGGAAAGGATTAGAGGATTGACAGAGTATGGTGATTAAGGTGGTTCAGGTGAATCTGGACAGGAGAGCGGTGGCCACGGCAGAAATAAGAGAAGTAGGAGTAAAGGAAGGTGTAGGAGTGCTGTGCATACAGGAGCCGTACGTGGTGGAGAACAAAGTAGTCGGATTTGGTATAGGAAGCAGGGTGGTGATTGGAGGAACGGAAAGGCCGTGGGCCGCCGTGGTGCTGCTGGACCCCGAACTGGAGGCAATGGCGGTGACCCCATTATGCTGGGAAAATGGAGTGTGCGTGGAGGTCAGGGAGCCGACAGCGAGCACGAGCCTCTACGTGGTCTCGCTGTATTGCCAGTTTGGTGGGGATTTCCAGCAGCACCTCGACTACCTAAGGAAGGTCAGGAGGACGCTGGTCGGCAAAGACGTCCTGTTTTGCCTGGATGCCAACGCAAAGTCACCAAGGTGGGGAGGACTAGAGGAGGACGAAAAAGGAAGGCAACTGGAAGAAGTAATAGAGGAAACGGAACTGGAAGTGGTGAGAGAAGCAGGAGCTGGGCCAACGTTTGTGGCCCCGCATGGGAAAAGTTATATTGATGTCACGCTGGCCACAAAAGGAGTAAAAGCAAGGGTGGTGGAGTGGGGATTGGAAGGTGACTGGACGAGTAGTTGGCACAAATGCATTAGAATGAAAATAGAAGAGAAAAGGAATGGAAGAAGAATGGAACAGCAAGAAGGACTAAGAAGGTATAACATAGGAAAGGCAAATTGGGAGAAGTATAAGGAGGAATTAAGAAGACAGACAGTAGGAATGGAGTATGATAGGGTGACAAGTAGAAGAGGAGTGGAGAGGTACTGCGAAAGGGTGGAGAAGGCAATATTAAAGGCGGCTGGTGCAGGAATCCCAAAGAAAAGGAAGAAGGCAAAGGGCGTGGTATGGTGGAATAGGGAGTTGACAGAACTAAAAGATCAGGTGATGCGGAGCAGGAGAAGGTATCAAGGAGAAAGGGATGAAGTAGAAAAAGAAAGGATGAAGAGAGAATTTACAGAAATAAGAAGAAGATATAAAAGAAGAGTTAGAGAGACGAAAAGAGAAAGCTGGATGAAATTTGTTGCCACGGATATGGAGGCCAACCCATGGGGTTTGGCATATAAATTGGCCACGAGAAAAGTTACGGCAAAGGATGTGCTAGGAAGTGTCAGAGACGGTGGTGTAACGATGGAAGAGTCCTTGGGAAAAATACTAGATGGCTTACTGGTGCAGGACAATGAGGAGGAGGAAAGTGACTGGCAGCAGGAAATAAGGAGAGGAAACCAGGAATACGTTGGAGAAGGAAGACTGGAAACATGGGAAATAAGGCATGTGAAGAAAGCGGTATGGAAAGTGAAGTTGGGAAAGGCACCAGGATGGGACGGCATGGTAGGAGAGATGCTACGAGAAGGATGGGAAGAGCTAAAGTGGATAATGTTAAGGATGTATAGGATGTGCTTATGGTATGGTGTCTTTCCTAGGAGATGGAAAAGAGGAGTGGTTATTTTGCTGAGGAAGGAGGGAAAGGATACGGGAGAGGTAAAAGCCTACCGGCCCATTGTCCTGCTGCCAGTTTTAGGGAAAGTCTTAGAAAGGTTGATTGTAGGAAGCATTAAAGGTTATTTTGAATGGACTGTTAGTAGGAGACAGTACGGTTTTATGGAAAGAAGAAGTACGGAAGATGCGATGATGGAGATGAGAAATATTGTGGAAAGAACAAACAGGAAATATGTATTAGGAATTTTTATAGACATGGAAGGAGCGTTTGATAGGGCGTGGTGGCCTTACCTGGTATGGAGAATGAGGGAAGAAGGAGTGGAAGGAGATGCGTATGAGCTACTAAAGGAATATTTGAAAAATAGGACAAGTGAAATATGGTTAGCAGGAAAGAGGATAAAAAGGAAGATGACAATGGGATGCCCTCAAGGTTCAATGCTCGGCCCTCAGTTCTGGAAGAAAGTTATGGATAGGTTAATTGGAAAAGTGGAAAGTGAAGGATTTGAAATGATAGCTTATGCGGATGACGGAGTGGTGATCGTGGAAGGAAACTCGAGGGCCGAGCTAGAGGAGAAAGGAAGTAGGATACTAGGAAAGATAAAGGAATGGTGTAAGGAAAGTAAAATGAAGGTGTCGGAAGGAAAAACTAAGGGCATGATGTTGAAAGGAAAATTCGATGAGGAAAGGCCACCACGTCTATTCTATGGAGGATTAAGGATCGGTATGGTTAAGGAGATGAAGTATTTAGGTATGATATGGGGCTCCGGGTTAACGATTGGGAAGCATGTGGAGTATGTGATAGGGAAAGCTAGGGATAAGTTCCACGGGATGATAAGGATGGCTAGGGAAGAGTTTGGAGTAGGTAGAGAGGCCCTGCGCACAGTATATAGAGGTATGTACGTGGCAGTGTTAGCGTATGCGTCCGGTGTTTGGTGGGACAAGATGAATGCCCACACAAGGAGGAGACTGTCGAGCGGTCAAAGAAAAGTGTTAATAGGAATCGTAAAGGCGTACCGGACAGTCTCCTCCGATGCCCTCTGCGTCGTTGCCGGGGAGCCGCCCATCGACCTGGAGTTGAAGAGGAGATGGGCGGGCTACCGGCTGAGGACGCAGGTACAGGTGACGTGGGTAGAAAGACCAATAGAAGGAAGAAGAAGGAAAGCCCTCATCGATAAGTTGGTTATCGATGAGTGGCAAGAAAGATGGGAAGAAAGTGATAAGGGCAGATGGACGCATACGTGGCTGCCACGCATACGTGAAAGAATGGAGTCCTGCTGGATGAGTTTCGGGTTCCACACCACACAGCTCGTCACCGGCCACAGAGATTTCCGGGAGACACTCCGTGGATTTGCACTGGTGGCGGATGGGCTGTGTGAGTGTGGAGAGATGGACACAGCGGAGCACGTTGTGTTCCGCTGTGTGAACTACCAGCAGAACAGGGAATGAGCCAGAAATGAGGTGAATGGACTAGGAAAAGAATGGGACACGTCAATGGTAAGGAATAAGGAATGCTACAAATGGTGGAACTGGTTCGGAGAAAGGACGCTAAAGGAAAGAGAGGAATTTAGACTACGAGGAAATGTGCGCAGGGCCTTAGGAGTAGGAGTAGGTGAATAAAGTATATGTTTGTGTTTGTGTGTGGTTTTGAGTGGGCGGTGCCAGGGATGGTCGAATATGAAGTAGCCCATCCCTGGACCGTCGGTATGTCTGTATTTAAGGGCTGAAAGTAAATATGAGCGAATGAGTGTGAATGTTTGTGTTTGTGTTGTGTTGTGTATATGTATGATAGGTTTCGTTAGAGTAGGTTAGTTAGGTGTAGGGATGGATCCAGGGGGGATGAATATCGAGTAGTCCGCCCCTGGACCATCGGGAAATATGTGGATGTATTTAAGGGTTGTATGGATGTGTGAATGTGTTAGTGGATTAGGTTAGAGAGAGTTGGGTGGGAGCGCGGGCGAGGGCGGCCGAATATAGTGTAGTTCGCCCTCGCCACTGCGGAATGGGGATCGCAGTTCAGGCTGTGAAAGACAGCCTGACACCCTTCTCCATGGCTGGCGCGGGGGCAAGTCCAATCCCCGCACCCCCATGGAGATAAAGCGTAGGTGCCGGCAGAACGCCTCTTGGCAATTCCGGCACCGGGGCCTGCCACCCATTCAGGTCCTTAGGCTGCTCAAGGTGCAGCCAAATAAAATGGGTACCGCGGGGGCTTCAGCCCGCGGCCGGCAGCGTGGAGCCTTCAAAAGCGTGACGCTGTCGGCCGTGAAGCCATGGGATTGGCCTCGCGGGGACCGTGGTTTCGCTGGAAATCCCCCCCCCTCTGAGAAAAGATGGGTGCTGGCTGGAGAGGGGTAAAGGCCCGAAGGCTAGGAACCCTCTCCAACGCCACGGGCAAAGTCCCAAGCACGACATACCAAATGTCCCTATCTACTTTTGGGGAATGTCCACCAACCTCTTCCTGAGGGGAGACAGTTTGCTACAAATGGCGAGGGAAACCGTTTTTGCGATACTGTCACACCTCTCAGTGATAGTGTCCAGGAGCCTTCGCTCCTCACCCTCGGCTTGGCTATCAGCCTCCTCGAGGGTGGCCTGCAGTGCTCGGATCTCTGTCCTGACGACCGAGCGCACGCCCTCCTTGATGGACTGGACGTCGGTGTCAGCGATCTCCGCTGCTACAGTCCTCCTGGACTCCTCGAGACCTTCCTACCACGGGATGTGGTCGCTGACACGGCAGGTACGCAGTCCCACAAAAATCTCGTTAGCGCTCATGAGCTCAGCCCGTACTAAGGGTGTTACCTGTAGTACATAGGCGGTTGTTGGGCCAGATTCACGCCCACCCAGCTGAGAAACAACCCTGATGTGGGCTTGCACCTGTTCCTCTTGGGCAATTATTCCTTCTAAGAGGGATCGGTTCCTGCGCCATATGGCCACGGGTATGTCGGCAGCAGGGATAGTCTTATCGACACCCCTAACTACCACCCGAGGACATCGAAACACGGTCCCCCTAGTCACTTTGAAACCTGCCTTTAGAAGGACAGGCAACCCCATCAGGGTTTGTGCGTCTGAACTGTCGTACACAGTTACTATAAAAGTAACGGCGGTGACAGCTCGGACCCTCTTCACCTTCACCGAACCTCTGACTGGGTCAAGTGCATCCCGGAGTTTGTCTCCCGGGCCCGCCATTGCCGCTGGAGCCTTGACAGTAATGTCAAGGGTACCATTGGCTTGACTCGCCCGTCGATACTCTGTATCTTGTTTGGCTCCCTCTAAGCCTTGGCCTGGGTAGGGCACGTTTGCCACACGTGTCGTACTGCCAGCTCCCCCTCAGGCGCCCCTGAGTTACGGCTGACTGGACAGTACCCCAGTACCCCAAACGACGGTCGACCGACTAACGCTTTCAAAACCTGGTGGTGGAACTCTCGCGAGAGAGAAGAGGACTGTCCGAAGGCTGAGAAAGCAAATGGCACGAGCCGAGGGACTGTCCAGGCAAGCAATTGAAAGGATATACCGTCTCAGAAGGCGAGCCTACACACAAAATTCAAGGTGGTGAACAAGGCAGCCTGGCGGAAGTTAGTATCGGAACGCGGTAGGGGCGACCCCTGGGGCCTCCCCTATCGTTTGATTTCGAGAAAGCGGAAGCCGGTTGGCGTCCTTCGGTCTAATGAAGGCACAGTCACCTGGACTGAAACGGCGAGTCGCCTGCTTGAAGTCTTGGTCCCTGACGACGGCCTTCGGCCTGGATCGGACGATCATAGACGGATCAGGGACTACGTGGGAGCTGGGCCCACCTCCTCAAGTGTTGAGAAGCCAACTTCTCCGTTTATGGAAGGAGAGGTAAGGTCTGCCATTTGGAGATGTGCGAGAAAGAAAGCCCCTGGGGAGGACGGTGTCACAGCCGAAATTCTCAGGGCGGCCTGGGGCCTCCTTAAAGGTCGTCTCACGGCTCTCTACAATTCCTGTCTTAGGGAGAGTTATTTTCCTAAGTGTTGGAAACGTGGGGATATTAAGGCACTACTCAAGTCTGGCGATAGGGACCCGGCGTTGGCCAGTTCTTACCGCCCAATTTGTCTACTGGCAGTGATGGGCAAAGTTTTTGGACGTCTGCTGGCCACTCGGCTTTACTCGGTTCTGGAAGCTCGGGCTGCCCCTCAGCAGTTCGGGTTCCGGGCCGGTAGGTCGACGGTAGATGCGATAGAAGCCCTATTTGAAAAGGTGAAGTCCGCACCAGAGGACAATTACGTTTTGGGGGTCTTCCTCAACATCAAAGGAGCCTTCGATAACATGTGGTGGCTGTTTGTTCTGGCGAAACTGCTGGAGAGGAACGTCCGACGGGCACAGCGGGCTGCACTTATTAAAGTTGCAAAGGCTTACCGAACTGTAGCCGCCTCGAGCATTGTGGTCGCGTGTGGAGTTTGCCCGGTCGATCTGGAGGCCGCCAGACGATACACGAATTGGAAGGTAAGGAAAAAACTTGGCGTTTCCTGTTCCGAAATTTCGTTACCTCTGAATGAAGGGGACACGAACTCGTCCAGGCGAAGGGCGATTATGACCAACCTGAAAAGAGTATGGCAAGAAAGGTGGTCTGAGGCTGAAACTGGCCGTTGGATGTTTGCCCTATTCCTGTCTGTGGAGGGCAGATGTAAAATGAGGTGGGTTAGCCCTGGCTTCTCATTGTCTCAGTTCTTGTTGGGCCACGGAGACTCCAGGGCGAAGCTCTACCGACTCGGTCTCTGTGACGATGAGACATGCACCTGTGGTAGTGCCCCTGAAACAGTGCAACATGTACTCAATGAATGTTCCAGATGGACAAGTCAGCGCGCACGTCTGAGGGAGACGGTGTTTGGGGATGACTCCCAATTGACCTGACCCGTTACGTGTCTGCGTCTAGCTTCCCTGCGCTGGAGGACTTTGCGAGGAGCGTCCTCGCATATTCTATATCCGACTGGGTACCATCTCCCCCTCGGCATTGCACCCGCCTTCGACACCTCTTAGCCTCATTGCACTCACTTCTAATGTGAAAAGAGGCGGAAGCTAGTCGGCACCGCCGGGGAAAGTGGTAGGCGTCTAGCAGCCTGGGAGGTCCTCCCCTCAGGCAATGTTAGAACGCCGAGGCAAACCAGAAGGCCGCTTCGTGGGAAACCAATTAGCAACTGGTAGCACGGGCTGTTAGAGCCCCGCTGATCCCCCGAGAAGGGGGGCCCACTAACAGAATGAGGAAGGACTCGTGCTGGTCTGGTTCACTAAGTGCTGGAAGGTGGGCTCCGAAAGCCTGTTATGGCCTAGGGGTTGCTTTCCCTCGTCTACGACGTGGCGACGGGGTAAGAGCCCTCGGGCTGGCAGAACTCGGACCGAAAGGTCGGCAGTAGAATCTCTCGAACATGTCCCTATCTACTGATCTACTATCTACGATCGAAGGAGAAGCATCTCAGTTGAGTAGCTCTTCAGGAAAAGTTCCGTTTTGGTGGGAAAAAGTTGATATTTTTCGGTGATTTTGTGCATGGTGGTAGGACTCAGTGCTCCGAAGAAGTGGGGTGAGTTTCATTTCATTTTAACGAGCGGTTTTGTTTTTATTTCAATTTTAGTTTTGGTATAGGAAAATTAAGGTTGAAGGAGAGATTTCATTAGAAGTGCTGTTTTCTCTGCTTTACTGTGGGGTTTGTGGTTAAAGTAGAAGGCTGAAAATTTGTGTGGGTGAGCCCACGGGTTTCTAGAAGGTGACTGTAAAGTTTGGTGGCGATAGGTCAAGTGGAAGTATTTTATTTTACGACTTTAAGTCGCTCGGGAATTTAATTTTAAGCTGTGTTATAGAAGGTGAAAAGTTGGAGCTGGAGGCAGTTGAGTTGGTAGAGGTGGGGTGCTCGAGAGTGAAGTAGGTGGGCGAGGGGGTTCGTTGGTGGATCAGGCGACTCCGGGGCGGCCAATCAGAGCGCCCGGTTTGGTGCGAGTAAGGGAAGGATCCAGAGTCTGATGGCGGGTGGAGCGGAGGGGCAGGAGTCGACCCCCCTTGGGAGGGCTTCAGCTCCTCGTCTGCTGGGCCTAGATGGGTCCAAGGGGGCTCGTTGGAAAGGGAATTTAGGCGGGAATTCGGAGGTGTGGTCGTCGGGGGGGTACCCCTCCCGCCTACAGTTTCTGGAGGCTGTATCTCGTCTCGTAGAGGTGATACAGAGACCCAAGTGGCGTCGTTTTAAAGGGGGTTGCATAGAGAAGCGAGTGAGAGGGCGATTGTGCAAGGTGAGTGTGCGTGCGCTGAGTTTAGGGGGTAGGGGAGTAGTAGGAGGGGTGTTATAGGACAACTTTAAGGCAGTTTGAGTTGGTTTGACGTAGTAAAATCAAGTACTTTAGATTAATTTAAATTAGAGTAAGCAGATAAAAGTAAGGAAGGAAAATGGAGAGGAGGGCGAGTGGAAGTAGAGCTTCCACTCCGGCCTCCAGTCAGGGGGGGGGGGTAAGGAAAGGACAGAGGTATAAGATGATGATGGGATGGAGAGGGGAAGTAGCGGAGCACTTGGACTGGTTGAGGAATTTTGCGGACAAGGACAATCGAAATTTGGGACAGGAAAAGGGTAATCGAATATTGGAGCGGATAAGAGGTATAGAGGATAGGTTGGAAAAAATGATGGGAGAATATGAGGAGGTGGTGTCGGAGTACACCTTCCTCTCCAAAGTTAAGGACAGTGTGGACATGTTGAAGGTTGCTGTGGGACAGGTGCAGGAGGTGGTGATGAGGCCGGGAGAGGAGGGGATTTTGGAGAAGGTAGAGGAAAGGTTGGAAAGAGATAGTAGAGAGAGGGCGGCTGAATGGGGAAGGATGGAGAAGAAAATGGAAGAGGTAATAGGGGTAGGATTAGATAAGGGGATTAGTAAGATAAGGGAGGTGGCTGGGAAGGGGGGCATAGAGAAAGAGGACCTTGAAAAATTAGGAAGGAGAATGAAACTGGTGAAGAAATTGGGATGGGGGGTGGTTAAACCAGTTGGGGAAGGCGATACATCCGGTGGAGAAACTGAGGAGAGTAGGGAAGGAGAAGGGAAGGAAAAGAGGAAGAGGAAGACATATGCCCAGATGGGGCGGGAAACCATAAGAAGATCGGAAAAAGAAGATAAGGGGGTGACAGTGATCTCTAAGCGGGACATGTCGCCAAGGGCTGTAAAAGAGGCGCTGAAGAAAGTAGTGGACCCCGGGGACCTCCCTCAGGGTCAGTGCTGTTAGGATGGGTAGGTCAGGGGTCACGGTGGTGACACCAAGGGAAGATGTGGAACGCCTCAGGGGGTGCCCACAGTTGAAGGAGCAGGGCTGGGAGGTGAGGGACCCGAGGGAAAGGAGGCCTGAGGTTCAGGTTTATGGAGTCCCGGTGGACATGTCAGGGGAGGTTTTGGCCGAACATATCTTTCGACAAAATTTTAGGGGGAAAAATGATAAAATGGGTTGGGAAGAGTTCAGGAAGGGATTCGCTCCCAAATTTAAAGGGGGCAGGAGAGGATGGGCAACAACTATCTGGATAGTTGAGGTGGATCCGGAAATCAGGAGGGAACTAATCCAGCAGAGGCATGTGGCAGTGGGGTGGGACACCTGCAGAGTGGCTGACTACGTTGGGGTCACCAGATGCTTTCGTTGCCAGAGGTTCGGGCATCCGGCAAAATTTTGCAGGTTTGGGCCAGGGTGTGGAAACTGCGCGGAGGAGGGGCACGAAACAAGGGACTGTACAGAAGGAGGGGTGGGAAGGTGTATAAAATGTAGGTGGGCTGGGCAGGTGGACTCTCACCCGGCAGGGGCGGACGAGTGTCCAGCCCTGAAAGTGGCACTGCAGCGAAAGGTGCAGGCCACAAGCTATGGGAGGGCCGGGGAAAGTGAGATTGGGGCAGTGGGATCGGGGGTGACCCACGAGGGGACTAGGCCACTGACAATGGAAACTGAAATCGCGGAGGGGGAAAAGGAAAGGGTTGAGGACCCAACAGTGGGAGAACCAGGTAAGCGGGTTGCTATAAGGGGGCCTAGGAGGTCATCAAAGAAGGGGAACACTCGGTTGGGGGGGTTCAAGGTGAGTAGGATGGTGCTCGTGATTTGCAGCAGGTGCTTGAAGTATGGGCACGCGGAGTATAGGTGTGCTGAAAGGGATCCTGCTTGTGAAAGATGTGGGGAGGAGGGGCATGCAGCCGGGGAATGTAGTAGGAGTGAAGGGACGGCTAGGTGTGTGCAGTGTAGGAGGATAGGTCTTGAGGGATGGAAGAAGCACTCACCAGTGTGTGGAGAATGCCTGGCATGGGTAAAATATGTCGAGGGTCTAGAGGAAACGGGGGTTCCTCTGAGGGAACTATATAGTGCGGGTCGGGAGGGGGGAATGACAACGGAAACAGATGAGTGAGGATGATAGAGGAAGAAACTTGGGGTTAAGGGTGGTACAATTAAATTGCGATAGGTCCTTCACGGTAATGTCGGAGCTAAAAGACAAGGTAGTGAGGGAGGGCGTGGACGTGGTGTTACTGCAAGAACCATATACAAGGAAAGGGAGGGTTGTAGGACTGGGTCCAGAATACCGCTGACGTATTCCCTGCGTGTCGTATGAGCCGACTAAAAGGGACGGCCGGGTGGGCCCAGCTTGAAAGACAACCTCACCTCTACGAGGTCCCCGCAGGATTACATCCAACGAGGCTTAACTGTGGCTGGGCGTCACAGTGTACTCTGTCGCCACACTGTGCTCACCCTGCAGTTGGGGGTCCAGAATTCCACTGCCGTCCTCCCTGCGTGTTCGTATAAGCCGGACTAAAAGGGACACAACTTACACTTCATTCACATACATGACACACTGGGAACCCCCTACCTTTAGCTGGGATCGCAGAACACACCCCCCGCAGGAAGGGGGACAGAATTCTCCTGCCGTATCCTCTGCGTGGTCGTTAAATCCGGCCTTAAAGGGGCTTAAAGCTCACGACACTGACATACACAACATATTCCAGATACTAAATACACTGCAACGGCTTGCGTGGCAGAACACATTAACATAAAACACTCATAATGAGCGAAAGACAGTCCTGGAAGTAGCTCACTAACATCTTTGAGCGATCCCCTATATAGGTGCGGCCTTCGGAATGAGGAGGAAAAACCAGGTTTGAGCGTTCCTGGGGCGGCTGATAGCGTGTGTCCCGCTCACCACATCACCAGTGGCCGAGGGCTGACTCTGAGCAGCAGCCGAAAAATCCCTCATGCGTCTTAGTCCCGGTGGGTGGCCGGACTGGCAGCTGCGGCGTATGTGGGGCCTCCCTTTGACCCTCAACGGACCAGCGAAAGGGGCTAGAATCAATATGCCTGAGGGGAGCTTCCAGGACACTGCCTCGAGCACCTCTCGCTCATACCACTAACACACACAACAAATGAACTCACAAGGATACACTACACCAGTCTGCTTCTTTTTTCTCCCCCCCCCCTCACAAATTAGTAAAAATAACATGACAAAGTCAAAACCCAAAATTGCAGGTAATAAAAACGCCACCTGCGCCTCTTCCTCGGGCTCGCCAAGCTCGACCCCTCCCTCCTCGGACGATGAGCAACCTACTCGTCGTCCAAACAAACAAGGGCGGAAAGAACCGGGCAAACCGCGTTCATCTCCCCTTCTCCCCTAGTAGCCCGGGCAACCCGGCTACTACAAGCACACGACACAGCGTGGACCCTAAACTGTCGGACATGGAGCAAATTTGTGCATACGTCCAAATCATCCACGGCCAGCTGGCACGGATGAGGGCCAACGCGACAGGACCTATGCGGGACCTCGTCACTAGTTGCCTCTTCGAAATTTCGAGGCTGGCTATAAAGCTAATGCCCCCAACGACATCGCCCCCTGCAACTACCCCCTGCGGGAAACTGTGGCGGCTGTCGTGAGGAAGAGCTGCGAAGGGCAATTGCCCAGCAGCCAGTGCCACCAGCCCCCAAACTCAAGGAGCAACAACGAGCCAGGGTAGTACCCCAGGCCCCTCATATGCAGCAGTAGCCGCTACTGCGCCTTCCCCCCCCCCTCATGGAGCTGAGGCGGAATGGCAGCCTGCCAAGGCCAGGAAGCGCAGAGGGAAGAATAAAAAGGCCCCAACTAAGCAGGACGTGCAGGCCAAGGGCAGCGCCCCGCCTACGCCTCCGCCCAGAAACAAAGGTAAAAATAAAAACCAAAAGAAGAAGCCTCCACCGCCTACCAAACTTCCCCCTAAAAACCCACGACAAAACGTGGTAGTGGTTAGACATACATGTAAGGAAGGAGAGGCTGGTCCCTCCAACCCTGATACAATGGAAGCACTGATGCGGGGTGTCCCTGCTACGGACCTCCAAGCCCTAAGCGTCCGAGTGCTAGACATCCGCACCGCTGTAGGAGGTGGCGCCGTCATTGTGACGGAAACGCCAGAAATGGCCAAGGCGCTCACGAGCCACATTTCCGCGAAAAAGGAGTTGAAGCTCAAGCGTCAGCCCCCTAGGTCGCTTCCCACGCATGCTATTGTGCGACGTGAGGACTGACCTTCAAAAAGAGGACTTGGCGCAACAAGTTCTTGAACACAACCCTGCGTTAGGCTTGCAGCCGCAGGATGTCAGGCCTCTCTTCACCAAAAAGCGTGGCAGACAAAGGATTGGGTGATTGAGGTATCACCCAGCCTGTACAAAAAACTAGAGGGCAAGGCACCTCCAAATAGCCTGGCAGCGGTGCGCCATACGAAAGTACCAAGCCCCCACTCAGTGCTACAAATGCCAGCGCTATGGCCACCTGGCAGTGGCCTGTACAAGACCGGTTGTGTGCGCCTGGTGCGCCTTGCCACATCTGAGTAAGGAATGCAAGCGTGATGCTCCCCTCAAGTGTGCCAATTGCGTCGAACGCAAAATCCAACAGGTTGCACACTCTACACGGGACGCACGCTGTACCATTCGTCAGCGAGCGATTGCCCTCCAGGAGTCACGAGTGGATTATGAATAGGTCAAAAACAGTTCGAATCCTTCAGCACAACACCAATAAGAGTTGCCCAATTATGGCTGAGTTGCTGCAAAATGCACTCAAGAAACGCTGCAGTGTTCTCGCCATACAGGAACCATACATAGGATCCAAAACTCTTGGTCTGGGATCGCAGGCACGAGTGGTGGCTGGAGCAAGAACGGGAGCCAAGGCAGCAGTGGCCTGCATCGACCCGTCCATTGACATGCTCGCACTCACTCACCTGAACAGCCAGCACTTGGCGCTGTGCTCATCCGAGCCGGTGGCTTTGAGCTGGTTGTAATATCATTTACAGGCAATTTGGCGCACCAGTTGCCAACAGCCTTGAACCACTCGAGCGAGCTCTAGCAGGCCTATCAGGACGACCCTGCATAGTCTGTGCCGATGCAAATGCCAGATCACCATTGTGGGGATCCCCAACCCTGGATGGGGCGGGCGAGGCGTATATAGAGCTGCTCACCAGGTACAACTTGATTGTTGTCAACGACCCCATGACTGAGGCGACCTATGATGGTCCGGGAGGAAGGTCGTGTATAGATGTCACAGCCGTGTCTCACACCCTGCTACTCAAATTGCAGGGTTGGCGAGTCGTACCAGGTGCAACGCAGAGCGATCACATGGTTATTGACTTTGCCATTACGGATGACAACATCCTCTGCAAAGACACGCGTGAAAAGCGATTCCGCACAAAAAATGCTGATTGGCCACAATTCTGTAGGGTACTGGAAGGTGAACTGCGTGCCGCGGACACCGACCTAATAGCGCAAGCATACACACCTGAAGAGGTGGACAGCAAAGTGGACATATTTACCACAGCATTGCACTCTGCTGGGCTCTCTGTACTTGGCCAACAGAAGCACAGGGCGATCAAAGTCCCATGGTGGACTGAGGAACTAAATCCCCTCAAGCAAAGTGCAAATAGAGCTAGAAGGATGTACCAAAACACTCGTGACCCTGATGCCAGAGCAACACTCCGAACTGCCTTCATCCAAGAGAAGAAGGCCTTCCACCGCGCCATCAAACGAGCCAAACGGCAAGGCTGGCGAAACTTTGTGGAAGCGGAGAGCTCTGAGAACCCCTGGGGCAGACACTACAAGTCCTCCATAGGAAAAGCTAACGTAGAGCAGGTCTTAGCCGCGATGCAAAATGAGTCAGGCTGGGCCTGCAGCATCAGCTCACTGGAAACCCTCCTTGAGAAGGCGTTCCCAGATGACCAAGTAGCTCGAGACACTGAAGCCCAGAGGGCAGCAAGGGAGCTGATCATGGACCCTCCGAACGAGCCCGACATCCCATTGTGGACAACAGGCGACCTCGGCAGGGCCCTTGCGACCTTAAAGCCCAACAAATCTCCTGGGCCAGATAAAATAGAAAGCAATATGCTAAGGAAGGCTGAGCGGACAATCTCCAGCGGCCTCCTTAATTTATTTAATGACTGTCTGCAGGTCGGACAGTTCCCCACTCAGTGGAGGCGACCGCAATCAGTCAGACCCGCGATCATGGAGACCACTCAGCCTTCTTTCCATATTAGGCAAAACACTAGAAATCTTGATGTTGCAGTCCCTCGAAGGAGTCTTTGGCCGCAACCTCACAGGCAGGCAATACGGGTGTACCAAAGGAAGGTCCACGCAGGATGTCATTGTCGAGATTCGGCGTGTTTCCCTGCTGGCACCGGTTAAGTACGTCGTAGCAGTTCTGATTGACATCAGAGGAGCGTTTGACAACCTTTGGTGGCCAGCGCTCCTTAATGAGCTCAAAGGTAGGGGAATCCCCCGCAACCTGTACTCGCTCGTCAGAAGTTACCTGACAGACAGAACTGCTACGATCGAAAGCAGGCATGTCTCTGTCCGGAGAAAGATTGAGAAGGGGTGCCCACAGGGCTCGGTCCTTGGACCAGCACTCTGGAATGCCTTCTTCGAAGGTCTTCTCAGGAAACTCATGGAGACTGACTGTGAGCCGTACGCCTATGTGGATGACTTGACTGTGCTGATCTTTGCAGAGTCAGTCCGCCAAATTGAAAAAAAAACCCACCACGTGCTCCGCACTGTCAACCAATGGTGCGAGCACGTCAAGATGCAGGTGGCTGAGGAAAAAACCCAGCTAATCCTCTTGAAGGGGAAAGTGAATAATCCACCCAGAATACGCTTTGGCGGCCACAGGCTCCTTCTTGAAAAGCACGTCAAGTATTTAGGAGTGAATATAGGTGAGAGGTGGGGTTTCAACCAACACCTCCAGTCCCTTAAAGGCACTACCATTGCAAGGTTTGCCTCACTGCGTGCCATTACTAAGGCCACTTGGGGTGTGTGTTACCACGACACCATCCTCATGTATAAGGCCATCTATTTAGGTGTGATTGGCTACTGCCCCGTTGTCTGGGGTAGCAAACTAACAGTCAATCAAAAGAGAGTATTGGCCCAATCCCAGAGAGCTGCGCTCCTGTGGATCACCAAGGCCTACAAGACTGTATCAACGGAAGCACTCCAGGTGATCACTGGTCAGTTACCAGTTGATTTGGCTGTTGAGTGCATGATTGACAAGTGGAGAGTGAAACAGGAGCTTCCCCGCTTTGGGCTGAACTCCGTGCGGATCTCACCACAGAACAGAAACTTGCCGCCATCGATGAATGGGCTCTAGAGAAATGGCAAGCGAGATGGGAATCCTCGTCAAAGGGACGTGATACGTATGAGTTCTTCCCCAACATCCGTGAACGTCTTTCTAGAAAATGGGTTGAGCCAGACCACTGGACGAGCCAGTTCCTCACGGGACATGGTGACTTCAATGCGCGGCTCCACTTCTTTTCTCTGAAAGACTCTCCATTATGCACATCTTGTGCCTCCAGTGCGGAGGAAACAAGAAACCATGTGGTGCTCCACTGTAGTTTCTACAACAGTGAGCGACGGTTGTTGGGTGGGCAAACGAACTTAGCAGCATTAACTGCTACAAAGGAAGCCTACAACCATTTTGCAAAGTTCGCAAAGAAGGTGATGGCTAAGAAACGTGGTTATAGTTGATCTGTCCTTTTGAAACTTGCCACCCAAGTCAAAAGTAAGATCAGGTAGGGAACCAGATTATGAAATACTCCCAGATGGTACGGGATTCCTCAGGTGGTCACCTCCGCGCGGTAACACACGGGCAACAGCTCTCTACGGTGAGACTGGCTAACGACCACATACCTGCCGTACCTCCACAGGTCTGAGTTCGGTGGATGCTGCAGGGGCCGGCCTCTTGCATATTAGCGAAACCGCAACTTCTATGACTGATATAACCCTCGTCGAGGGTTTAGGTACAGTCATGAAATAAAGAAACAGATCCGGTTGTAGGACTGGGAAGGATGAGGGTTCTGGTGGGGTCACGAGCTGGTGAAACGCCGTGGGCGGCAATTGGGATAGTAAGAGAAGGGTTGGAGGCGATGTCGCTCACGCAATGGTCCACAGCTTATACGGTGGCTGCGGTGGTAAGGAAGGGAGGGAAGGGGTGCTATGTGGTCTCTACGTACTGCAGACCTAGTATGGAGATGGGAATATTTATGGGGGAAATAAGGGGTTGGTTATGGGAGGGGTGGGGTCAAGGAGGGTGGTCATTGGGATGGATGCTAACGCTAAGTCCCCATGGTGGGGTGAATATGAGGAGGCGGATGATAGGGGGAGGGAATTGGAGGAGCTTATAGGGGAAATGGGGTTGGAGGTAATGAACGCGGTGGAGGCAGGACCCACTTTCTGGGGGGCTAGGGGGTCGTCATACATTGACGTTGTGCTGGTTACTAGGGAAATGGGGGATAGGATAGGGAGGTGGGATTTAAAATGGGGTTGGACTACAAGTTGGCATGGGGTCTTGGGGTTTGACATAAGTATGGGAAGGGAAAGTATAAGGGTAAGGGACAGGGATGGAGACGGGTTGGGGGATGGGGATTGGGTATGGAATTTGAAGAAGGCCGATTGGGATAGGTATAGGGAAAATCTGCGAAGGGGGTTGGAAGGGATCCAGGGGGTTAGAATTAGGGAGAAAAGGGATGTCGTCAGGGCTGTGGATATGATAACAAAGGTAATTACGGGAAGCGCAAAGGGAGCAATTCCACGAGGAAAGGCGAGGCTTAAAGGACCGGTATGGTGGTCCCCGCAGCTGACCAGGTTAAAGGAGAGGGTGGTTAGGTTGAGGAGAAGGTACCAGAGGACGAGCGAGGAAGGGGACAGGGAGGTGAGGAAGCAGGCAAGATGCGACAGCGGAACTACGGCCCGCCACTTGCTTGGCATCATGCTGTCAGTGAGGGACCGCCTGGAAATGAAGTGGTGGCGCCCCTCCTTTGCAGCGACACAACTTCTTTCGGGCCACGGGGCATTCAACGCGCGCCTTCAATTCTTCAGAAGGCGCGCGTTCAATGAGTGCCCTGTGGGACGGGAGTGGCAGAGGATGCTGCCCACGTCCTCCATGACTGCGGCCTGTACGAGGATGTGAGGACCAGCGCTGCGATTCCACAAAGGAATGCAGTGCGAGGCTTCCTCTCGTCGCGGGCCGCAGCCCGCCGGTTTGCCCGCTTCGCGCTGGCTTGGGCAAACCGGAGGAAAGTCTTGGAGGCGTGGGAGCCCCCGGAACTGGGACAAGGAGTAGCTTAAAATAGTTTAATTATTGGGGGGAAAAAAAAGGAGAAAAGAAAAAAAAAAGAAAAAGAACCTCTGGCCAGCCTTGACCCAGCCCGGCAGCTTAAACAGGCAAAATCCCCTACTTACCGGCAGCAGGGCGCACACCCAACGCCCTGCGCCCAAAACACAATTGGAAGCCCTCACTTACCGGCAGCAGGGCGCACACCCAACGCCCTGCGCCCAAAACACAATTGGAAGCCCTCACTACCCGGCAGCAGGACGCAGTCCAATAGACGCCCAGCGCAAAAAAAAAAAAAAAAACTTACCGGCAGCAGGATGCGCCCAAAACACAACAAACTCGGCAGCAGGACGCAGTCTAACAGACGCACTGCGCCTTTCCCCTCTTGCAAAACCCCCGTCCAATGAGCGAACGCCATACCACCCATTAGGGGGAGGTGAGGAAGTGGGAATACCAAGTGGCCCTAAGAGGATACAGGAAAAGTATAAGGGTAGCAAAGGATGAGAAATGGGGACAATTTGTTAGGAAACAGGCAGAGGTAGGGCCTTGGAATTTATTGTATAAGTTGGGAAGGGATAGGGTAAGGCCAAGGCAGGTGATGGGGGCCATAGTGGGGGGGTGGAGCAGCCACAACTTTGGTTGAGGCAGGAGAAAAGCTATTGGCGGCTTTAATTTTGGAAGATCCAGAGGAGGAAGATGATGAGGAGCATAGAAGGATCAGGATAGGAGAGAGGGTGGGGTGGATGGGAGAGGGTCCGAGGCCTTCGATTTCCAGGAGAGAGGTATAGAAGGCAGTAGGTTCCATGAGAAATGGAAAAGCACCGGGATCAGAGGGGAAATGTTAAAGGAAGGGTGGGGGGTACTAGGGGGGGGGAATAATACGGATAATTAGGGCATGTGTTAGGTTCGGTGTTTTTCCAAATGCTTGGAAGAAGGCAAGGCTGGTCGCCCTGTTGAAGGGGGGTGATAGGGAGGCCTCGGACCCGAAGGCCTATCGGCCGATAGCCCTCCTATCAGTTCTGGGGAAGGTGGTAGAAAAGGTTATGGTGGGGCAGCTGGGGGACTGGTTCCATGGGGGGATATCCGAGGGGCAGTTTGGGTTTATGGGAGGGAGGGAGGCAGCAGGGGCAATGAGAAGGATAGAGGTTATAAGAGATGGAAGGGGGGAAAAGTACGTGGTTGGAATTTTCCTAGACATGGAGGGGGCCTTCGACAGGGTGTGGTGCCCAAACATTTTGAGAATTATGAGAGAAAAGGGGATCAATGGATACTGGTACAGATTAATGAAAGATTATCTGAGGGGAAGATGGGCGGAATTTAAGTGGGGAAAGGACACGATAGGAAAAAGGGTAAACCGGGGCTGCCCCCAGGGGTCAATGCTAGGGCCTCAACTATGGAAGGTAGTGTTCGATGAATTGCTGGGTAGGTTAAGGGAGGGGGCAGTTTGCGAGGTGGTGGCGTACGCCGACGACTTGGTGATTGTGACCTGGGGGCAGTCTAGAAATGAGGTGGAATCCAGGGGAAATGAGTGCGTGGGGATTGTGGAGGGGTGGTGCAGGTTGAGAAAGATGAGGGTGGCTGCCCAGAAGTCAAGCCTCCTGATGTTGCGTGGGAGGTTCGATGCTGGAAGGCCGCCAAGGATAGAGGGTGAAGGAGGGAGGATTAGGTTAGCTAAGGAAGTTAAGTATCTGGGCGTAATGTGGGGGGAGGGGTGGACGATTAGGGGGCATATCCCCTTCATCACAAATAAGGCGGATTTAGCCGTTAGAAGAATGATGGGATGGGTAAGGCAGGGCTGGGGGGTGGGCAACAGGACAATGAGGGGGATATATGAAGGGGTATATAGGGCAATTATTACCAATGCCGCGGGAGCTTGGGGGGACAAGCTCACAGGGGCGATGAGAAAGAAGCTTTTGAGCGCCCAGCGAAAAGTCGTGCTGGCATGGGCCAGGGCGTACAGCACGGCCTCAACCGCGGCAGTGTTGATGCTGGTGGGGGTCTGCCCGCTATACTTGGAGGTGGAAAGGGAATGGGCAGCTTATAAACTAAGGAGGGAGGGAAGGGTAGCATGGATGGGTAGGGAGTTAGAGGGGACGAAGAGAAAGAACACGTTAAAGGGTATAGAGTTACAGGAATGGGAAAGGTACTGGAGGGAGGTCGAGGGAGGGGGGTGGACAAGGGAATGGTTCCCGACGGTAATTGAAAGATTGGGTAGGGGGGAATTGGGGGGAAATTATTATGTGACCCAGGCAATACTGGGTCACGGAAATTTTAGAGCAAAACTTTTTGAGAGGGGACTAGTGGAAAGTGGGGTCTGCCAGTGTGGGGAATTGGAAATGGTTGGGCATGTTTTGTGGGACTGTGGGATTTATGGGAGGAAAAGAGGGGAATTGGGAAGGAAGGTTGAGGGTGTTGGGCTTCTGTGTTTGTGTAAATGTAATTTATTGTGTGATTGAGAGTAGGTTAGGGAATGAGTGAGGATGGATGATTGTAAATTATATGGGCGTTAGGTGGGGTGAACGGGGTGAAGGGGTGAATCCAAACCCCCGGGGACGGAAAACTGGGTTACCTGGCCTGTTTCCCCCCCTTCCAGTGGCTTGGGCGCGGCTGGTTGGGGGGTGGGCCTGGCGTACCAGGGTCCTGGGGTCCTTCGGCAAGGGGGGGGGTAAGTCCAAACCCCCCCAAGGCGGAGGTCCCCAAAGCCGTAAGTCTGGATCTATGTCTGGGCGGGCTAGCAACCATTCTAGCCTTAAGGGATATTTTTCCCAAAATGGTACTGCGGGGGTGCACAGCCCGCGGCGCAAGCCGGTGCACCATGGGAAGGTCCACGCAAGGTGGATGCTCTGCTGGCATCTGGGGTGAGGCGGGGTGACCCACCGATCCCTAGTACCCATTTATGGGATCTGGCAGATATCGCAGTGGTCGTGGGTTCGCTGGAGGTAGTCCCTCTCCCAAATTCCCCCTTTTCTCTTTTTGCCCGATGGGGTGGAGGGAGGTTGGAGCCGATGAGGCTGGTACTCCCTCCACACACCCCGTATATCGGATCTTAAATGTCCCTATCTACTGCTGTCCCTCTGTCCTCTCTGAAGGAGCAAAAGCTCAGTTTTGTGGCTCTGTAAGAAAGTGTAGTTTTGGTGGGGAAAAAGTGGGTGTATGGTGTTGGTTTTTGGTGTTGTGGTAGGCGTTGGTGTATTGAAGAAGTTGGGTGAGTTTTATTTTATTGAGTGGTTTGAATTTCATTTAAGTTTTTATTTCTTAACAGGGAAGTTAAGGTTCTAGGTGGATTCAACCGAAGGTGTTTTTTTAATTTGTTTATTTTAGGGGGTTGTGGGTGCCGTAGGGTGTTGGGAGCTGGTGTGGGGGTGCTCACAGGTGTTGAGTGGGTAGTGGCCAAGTTTGGTCGCTGTGGGTGAAGTCGTTCAATTTTATTTTATTATTTAAGTGTGAAAACAGGGGCCAAAAGGTCTGATTCTGTTGAAGAGAGGTTTTCTTTGCTTTTATTTTAAGGGTTAAAGTGGTCCTAGGGGGTTGGGATTTGGGGAGGGAGTGCTTAGGGGTTTTGAGTACCAGGCTGTGAAATTTGGTGGCCGTAGGTACAGAGGATCTATTTTATTTTATTTAATTTAGGTTGAAATTGAGGGTTTCTGAGCAGGTGGTGGAAGGTTGGAGGTGGAGGCAGTGGTGGTGGCTGTGGTGGGGTGTTGACGGTGAAGTTGGTGGGTGAGGGGGATCTGCTGAGGATCAGGTGATCCCTGGGCAGCCAATCAGGGGCCAGGAATATCAGGAGATCTGTGGTAAAGGGAAGGGGCCCAGGCAATAGGAGTGCAGTATTGCTTGGAGGAGGTATTCCCGGTAGGGGCATACTTAGGAGGGGCTGGCTGCTGGAGGGAGTTGAAATTTTATTGGGGGTTTTAGTGTAATTTTATTGAGAGGATATTTAGTTTTATTTTCTTTTATTTTTCTCTTTGGAGGGTAGGTTTGTTAAATTGGGGGGTAAATTTGGGTGCTAAGGGAAGGGTAAGGTAAATTGAAGTGTCGGGTTATTAAATTTTATTAAAAGTACAATATTTTGGCAGGTCTGAAATATTTTTCAGTAAAGGGGAAGAGGGAAATTTAGTAGGGCAATTTGGAATTTGAGTTGAAATTGTTGAGTGGGGGCTTAAATTGAAGGGGTCTAAATTCTAGGTAGGTAGGATACAAACTTTTTAAGAGGGGGGTGGATGTAGTGGGGGTAAACCCCTATAAAAGGAGATTTTTGGGCCATTATTGGCAGTCAGGTGGAGCAGGAGCTCAGGAGCTTGTAGGAGCTCTGACCCCTCTTGGGAGGGCTCCACCTCTTCACCAGTTGGGCCTAGAGGGGCCCAAGGGAGCTTAGCGGTTAGGGGATGACGAGGGGAAGTGGGAGGTGAGGGGTGCGGGGGGTTTCCCCTCCTGCCTACAGCGTTAGGAGGCAGTATCTCCCCTTGGGGGGGGAGGTAGAGAAGCCCAAGTGGGCTCTATTTGTAGGGGAGGCGAAGGGCTATTTGGTAGGTTAGGTAGGGGAAAATAAGCTCACTAGGGGACTCTGGTCTTACAGTAGTTTAGAGAAAGTTTAGTAAGTAATATTTAAGATAAGTTAGGGTTAGATTAAGATAGGTTAAGTTGGATTAATTTAGGTTAAGCTAAGTTAAGTTAGGTTAAGCTAGTTTAAGTTAGGTTAGGCTTACGTTAAGTTAGGTTAGGAAAAGGAGTGATTAGTGTAAGTAAATTGCTCGGTGCTGTAAATTTAAATTAAGGTAGGTTGTTAGGTTAGGTAAGTTTAAGCTGTTTACGGACTGTCGAGAGGAGTTGTAGGAAGAAAGAAAAATGGAGAGAAGGGCGAGTGGAAGCCGTACTTCCACTCCTGCCTCTGGACAAGGAGGCGGAGTAAGGGAGGGACAGAAGTATAAGATGATGATGGGATGGAGAGAGGAAGTAGGGGAACATTTGGACTGGTAGAGGAATTTCGCGGACAAAGATAATCAGAATATAGCACAGGAAAAGGGCAATCGTATATTGGAGCGGATAAAGGGTATTGAGGATAAGTTGGGGAAAATGATGGGAGAATATGAGGAGGTGGTGTCTGAGTACACCTTCCTCTTCAGACTTAAGGATAGTGTGGATATGCTGATGGTTGCTGTGGGGCACGTGCAAGAGGTTGTGATGAAGCTGGGAGAAGAGGGAATTTTGGAGAAGGTTGAGAAAAGATTGGAGAGAGACAGTAGGGAAAGGGCGGCTGAATGGGGAAGGATGGAGAAGAAAATGGAAGAGGTAATAGGGGTAGGATTAGATAAGGGGATTAGTAGGATAAGGGAGGTGGCTGGGAAGGGGGGCATAGAGAAAGAGGACCTTGAAAAATTGGGAAGGAGCATGAAATTGGAGGTGAAGAAATTGGGATGGGGGATAGGAAAACCAGTTGGTGATGGGGATACATCTGGAGGGGAAACCGATGGGAGTAGGGAAGGAGAGGAAACAATAAGGAGGTCGGAAAAGGAGGATAAGGGGGTGACGGTGATCTCCAAGCGTGACATGTCACCAAGGGCAGTAAAGGAGGCGCTGAAGAAAGTAGTGGATCCCGGGGATCTTCAGATCAGGGTCAGTGCTGTTAGGATGGGTAGGTCGGGAGTCACGGTGGTGACACCAAGGGAAGATGTGGAACGCCTCAGAGGGTGCCCACAGTTGAAGGAGCAGGGCTGGGAGGTGAGGGACCCGAGGGAAAGGAGGCCTGAGGTTCAGGTTTATGGAGTCCCGGTGGACATGTCAGGGGACATGTCTTTCGGCAAAATTTTAGGGGGAAGAATGATGGGATGGGTTGGGAAGAGTTTAGGAAGGGATTTGTTCCTAAATTTAAAGGGGGTAGGAGGGGGTGGGCAACATCCATCTGGATAATTGAGGCGGATCCGGAAATTAGGAGGGAATTAGTTCAGCAGGGGCACGTTGCGGTAGGGTGGGACACCTGTAGGGTGGCAGATTATGTTGGGGTCACCAGATGCTTTCGTTACCAGAGGTTCGGGCATCCGGCAAAATTTTGCAGGTTTGGGCCAGGGTGTGGAAACTGCGCGGAGGATGGGCACGAGACAAGGGACTGCACTAAAGGGGGGGTGGGAAGGTGTATAAATTGTAGGCGGGCCGGGCAGGTGGACTCTCACCCGGCAGGGGCGGACGAGTGTCCAGCCCTGAAAGAGGCACTGCAGCGGAGGGTGCAGGCCACGAGCTATGGGAGGGTCGGGGAAAGTGGGGTTGGGGCAGTGGGATTGGGGGTGGTCCACGAGGGAGCTAGGTCACTGCAAATGGAGATTGAGGCTGCGGAGGGGAAAAGAAAAAGGGTTTAGGATCCAACAGTGGGGGGGTCAGGCAAGCGGGTGGCCATAAGGGTGCCTAGGAGGTCACCAAAGAAGGGGAACACTTGGTTGGGGGCGTTTAAGGTGAGTAGGATGATGCTCGTGCTTTGTAGCAGGTGCTTGAAGTACGGGCACACGGAGGACGGAGTGTACGGAAAAGGATCCTGCTTGTGAAAGATGTGGGGAGGTGGGGCATGCAGCGGGGGGATGTAGTACGAGTGAAGGGATTGCTAGGTGTGCGCAGTGTAGGAGGATAGAGTTGGAGGGATGGAGGGGGCACTGAGTGGGGAATGCCCAGCATGGGTGAAATATGTGGAGGGTCTAGAGGAAACGGGGGTTCCTCTGAGAGCACTCTACAGTGAGGGCCGGGAGGGGGGGTGACAACAGAAACGGATGAGTGAGGAAGAGAAAATTGGGGGTTAAAGGTGGTGCAACTAAATTGCGATCGGTCCTTCACGGTGATGTCGGAATTAAGGGAGAAGGTAGTTAGGGAGGGCGTGGACGTGGTGTTGTTGCAGGAACCGTATACAAGGGAAGGGAGGGTGGTAGGTTTGGGGTGAAGGATGAGGGTTTTGGTGGGGTCACGGGTTGGGGAAACGCCGTGGGCGGCAATTGGGATTGTAGGGGAAGGGTTGGAGGTGATGTCGCTTACGCAATGGTCAACAGCTTATACGGTGGCTGCCGAGGTAAGGAAAGGAGGGGAGGGGTGTTACTTGGTTTCCACGTACTGCAGACCAAGCATGGATATGGGGATATTCATGGGGGAAATAAGGGGGGTAATGGGAGGGGTGGGGTCAAGGAGGGTGATTATTGGGATGGACGCTAATGCTAAGTCCCTATGGTGGGGCGAATATGAGGAGGCGGATGATAGGGGGAGGGAACTGGAGGAGCTTATAGGGGAAATGGGGTTGGAGGTAATGAATGTGGTGGAGGCAGGCCCCACTTTCCAGGGGGCTAGGGGGTCGTCATTTATTGACGTTGTGCTGGTCACTAGGGAAATTGGTGGTAGGATAGGGGGGTGGGGCGTAAAATGAGGCTGGACCACAAGTTGGCATGGGGTTTTGGTTTTTGATATTAATATGGGAAGGGGAAATGAAAGGGTAAGGGACAGGGAAGGAAATGGGTTGGGAGACGGGGATTGGGTATGGAATTTGAAGAAGGCTGATTGGGATAAGTATAGGGAGAACCTGCGTAGGGGGTTGGGAGCGATGCAGAGGGTTAGAATTAGGGGTAGGAGAGACGTTGTTAGGGTTGTGGAAATGATCACAAAGGTAATTACGGGGAGTGCAAAGGGGGCAATTCCAAGGGGCAAGGCGAGGTTTTGGGGGCCAGTGTGGTGGTCCCCGCAGCTGACCAGGTTAAAGGAGGGGGTGGTCAGGTTGAGGAGAAGGTATCAGAGGACGAGGGAGGAAGGGGATAGGGAGGCTAGGAAGCGGGAGTATCAAGCGGCCCTACGAGGATATAGGAAAAGTGTAAAGATAGCGAAGGATGAGAAATGGGGGGAATTGGTTAGGAAACAGGCAGGGGTGGGTCCATGGAATTTATTGTATAAGTTGGGAAGGGATAGGGTAAGGCCAAGGCAGGTGATGGGTGCTATGGTGGGAGGGGGTGGAGCAGCCACAACTTTGGTTGAAGCAGGGGAAAAGCTATTGGAGGCTTTAATTTTGGATGATCCGGAGGAGGAAGATGATGAAGAGCACAGAAGGATTAGGATAGGAGATAGAGAGGGTTGGCTAGGTGAGGGCTTGAGGCCTTGGATCTCGAGGAGGGAGGTTAAGAGGGCAGTGGGTTCAATGCGAAATGGAAAAGCACCGGGACCGGATGGGATTAGGAGGGAAATGTTAATGGATGGGTGGGGGGTATTAGGGGGGAAAATAATTCGAACTATAAGGGGATGTGTTTTTTTTTTTTTTTGGAGGGGGCGGAGGAGGGAGGTGATAGGGAGGCCTCGGACCCGAAGGCCTATCGACCGATAGCCTTGTTATCAGTCTTGGGGAAGGTGGTGGAAAAGGTTATGGTGGGGCAGTTGGGGGACTGGTTTCATGGGGGAGCAACTAGACTCCGGGACCCTAGGTAAGGAGGGTCCCTAGAAGCCCGAACAGAGCAGGGGATGAGCTCCCTGCTCGCAGTACAAAACCGCCAACTGTCTTATCGTGGGAAACCACTAGATGCGACCGAGCGAGGGAACCCTCACTCGGTCTTTTCATGACAGAAGAGCGGCAGCGCATGAGAGGGAAACCTCTCATATATGAGGACCTACTTGAGAAACTTTAAAGGCCTCATATCGAACACCACTGTGCACTTTTGAGAAGTAGTTGCTTGTGGAAGGGCTGTACATGGGTAATACATCGAGGACCAGGGGAGCAATCCCCCTCTCGACTTAGCCTCTGTACGGCCTAGACAACTCTACCTCCTCGTAGGTCCCCGCTGGATACCCTTAACAAACTCCTCTCAGGCACACGCGTGGATGGGATGGACCCACCACGAATAGAAGGGGGATGGACCCTCTTAAAACATCGAGCTCGGGGCACCTGCTCTCATGCCAAGGAGGATGTTATGCGGTAACAAACAGAGCTCTGTCATGTTAGGCACGACACATGAAAATAAAAGCGAAAATTCTAACGTGTCTCTCGCTAGAGACGCCCCTAGACCCACCCTACCACCCACGGCGGCCCCGCCCGTGCTCGTCCAACCCGTGGTCTGTGAGACCTGTAACAGGGGCTTCACGACCGAGATGGGACTGGGAGTGCATAGGGCAAGGAGCCACCCAGCTGAAGCCAATGCATTGATTGAGGTGACTCGCTCTAAACCTCACTGGTCTGAAGAGGAATTACACGTAATGGCAAAAATGGAAGCTGAGGCTCTCATTGAGAACCCCAAGGTCTTCCTCCTCATAGATCTTTACAATCCGTCAAAGGCACAAGGCTCAAAAATCAGCGATACAAGGTACTCGTTGTAGCGTATACAACAGCGTTGCGTGCAACTGACTTGGAGATAGCACGTAGCGAACAAGGAACATCGCGAGTTGATGGCCCTTCATCGTCCCACCGTCCAGCCACTCTTGTTCATAGCGAAAGGCAAACGGACACTATAGCCCTCGGGCTAGATGAGGTCTCTCAAAACTTTAACACCATCTGGGAGATCCTCGGGGACTTTGATGGCTATCACGCCGGTACTCTTCGGAGTATATGCGCTCGCATCGTCGCAGGGGACCACAATATAGACAAACCCCTGGAGCAATGGCTTGCAAAGGTCTTTCCTCCGCCCAAACCGAAAGGGAGGTAGCGTAAGAGGGAGGTCTCGGCGCAACCTGCTCGCCGTACTGCCAAGCAGCGACGGAAAACCGCCTACGCACGCACTCAAGTTCTCTGGCAAAAAGATCAGAAAAAGGCAGCTATGGAGATACTTGACGGCAAAGAGGCAAAAGTTGTACACGGACTCAAGGAGTTGGAAGCCGCATGGCGACCAATCTTTGAAACCAAGTCAGCTGAGTGGAAAGGGGGTATAACAACCCCACGAGTACACGTTGAAGGTCTGTGGGTTCCAGTATCTGTGAACGAAGTGGACAAGGCGGGTGTGAAGACACGTACAAGTCCTGGACCGGACGGCATAACTGCTGCGAGGTGGAAGGCGGTGCCCAACACGCTGAAGGCAATATTGTTTACAATATTTGTTGCGACGAAGAAGGTGCCGCTCTCTATCCTCAGAGGAAGGACGGTTCTGATACCGAAAGGTGTCGAGGAGCCGTCGCCTAAGGACTATAGACCGCTCACAGTAGCGTCAGTGGTCCTAAGGCACTTCCACAAGGTTATCGCGTCCAGGTTGTGTGCTCGAGTGAGAAATCACGAGAGCCAGAAGGGGTTTGTAAGGGGTGTCGACGGAGCAGGTGAGAATACGTTAGTATTGGACTCTGTCATCAAAGACGCACGTCGAAAGATGAAAGAGTGTCACCTTGCAACGCTCGATATGACCAAGGCTTTTGACTCGGTCAGCCACGAAGGTCTTATAGCTGCGTTACAAAATCTTGGATGTCCTCCTGATTTTGTGCAGTACCTTCAGTGGTCCCTACAAGCGTGTTCTACGCATCTGGAAGTAGCAGGAGAACAGACGAGAGCAATTCGAATCTGTCGTGAGGTGCGCCAAGGCGACCCGCTATCTCCGTTGCTCTTCAATATAGTGTTGGACGTAGTCCTTCGCTCCTTGCCAACGAATGTCAGTTACTCCTTGGAGGGCACGAACATCGGCTCCTTGGCGTACGCCGACGATATAGTGTTACTGGCTTCGTCCACCCCGGGCATGAGGATCGCCCTGGAGACCTTCCATCGTGAAGCACTGAAATTTGGATTAGAGGTGAACGCAAATAAGTCCAGCGTCCTCTCCCTCCTTGTGAGTGGAAAGACGAAACAGCTTAAGGTCGCAGACCAGCCGCTATTTAACATCAAAGGACAGCCTCTGAGACAAGTTGGATGTGTAGATCGTTGGAAGTATCTGGGAATTGACTTTTGCTCGAGTGGCATGAGTTCACTGGAGAATGATACACAGACCATGCTGAACAACATTTCGGCCGCCCCTCTAAAACCTCAGCAACGCCTAACTATCCTGCGAACCTACTTGATCCCTAGGGTCTTGTACGGATTCACTCTTGGGAACACAACGAAGCTGAGGTTTCAAGCGTTCGATCGTCTGATAAGACGGAACGTGAGAGGCTGGCTTAGACTGCCCGATGATGTGCCTATGGCGTTTTTCCATGCTAGCGTTAAAGACGGCGGACTCGGAATCCCAGCTCTTGAAGTCCTTATCCCGGCAGCAATTAACAGGTTTACTAAGCTGCAGGCCTCATCCTCGCAGGCTTCTCTGGCGGCACTGAATAGTGTCACTGCCCAGAAGAAGCTTGCTTGGGCGAAAAAGGCATATACCAAATCGGGATTGACTCTGAGCGATACGAGTTCTACGGCTCGACGATTGTTCCACAAACACCATCTTCTCAAGTCGGTAGACGGCGTAGCCCTCAAGGAGGCTTCCCAAGTGGAGGCCTCCACCTTTTGGCTCTCGAACACAACAACTTCAAGGCTCTTGGGGAGAGATTATATTCAGTCCGTAAGGACCTGGATAAACGCTCTCCCTACACGGACGAGGGTTAATCGAGGCGAAGGGGAAGAGGTTGACAGGCGCTGCAGAGCGGGATGTGCGTCCACCGAGACCCTCGCACATATCTCCCAAGCCTGTTGGCGAACACACGGCAGACGCATCATGCGACATGATTGCGTGGCTGAGAACATCTCAAACAGCCTCCAGAGTAAAAACTGGACCGTCACAAGGGAGTTTATGTACTCTACCCCCGTTGGAAGGTTTAAACCGGACATCGTGGCGGTGAGAGATGGCGAGGTCTGGGTTGTGGACGCACAAATCGTCTCTGTCAGCAGCTCACTTAACGCCTCCCACTTGCAGAAAAAGAGGAAATACGCGAACAACAGTGCGCTAATAAAGGTGATCGCTGACACAGCAGGAAGGCCCATTCCATCTGTCCGTTGCACTTCCATAACCCTGAACTGGCGTGGTATTTGGTCCAGTAACTCAGCTGCGGACCTGCTGTCGATGGGAATCTGTCGTGACACGTTACGCAGAACCACGACACGGGTCTTGCAGGGGACCCACCTCAGTTACAGAAGGTTCAATCAGATGACGGAGCGGATGTGGACGGGCGGGACCGCCTGAAGGAGAGGTGGCAAGAAGGCGGTTCGGCACCCGCACTTCCAAATTATAGGTCAGGTAGGAGGACTAGGTAGGGGCAGCCAGGATCTCCTAACATTAGCATCGGAGCGTTGGGAGAACCTGGCTCGCCATCAGTCTGTGTGTGAAATAAGAGTAGGTAGGATAGAACGTCGCTGAGGTGGGATCTCAGATGACGCCGGCCTGGCCCCTAAAAATTATTCTTTCGGACAGTGTCAAATTATATATGAAATAGCCAAATGCTTCGTCATCTAATTAGTGACGCGCATGAATGGATTAACGAGATTCCCTCTGTCCCTATCTACTCTTCAAAGGAGAAGCATCTCAGTGGAGGAGCTCTCTAAGAAAGTGCAGTTTGGTAGGGAAGTAGTGTGTGTATGGTGCTGGTTTTCGGTGTGGTGGTGAGCATTGGTACTGGGAAGAAGTTGGGTGAGTTTTGTTTTATTTCATTGAGTAGTTTGGTTTTTATTTAAGTTTTTATTTAGGGATAGGGAAGTTAAGCTTGAAGGTGAATCCAATAGAAGGTGTTCTTAATTAGTTTATTTTAGGGGGTTGTGGGTGTCCTAGGGTGTTGGGAGTTGGTGTGGGGGTGCCCACAGGGGTTGAGTGGGTGGTGGCCAAGTGTGGTCGCAGTGTGGGAAGTAGCTCAATTTTATTTTATTATTTTATTGTAAAACAGGGGCCACAAAGTTTGATTTTTGTTGAAGTTGAGTTTTCTTTGATTTAATTTTAGGGGTTAGAGTCGTCCCAGGGGGTTGAGATTTGGTGAGGGTGTGCCTGGGGGTCTTTAGTACCAGGCTGGGAAGTTTGGTAGCTATAGCTATAGAGGAAGTATTTTATTTTATTTAATTTGTGTCGAAATTGAGGGTTTTGAGCAGGTGGCAGAAGGTTTGAGGTGGAGGTAGTGGAGGTGGTGCAGTGGGGAGTTGAGGGTGAAGTAGGTGGGTGAGGGGGATCTTCTGAGGGTCAGGTGATTCCTGGGCAGCCAACCAGAGGGCTGGGATATCAGGAGACCTGAGGCAAAGGGAAGGGGCTCAGGCAATAGGAGAGAAGCATTGCTGGGAGGGGGTACCCCTGGGTAGGGGCATACCTAGGAGGGGCTGGCTGCTGGTGGGAGCTAAACTTTTATTGCTCCCCAGGGGGTTTTAGTGAAAATTTTATTAGGAAGAGATTTAGTTTTATTTTCTCTTATTTTTCTCTCTCTATAAATTGGGGGGTAAATTTTTGGGAGCTAATGGAGGGACAGGTTAAATTGAGGGGTCGGGTAATTAAATTTTATTGCAAGCATTAAATTTTGGCAGGTAGGAAATATTTTTAAGCAAAGGGGGTGTGGGGAAAATTTAAGTGAGCAATTTGAATTTGAAGGCAAAATTGTTGTGTGGGGGCTTGAATTGAAGGGGGTTAAATTCTAGGAGGGTGGGATATAAAATTTTTGAGAGGGGGGTGGCTGAAGTGGGGGAAAACCTCTATAAAAGGTGATTTTTGGGCAATTATTGGCAGTCAGGTGGAGCAGGAGCTCAGGAGCTGGTAGGAGCTCTGACCCCTCTTGGGAGGGCTCCACCTCTTCACCTGCTGGGCCTAGAGGGGCCCAAGGGGGCTTGTTGGTTAGGGGGCGACGAGGGGAAGTGGGATGTGAGGGGTGCGGGGGGTTTCTACTCCTGCCTACAGGGTTAGGAGGCAATATCTCCCCTTGGAGGGGAGGTAGAGAAGCCCAAGTGGGCTCAATTTGTAGGGTAGGGGAAGGGCTATCTGGTAGGCTAGGTAGGGTGGGAGTATATTAGGGAAAATAAGCCCATTAGGGGACGCATAGGAAAGTTAGATTAGGCATAGGATCTGGTCTTACAGTAGGCTAGAGAGGGTTTAGGAAGTAATATTTAAGATAAGGTAGGGTAGGTTAGAGCTAGTTTAAGATAGGTTAAGTTGGTTTAAGTTAGGTTAAGGTAGGCTTAGTTAGTGTAAGTTAGATTAAGTTAGGTTAGGCTAGGGTTAAGTTAGGTTAGGAAAAGGAGTGATTAGTAGGGGTAATTAGTTTGAGCAGTAGAGAAGAAAAGAAGAAAGAAGAGGAGAGAGGAAGAAGAGATATAAGAGAGGGCAAATGGTTTCGCAGAGGCGAAGCTCTTTGCCGTACGCCTGGGCGGAAGAGTGGAAGGAGGGGGCAAGGTATGTGGCAGCGATGAAGGCAAAGGGGGATCTGGAGGAGGCGGTGAGATGGCTCACTGCCTTCTGCGATCCGGTTAATAAGAATATTGGGTCGGAGAAGGGAGGGAAAATTAGGGATCAGGTGGCAACGATTCAGAGGAGTATGGGAATGGTCTGCCGGGAATTGGAGGAGGTCCTGAGGGAGCACGCCTTTCTGACAGCGGTGGGGGAAATGGAAAAGTCTATGGGGAATGTGGACTTGGCAGGGGCTGTTGAATCGCTGCAAGGGGGGATGGTCCGGTTGGGTCAGGAGGTCAGAGGGATAGAGGAGCGCGGAGCTAGGGAGAGGAGGAAGGCGGAGGAAAAGTTAAGAGGGGAATTGAAGGAGGGGGTTAAGGAGATAGTAGGGAAGGTGGTGGGGAGGGAACGGTCGGAATTGGGAAGGGAGGATTTGGACAGGTTGGGGAGGTCCCTGAAAATTGAGTTAAGGAAAACGATGGTGGGGGCAAAGGGAAGGTGGGCTGGGTCAGGGGAAGGGGATGGGGATACTTCTGGGAGGGAAACAGAGGGAAGTCGGGTGGGAGATGGAAGAAGGAAGAGGAAGACCTTCGCACAGATGGCGAAGGAGACAATTAGGAGGAGCGAGAGGGAGGGGGAGAGGAACACAGTCACGATTGTGTCAAAGAGGGACTTATCGCCAAAAAGGGTGAAGGAGGTCCTGAGGAAGGAGGTGGACCCAGCGCAGCTCGGCATAAGCGTCAGTGCAGTTAGGCTGGGCAGGGCGGGGGTTGCAGTGGTTACTCCGCACCTGGATGCGGAGAAGCTGAGGGGATGCCTGACACAGGGGGACGGGGGTTGGGAGGTTAGGGATCTGAGGCAGATTAGGCCTCAGATCCAAATTTCGGGGGTGCCAGGGGATATGGGGAGGGAGGCTGTACAAGAGCAGGTGTACAAACAAAATTTTAGGGGTGGGAGTAGTAAGTGGGTGGATTGGGGGGTTTTTAAGGATGCCTTCTCACCGAAATTCAAGGGGGGTAAAAGGGGGTGGGCAACGGTCATATGGATGGTGGACGTGGATGCTGACCTAAGGAAGGCAGTGCTTGGGAGGGGATACGTGGCACTGGGATGGGAAACATGTCGGGTAGCGGAGTATGTGGGGGTGATCAGATGTTTTAGGTGTCAGAGATATGGGCACCCCTCGAAATATTGCAAATTCGGGCCGGGGTGCGAAAAGTGCGCGGAAGAGGGTCATGAGGGGCGGGAGTGTAGGGAACAGGTGGGGGAGCCGCGGTGCATTAACTGTAAGCGGGCGGTGCAGCCCTTCGACCACGCGGTGAGGTCGGAGGACTGCCCTGCGCACAGGTTTGCATTAAGGAGGAGAATACAGGTGACGGCGTACAGTGGGGAGGGGGTAGTGATGGGGGAGGGCCTTGGGGCTAGGGGAGGGGTAACGAATATGGGGGGTGGGCAGCAGGGGACAAGCATCAGGATGGAGATAGAAGCAGCAGAGGGGAAAAGGAAAAGAGGTGAAGAGGTATGGGAGGGGGGGGCCAAAAGGTCAGCGGTGCTGGTGCCACGCCTGTCACCGCAGAAGGGGAGGGTAAGGATGGGGGAGTTTGAAATCGCCAGGAATAAGTTGGTCCTGTGTAGGAGGTGCCTTAGGTACGGGCACGCGGAGAGCAGGTGCGACGCTACCGTGCCGACGTCTGAGCACTGTGGGGGGGAGGGTCACAAGGCTGGGGACTGTGGGGGGATAGAGGCCAGACCAAAGTGCGCACAGTGCCGGCCTATAGGTATTAGGAAGGGGGAACACTCTGTGGTTAGTGGGGAATGCCCGGCCTGGATTAAATATACGGAGAGTCTGGAGGGCAAGGGGAAGGTAATTCAGGAATTGTATGGCAGGGGACGGAGGGGAAATGAATCTGAAACAGAGTAATGACGGGTAGGTTAACAGGCAAGGGAATGCAGGTGGCACAGCTTAATTGCGACAGGGCGGCAGCGGTAATGGGGGAGGTGTGGGAAAGGGCAGTTGGGCGGGGAGTGGATATTTTGCTACTGCAGGAGCCCTACACAAAGGAAGGGAGGGTGCAGGGATTGGGGTTAAGAAATAGGGTTCTGGTGGGGGCAAAGGAGGGGGAGGTGCCATGGGCGGCAGTGGTGATAATCAACGTGGGGTTGGAGGTGATGCTGCTGCCGCACCTGTCGGACCAGTATGTGGTTAAGGCGGAGGTTAGAGGTGGGGGGTCGGCAGCAGCATACGTGGTGAGCATGTACTGCAGGCCGAGCATGGACATGGAGGGGATTGGGGAAAGGCTGAGGAGAATTATGAGGGGGGTGGGATCTAGGAGGGTTATCGTCGGGATGGACGCGAACGCGAAATCCCCAACGTGGGGGGGGAGTATAGGGAAGCGGACGGGAGGGCGGTGGTTTTGGAGGGGGTTATGGGGGAATGCGGGTTGGAAGTGCTGAATAGGAGGGAGGAGGGACCAACTTTCAGGGGTGCAAGGGGTTCATCCTACATAGATTTAGTGTTAGTGACGGGGGAAATGGTACGGGAGGTCAGGGATTGGAGATTGGAGTGGGGATGGACGACAAGCTGGCACGCGGTGATCAGATTTGGTTTGAAGGAGGGGGGGGGTGGTGACCAGCGGGGAAGGGACCAGCGGGGAAGGGACCAGCAGGGAAGGGAGGGGCGAGTGTGGAACCTTAGGAAGGCGGACTGGGAAAAATATAGGGAGAATCTGAGGAGGGGGTTAGCAGGGTGGGGGGAGGGCAGGAATAGGATTAGGGGCAAAAGGGGGGTGTTGGAACTGGGGAAGGGGTTGACAAGGTTGCTGCGGGAAAGCGCGAAAGGGGCGATTCCTTGTGGAGTCCCGAGGGCAAGGGGACCGGTGTGGTGGACGGAGGAACTAACCAGGCAGAAGGGGGAGGTCATTAGGGCCCGGAGGGAGTACCAACGAACAAGGGAGGGGAGATATAGGGAGGTATTGAGGGGGTATAAAGAGCAGGTCAGAAGGGCAAAAGAGGGGAGTTGGGAAAAATTTGTGAGGGAACAAGCGGCCAGGGGGCCGTGTATAGAATGGCAAGGGACAGGGTGGGACCTAGGCAGGTGCTGGGGGCAATTGGTGGGGGGGGGCCAGGCGGCAGTTACTATGGAAGAGTCTGCAAGGAGGCTATTGGACACTTTGATTATGGAAGATAGGGAACAGGATGATGAGGAGGGGCATAGGGTTTTGAGAGAATTGGTGGGGGGGTATGAACCGAGGGGGGGGGTTGTTCCATGGGTTTCCAGGAGGGTGGTGAGGGGGGCAGTTATGGCCATGGGAAATGGGAAGGCACCTGGGCCGGACGGGATACGCGCAGAGATGTTGAAGGAGGGGTGGAATGTGATAGGTGGGGTTTTTACGTGTTTGGTAAGGGGGTGCGTCCGGTACGGGGTGTTCCCCAACGCCTGGAAGAGGGCGCGTCTGGTGGCTTTATTAAAGGGCACAGGCAGGGACCCCTCGGATCCCAAAGCGTACCGACCGTTGGCGCTGCTGTCAGTGCTGGGGAAGGTTTTGGAAAGGGTGGTGGTTGGGCAGCTGGATGAGTTATTTAGGGAAGGGATATCGGCGGGGCAGTATGGGTTTATGGAGGGTAGGGAAGTGGCAGGGGGGATGAAGAGAATAGAGCAGGTTAGGGATGAAAGAAGGGAAAGGTATGTGGCAGGGATCTTCCTAGATATGGAGGGGGCTTTTGATAGGGTGTGGTGGCCTGATATTTTGAGGATAGGTAGGGAAAGTAGGATGAACCCCTATTGGTATAGGTTGGTAAGGGATTATTTAAGGGGAAGGTGGGTGGAAATGAAGTGGGGAATGGAAGGGGTGGAAAAGGGCGGTAAATAGGGGCTGTCCGCAGGGTTCAGTTTTGGGGCCACAACTTTGGAAGGTTGTCTTCGACGAGTTATTGAGGCGGCTGGTGGCAGAAGCTGCTTGCGAGGTCGTCGCGTACGCGGACGACCTGGTGGTGAAAGTGTGGGGGCAGTCCAGGGCAGAACTGGAAGAGAGGGGGAACGAATGCGTGGAGATCGTGCAGGGATGGTGCCGAGAAAGAAAGATGAAAGTGCCGGCACAGAAGTCCAGGATGCTGATGTTGAAGGGGAAATTTAATAGGGGCAGACCACCAAGAATAGGAGAGGGGGAGAGTAGGATAGGGCTGGCGGGAGAGGTTAAGTATTTGGGGGTGGTATGGGGGGAGGGGTGGACAATTACGGGGCATATCCCGTACATCGTCAATAGGTCATACGGAAGGGGTGGGGGGTGGGAAACAAGTCAATGAGGGGGGTGTATGGGGCTATCATCACGCATGCCGCGGGGGCCTGGGGGCACATGATGAAGGGTATGCACCATAGAAAGTTGTTAACGGGGCAGAGGAAGGTGGTGCTAGCATGGTCGAGGGCATATAGCACAGCCTCGACTGCGGCGGTACTGGTTTTAGTGGGGGAGGCCCCCATTTATTTGGAGGTCGAAAGGGAATGGGCTGCGTATGGGTTAAGGAGGGAGGGAAGAGTTAACTGGAGGGGAAGGGAGTTGGTGGGGAGAAGAATGGGGAACAAATTGAAGGGAATAGTAATACAGGAATGGGAAAGGTATTGGTGGGAGGCTTGGGGGGGGGGGGGTTATACAAGAGAATGGTTCCCAGCGATAGTGGATCGGCTGGGGATCAAGGATTTGGAAGGCGATTACTACATGGCGCAGGCAATCTTGGGCCACGGGAATTTTGCTGCGAAACTAATGGAAAGGGGCTTAAGGGGGGAGGGAGGTTGTAGGTGTGGGGCGGAGGAAACTGCGGGGCATGTGTTGTGGGACTGTGTATTATATTCGGGTCAGAGGGAGAGAATGGAGGATAGGATTGGGGGGGAGGGAGTCGCCGTGGGTAGAAGGGCGGACTACCTGGGGCCGCGGGTTATAGAAATTTTTAGGGAGTACGTGGTAGGGATCCTCAAGGAAAAAGAGGTGGAAGATAGGAGGGGAGGGGATGGGTCGGATGGAAGGTAACATGTGCGAATGGGCTCTGCCCGGGGGGGCCTGCCCATCGGCGAGCGTCGTGCGGCGGGGCGCCGGTTCGAGTAGAGGGAAGTGGCACTCCGCATTGGCTAGGATTTGGATCAAGGCTGCGAAAGGGAAGCTAGGGCGAGGAATGCGGCTGGCGCTCCACCGGGGGCCCCGCCGGGGGTCGGGTTGCCCCGGGTGGGCAAGGTGCCCGATGCCTGGCCAGCCCCTGAAGGGGGGCAGGGTTTTGGCTGCGGCGGAGGGTTGGGTAGGGCAGATTTGTGTTTGTGTGGTTTTGTGTTGTGTGATAGTTGGTAGGGGGTTGGTGGGGGAGGAATATCGAGTACTCCCCCACCAAGTGTTAACGGGGAGTCGTGTTTTGGAGTTTAGGTTAGTGGGGAAGCGAGGGAGGAATATTGAGTACTCCCTTGCTGGGGATTGTGATAGGGCGGGGTTGGTTGTGATAGGGGAGGGTTGGCTGTGATAGGGTGGGGTATTGTGATAGGGATGGGGGTTTGTGTTGTTGGTGTGTCGATTTGTGTTAGGTTTAGGTTGGGGGTGTGTGGGGGAGGAATATCAAGTACTCCCCCATTGGGGGGTCGGGAGAGGGTGTACGTGTGTCTGGGTGGGCGGGGTGCGTCCTGGCTGGCCTCGGGGGGCGGTAAAACTCCCTCGGGGCTGCGTGGGGCGCCAAGTTTAAGTTATTTTGTTTGTTACCATTATGTTGAGTTGTTGAGTTTGGTTTTTGACTTAAGTTTATTGCCAATCTGTTAATTTTCGGGACCGTCCGGATCCCCCGGGCGTTAAGAAAGCTCTATGCGACGGGCCCTGGGGGGTCCACTTATGCGTGAGTGGGCTCGAGGCCAGCTGGGGGTTATCGCCCCCCCCAGCCGGCAGGTATGAATGCTGTGTGTAAGAGTGAAAGTAATTTATTGAGTGAATGTGGTAATAGGTTAGTGGTTGTTTGAAATGGAGTGGAAGGTATTTATTGGGAATTGGGGGGTATTTATTGGGGATGGGTGGGTATCTATTGGTGGTGGGGGGGGTGCTGGGTTTTGGTGGGGGGGGTGGGTGGATGGGGGCGATCGGGGGCGATACCTCGACAAAGGGGACGGAATCGGGCATCGCCGGTACGCGGAGGGCTCTCGCTTACCAGGGACCTGGGGTCCTCCGGCAAGGGGGGGACAAGTCCAAACCCCCCCAAGGCGGAGGTCCTCGAAGCCGTAAGTCTGGAAGAACGTCCGGGCGGGCTAGCGACCATTCTAGCCTAAAGGGATATTTTTCCCAAAATGGTACCGCAGGGATGCACAGCCCGCGGCGCAAGCCGGTGCACCATGGGAAGGTCCACGCAAGGTGGATGCTCTGAAGGCAGCTAGGGTAAAGGCGGGAATCCGCCGATCCCTAGTACCCATTTATGGGAATTTCCAGATATCGCAGTGGTCGAGGGTTCGCTGGAAGTAGTCCTTGTCCCATTTCCCCTTTTGTTGCCCGATGGGGTGGAGGCAAGTCAGGGCCGCGAGGCCGGTACTGCCTCCGCACACCCCTAAATCGGAACGTACATGTCTCTATCTACTGATTTAGGAGGACTGAGAGTGGGAAAAGTACAGGGGAAAAGGAAGCCGAGGATAATGATTTATGATGTGGAGGAGGATATGGAAGCGGACGACCTCGTGGCCTCGGTGGTAAAGAAGAATGGAATAGGAAAGGAAAAGGAAGAGTTATGGAAGAAAGGATTTGTGCCAAAGAGTCGGATGGGAAGGCCAAGGGGAGGAGTGGTCACATGGATCGTGGAGGTGGACCCCCGAATATTTAAGGAATTGGAAAGGAAGGAAAAGGTCTATGTAGGAGTTAGGTGTTGCAGGGTGAAGGAGTATGTGGGGGTAACCCGCTGCTTCAAGTGTCAAAGGTTTGGCCATACTGGAAGATGGTGCGGCTTCCAAACCACGTGCGGAAGGTGCGGGGAGGAAGGGCACACGCACCACAGGTGTGAAGGGAAGACGAACTGTGCCAACTGCCAGAGGGCAGGAATAGGAAATAGGGAGCATGGGGCAGGAAGTGAAGGTTGCGAAATAGTTAGGAGAGAGGTAGAAAGGATCAGAGGATGGATAGAGTACGAGGATGGTTATTAAAATTGTACAGGTAAACTTGGATAGGAGGGCAGTGGCGACGGCGGAGATTAGGGAAGTGGCAGTGAAGGAGAAGGTAGGAGTGTTATGCGTACAGGAGCCATATACAGTGAAGGACAAAGTGATTGGATTTGGAGTAGGAAGTAGGGTGGTGGTGGGAGGAACGAGCCGTCCGTGGGCCGCTGTGGTGGTGCTGGACCCCGAACTGGTGGCGATGGCAGTTACGCCTCTCTGCTGGGACCAGGGAGTCTGCGTTGAAGTAAGGGAGCCCGAGGCGAGGACCAGCGTATACTTGGTCTCACTGTACTGCCAGTTTGGAGGGGACTTCCAGCAGCACCTGGAGTACATAAGGAGGACGAGAAGGATGTTAAGAGGGAAAGAGGTCCTGATATGTATGGATGCCAACGCCAAATCGCCAAGGTGGGGAGGACAGGAAAAGGATGAGAAGGGAAGACAGTTAGAGGAAGTGATAGAGGAGTTGGATATGGAGGTGGTAAGGGAGGTTGGCGCAGGCCCCACTTTCGTCGCCCCACATGGAGAGAGTTGTATTGATGTAACGGTGTGTACAAGAGGATTGGAAAGAAGGATAAAGGAATGGAGAATTGAGGAGAATTGGACGAGTAGCTGGCACAGGAGTATCAGGATGGAAATAGTACGGAGTAGGACAGGAAATAGGGAAGAAGAACAAGGAGGAATAAGGAGATTCAATTTAGGAAAGGCTGATTGGGGAAAATATCGGGATGAACTGAGGAGACAGATGATAGGAATGGAGCACGACAGGATAACAAGTAGGAGAGGAGTAGAAATGTATTGTGGAAAGGTTGAAAGGGCGATATTGGCGGCGGCGAAGGTGGGCATCCAGAGGAAAAGGAAAGTTGCGAAAGGTGTGGTATGGTGGACAAGAGAACTAGGAGAAATTAAGGAGCAGGTAATGCGTAGCAGGAGGGAGTATCAAGGAGAAAGGGACAGTGGAGAACGGGAAAGGAGAAAACAGGAATTCGCAAGGTTGAGGAGAAGGTATAAAGAAAGGATTAAGGAAGTGAAAAAGGAAAGCTGGCAGAAATTCGTTGCAACGGACATGGAGGCCAACCCGTGGGGCTTAGCGTACAAGTTGGCAACGAAAAAGGTGACGCCCGGAGATGTTATGGGGAGTGTAAGGGAAGAAGGTGTTAGCATGACGGAAACTCTAGGAAGGATAATGGACGGAATTTTGGTGCAGGATAATGAGGAAGGAGAAAATGAATGGCAGAGGAATGTCAGAAGAGAAAATGAGGAATATGTTGGAGAAGGAAGGATAGAGACATGGGAACTCCGGGACGTACGAAAGGCAGTATGGAAGGTGAAATTAGGAAAGGCCCCAGGATGGGAAGGAATCGTAGGAGAGATGATACGTGAAGGTTGGGAAGAGGTAAAATGGATATTGTTAAAAATGTACAGGTTGTGTATTAGGTTTTCGGTGTTCCCTAGGAGGTGGAAAAGAGGAGTAGTGGTGCTTTTGAGGAAAGAAGGAAAGGACCCCGGAGAAATTATATCGTACAGGTCCATTGTCCTGCTGCCGACTTTAGGAAAGATTTTGGAAAGATTAGTGGTAGGAAGGTTAAAGGATTATTTTGAGTGGAGTGTTAGTAGGAGGCAGTTTGGATTTATGGGAGGAAGGAGCACCGAGGACGCTATGATGGAGATTAGGGAAGTGACGGAAGGAAGAAGAGAAAAATATGTGTTAGGAATCTTTATTGATATGGAGGGAGCTTTCGACAGGGCGTGGTGGCCGTACCTTATATGGAGTATGAGAGAAGAACGGTTAGTAGGAGATGTTTATGGACTGTTAGTGGAGTATCTAAAGAAAAGGACAAATGAGGTATGGTTAGGAGGAGAAGTAGTAAGGAGAAGGATGACGATGGGATGCCCACAGGGATCCGTGCTCGGCCCTCAGTTCTGGAAGAAAGTAATGGATAAGTTAATAGAAAAAGTGGAAGGAGAAGGTTACGATATGGTGGCTTATGCGGATGACGGAGTGGTAGTAGTAGGAGGGAAGTCGAGGGCCGAGCTGGAGGAAAAAGGAAATAGGATATCAGAAGTTATTGAGGAATGGTGTAAGGAAAGCAAGATGAAGGTATCAGAAGGGAAAACAAAAGGAATGATGTTGAGAGGAAAGTTTAATGAGGGTAGGCACCCACGCCTGTTTTATAATGGAAATAGGATAGGGATGGTGAAGGAGATAAGGTATTTAGGAGTAATGTGGGGAGCAGGTATGACGATAGGAAAACATGTAGATTATATTGTAGGGAAGGCTCGGGATAAATTTCAGGGAGTAGTGAGGATAGCTAGGGAAGAATGGGGAGTAAGTAGGGAGGCCCTGCGCACGATATATCGGGGTATGTACATGGCAGTCATCGCGTACGCAGCTGGAGCGTGGTGGGATAGGTTGAACGCCCACACGAGGAGGAGACTGGCGGGAGGCCAAAGAAGGATGCTAATAGGAATGGTGAAGGCCTACCGGACGGTCTCCTCCGATGCCCTGTGCGTCGTCGCCGGAGAGCCGCCCATAGACCTTGAGGTGAAAAGAAGGTGGGCGGGCTCTCGGTTGAGGGCACGAGGACGCGTCGTGTGGGACGATAGAGAGATAGAAGGCAGGAGAAGGAAAGCCCTCATCGACAAATTGGTAGTCGATGAGTGGCAGCAAAGATGGAGCTCCAGCGAAAAAGGTAGATGGACGTACGCGTGGCTGCCACAGGTAAGGGAAAGGATGGAGGCCCCTTGGATGAGCTTTGGGTACCACACCACACAGCTTGTCACCGGCCACGGAGACTTTCGTGAGAAGCTCCGTGGGTTTGCGCTGGTGACGGATGGGCTGTGTGAGTGTGGGGAGCTGGACACAGTGGAGCACGTCGTGTTCCACTGTGTAAATTACCGGCAGGACAGAGAAAGGGCCATAAATGAGGTAACTGGATTAGGAAAACAGTGGGATACGACGATGGTGAGGAATCAGGAATGTTATAAATGGTGGAAGTGGTTTGGAGAAAGGGCATTAAAGAGTAGGGAAGAAAGTAGATTAGGAGATGTGCGCAGGGCCTCAGGAGTAGGAGTAGGTGTATAGATTGTGTGTTTGTGTTTGTGTTATGTGTTAGTGTGTGGTTTTGAGTGGGCGGTGCCAGGGATGGTCGAATATCAAGTAGCCCATCCCTGGACCGTCGGTATGAATGTATTTAAGGGCTGAATGTAAATATGAGTGATTGAGTGTGAATTTTTGTGTTTGTGTTGTGTTGTGTATATGTATGTTAGGTTTCGTTAGAGCAGGTTAGTTAGGTGTAGGGATGGATCCAGGGGGGATGAATATCGAGTAGTCCGCCCCTGGACCATCGGGAAATGTGTGGATGTATTTAAGGGTTGTATGGATGTGTGAATGTGTTAGTTGATTAGGTTAGAGAGAGTCGGGTGGGAGCGCGGGCGAGGGCGGCTGAATAAAGAGTAGTCCGCCCTCGCCACAGCGGAATGGGGATCGCAGTTCAGGCCGTGAAAGACGGCCTGACACCCTTCTCCCTGGCTGGTGCAGGGGCAAGTCCAATCCCCGCACCCCCATGGAGATAAAGCGCAGGTGCCGGCTGAACGCCTCTTGGCAATTCCGGCACCGGGGCCTGCAACCGATTCAGGTCCTTAGGCTGCTCAAGTCGCAGCCAAATAAAATGGGTACCGCGGGGGCTTCAGCCCGCGGCCGGCAGCGTGGAGCCTTCAAAAGCGTGGCGCTGTCGGCCATGAAGCCATGGGTTTGGTCTCGCGGGGACCGTGGTTCCGCTGGAAATCCCCCCCTTAAAGGAAACATAGGTGCTGGCTGGAGAGGGGTAAAGGCCCGAAGGCTAGGAACCCTCTCCAACGCCACGGGTAACACCCAACCAAGCACAACATACCAATGTCCCTATCTACTTGGGGTATTGGGGTACTGTTCGGTCAGCCGTATCTCAGGGGCGCCTGAGGGGGAGCTGGCAGTACGACACGTGTGGCAAACGTGCCCTACCCAGGCTAAGGCTTAGAGGGAGCCAAACAAGATCTCTTAGAAAGAAGCTGTGGGATCGTTATGAAATCCAATGCTGGACAAGTGGTCGACCCTCAGGGCCTTCCACTTGTCCAAATTACCATAAGAGCTGGCAAAAGGTATACACGTGATTTTCATGTTTGATCCTGTCTCAGCTATCTCTTGACTGGTCCACCCCGGGCCGGGTGAAACAGCATCACGCAATTCGGGGGAGCCAGGGTGGTGTCCTGGCCATGCAAATTGGGCAGCCGGCCCTGCTGAGTTCTGTGAACAGGGACTTTTGGTTCTTCCTTTGGTTCTTCCTAAGTCTCTCACCCTCACTGGGCTGCATTACCCCAGCGAGAAGGCGCTCACCCGACAAGTGGGCAATAGCTGCCGCCCAGGCGGGTAACGGCGGGTCACGCAGCCCGTCGCCAGCTGTACTGTGGGGTCCCCCCCTTAGCAGGGGTCAGGCATGGTACCCAGTGCCGTCGGAGGCCTGGGGTCTTCCCAAAGCCAGCGGGATATTTTTCCGGCAAGTAAGTTGACGATAGACCAACGGGTGTAGAGATCCCCCTGGACGGAACTCCGGCGATATCCAAGCGGAACGGGGAAGGGACCTCGAATGCTTGGAGAACGGGTATTACCCGGGTGATCGAGCTGTGTCTGGCGGTGGGATAAACTCATTATGGAAAGGCACCTAAATACTAATAAACTCAAAAAACCCAGCGCTACTGGCAGCGCGAGCGAGCTCAGACTCGCAAAAACTTTTTCGTCGGCTCGTTAGCCCAGCACTTCGGTGCGGCGTTTGGCTGACGCTAAAGGAGCTCTCTCAGAGATGATGGCCTACATCTCTAGAGAGTTCAAGAGTGAGAGGCACACTCAGTACCTCAAGCCTAGGGTGGAGCTGCTCGAAACAGTCCACGCCGAGCTGGAGGACGACAGTGTCCTCTTCGGAAAGTTGTATCCTCGCCTTTTCTCCCTCGAGACAAAAATGGATTTTGTGACGGAAGCTCTCGAGGGCTCCAGGAGGACTGCAGTTGTGGAGATCTCCGACACCGACGTCCAGTCCATTAAGGAGGGCGTGCGCTCGGCCGTCAGGACGGAGATCCGAGCTTTGCAGGCCACCCTCGAGGAGGCTGATAGCCAAGCCGAGGGTGAGGAGCGCCGGCTCCTGGACAGGATTACCGAGAGGTGTGACGGCATTGCGCAGACGGTTTCCCTCGCCGTCTGTAGCAAGCTTTCACCCCTCGGGAAGAGGCCGGTGGAAATCCCCCAGGTGGCGGTGGATCTGCTCTCCGAGCGGCTCACCTCCACAGTCGAGGAGGTCTCCAAAAAGTGGACTGACGCGGTGAGCGGTGCCATTGCCGATGCTTTACGGCCCGCCCTCCGAGATAATGTGCCAAGCGACGCACAACCCCTGGGGGGCACCTGGTGACGGAGCGAGAGACCGCACGAGGAAGAAGGCGCCCTTTGTCTCAAAGGCCGGAGCGGAGCCCAGTGGGGGTCCGGTAAAGGATCCGCTTGATGACAGAGGGAGCCCTGGCCATCGGCCCAAAACCCTAAAAGGCGGGACCGGTCGAAGACCGCGCGACCTGCCTCCTCAGGCATCAGTCTCCTCAGAGGCCGTTGAGCGGGATCAGCGACCCGCCGGGCCAGCGAGGAAAACTGAGGTCAAGACTGCGGAGCGAGAGGGACCTTCCCAGTCCACATCTCGGCCCTGGACTTACTCGGAGGTTGCTGGATCTCCGCTCGCTAAGCCACTAGCGTCTGGCTTAGGCGAAAAAGGGGAGCAGGGTCCGTCACCTGCTGCCCCGACCACAAGACCCGAGCCGGAACAACAGAGGCAAAAGAGGAAAAAGGGCAAGGGTAAGAGGAAAAACAAGGGAGAGGCCAGTGTGGCCCCCTTAGACGCTAGGGTGAGTGCGTCCCTAGCGTCAAATGAGCCCGAGGCAGCGGGCTCGAAAAAGGAGTCACCCACCTCACGTACGGAAAGTTCCGTATTGGAGGAAATGACGGAGGGTCAGTGGCAGACCGTTCCCGCAAGGGGTAGGTCTACACGGCCCAAGACTCCAACAAAATCTTCTCCAAAACCGAGGCCCATGCTGACGACACAGCAGGTCATCGAGGAGGGGCTCAAGCGGGCGAGTCAAGCCAACGGTACCCTTGACATTACTGTCAAGGCTCCAGTGGCAATGACGGACCCGGGCGACAAACTCCGGGATGCACTTGACCCAGTCAGAGGTTCGGTGAAGGTGGAGAGGGTCCGAGCTGTCACCGCCGTTACTTTTATAGTAACTGTGCACGACAGCTCAGACGCACAATGCCTGATGGGGTTGCCTGTCCTTCTAAAGGCAGGTTTCAAAGTGACTAGGGGGACCGTGTTTCGATGTCCTCGGGTGGTAGTTAGGGGGGTCGATAAGGCTATCCCTGCTGCCGACATACCCGTAGCATTATGGCGCCGGAACAGATCCCTCTTAGAAGGTATAATCGCCCAAGAGGAACAGGTGCAAGCCCACATCAGGGTTGTTTCTCAGCTGGGTGGGCGTGAATCTGGCCCAACAACCGCCTATGTACTACAGGCAACATCCCTTAGTACGGCTGAGCTCGTTAGCGCCAACGAAATTTTCGTGGGGCTGCGTACCTGCCATGTCAGCGACCACATCGCCGTCACACAGTGCGCGCGATGCTATGGTTTTAACCATAGGGCGACTGGTTGCACCGCACAACCAGCCTGTGGGCGCTGCGGAAGGAAAGGTCACCGAACAACTCGGTGTCAAAATAAGAGCAGTGGCCCAAAGTGTCCCAATTGTCTCACGGCCGGACGGTTGGACACAAGACACAGGCCTGACGACATGCGTCAGTGTATTGCTTGGTAGCTGGCCAAAATTAGGATGCAGCTCTCACGAAATACGGTAGCCCGGGCGACGAAGCTGACATGGGCCCAACGCCTCGGAAGCAGACGACTGGGGAAAGGCGGCCAACGCCCGATCCCAGCCAGAAGCGGAAGGGCAAAGGACCCAAGTCGGCCAAGTCTCAGCCTGAAGCTGGTCTTGCCGAAAAAGCGGAGACGAAGCGAGCGAAGGGAGGGCCAGTCGATGACCCTCGTGGGGAGACTCCTCCTCGAACTCGCCGAGACGATGACGCTGTAAAGGACAAGCAGAAGTCCAAATAGGGTGATGGGCCTACGGCGAAAGAGAACAGGCTCATGACTCGAAGAGGGAGGAAGCCTCCCTGGCTGCCGTAGGTTCCGATGAACCGAAGGAGGATGTGGCAGGAATTGCCTCAGATGACTCCCCAGGCGATGACAAGTCTGGGCGCACAGTCTCCGTCACTTTGTGATGGGACCATTGCGCATATGGCAGGCTAACGTAGATGGGGCTCAGACCGCGCCGTATGAGCTCTTAGCTTCCAGGGAGTTCTGCGGTGTCTGTATTGACCAGGATAGACTTAAATGAACACGGTTTAAAGAAGCACAAAACGTGTAATTGGAGAGTTGAAATTACAACAAGGTTCGAACACTTGAAGGTACAGACGAGAAGTGAGTTAACATAACATAAGGTAAAATCGTTCTGAGTGCCGTGTCAGGGGGGGGGGAACTGTCGCTTTGGAAGGGGTATAAATTCTTCCGATTGGTTGGTTTCGTATTGAGGATGGTTGTGACCAGAGGAGGGGTGACTGGATGGGGACAGTAAGTATTGGAGAAAATGAAAGCTCGTTAGTCGGGGGCTCTATTGTGTTTTGTGGTATTGGAATCTGAAACATATTGTTGCAGAGTGACAAGTAGGAACGGTAATCCCAGAGGTGAGGCATTTTGAGGCGCTTGGAAAACTAATTGGGGAACTCCAAGCGTTAAGAGCCGGACGACTCGCAGGTATAAGGATTATCGGATCCAAAAACGGAAATGTTGTGATGTTGGGAAAAACTGAGGTCAATGTATTTTGACTTGCTCAAAACATATTCCCCCGCGCTGTGATGATGACATTGCAGGATATTACTGGGTAGGAAGGGGACATAATTTCCTCAGTGGACGTGTGAGGGAGCCAGATGAGGTAGCTACTTCAGCTACTCGAGATATGCCTGATCTATCGTGGAAAAACACGGGTGATACGACCCAATCTCCATTGTGTTACTGGAAGATTAGGTTCCATGAGAATCACTACTTGCCCGGGAGAAGGATTGATCCCTGTCCGTGTATTACCCCACTTTGTTCTATCTTGTAGAGTTGTGAGATACTCCACTGTCCATCTCTTCCAGAAGGCTTTGGTCAGCTGAATCACTTGTTTGTACCTTGATCCCAAATTGTGACTGGCATCCAGAGTGTTGTCAGAACAAAGTGGAGGAGGGGGCAATGGTGGAGGAGTCGGCATTGTCTTGTTTGAGGGTGTCACTGAGCTGCCAGAGGGGTTATGCAAAGGTGGCGTGTTGTCAGATGGTGGTGGTTCAGAGAATATGGGACGTAAAATTAGGAAGTGTCCAGGAGTCAGGAAGTGCAGGTCGTCTCGGGACGTGGAAACACCTACCAAGGGCCGAGAGTTCAGAATTGCTTCAACACGAGTGAGAATAGAGATGAAACATTCCAAGGTCAGAACCTGGTTTCGAAGCCCTGTGCGAAGTAATCGTTTGGCTGATTTCACTGCTGCTTCCCAGAGTCCACCAAAATGTGGAGCGGCAGGGGGAATGAAGTGCCATTGTGTCCCATGTGCGAGGCTTTCCCTATTGACAGCAGTTTTGTAGACTTCGGAAGAGAGGAGGGATCGAAGACGGCGGAGTTCGCCGGCAGCCCCAACAAAATTTGTTCCATTATCGGAGTATATGGCACTTGGATTTCCTCGACGGTCACAGAATCTACGATAGGCCGAGATGAAAGCCGGAGTGGAGAGGGAAGTAGCAAACTCAAGGTGCACTGCTTTGGTGGTGAAACAAACAAAGACTACCATGTAAGCCTGGCGTGTTTTGCTCTGGGTTGAACGTGATGATGATCGAAAGGATGATGTAAGGGTGAATGGTCCGCATAATCCACACCAACTATTTGGAATGGTGCTGTTGGCTTTGTTCGAGAGGAGGAGCTGACCCATTGGTGGTTGGAATGGTGTAGGGCGGTAGGAGAAGCACTTGTTGCACTTGGACAGCTGACGTCGGACAACTCGTTTCCCATCCACAATCCAATACTTCCTACGGAGGAAAGCTAGGGTGGAGGAGGGTCCAGTATGGAGGTTGGAGATGTGAGCTTCACTGATTAGTAGACGGGTCAGATAATGATAGGATGGCAATAGTATGGGGTGCCGGGCGTCAAAGTCTAAATTTGATGAGGCCAATCGCCCCCCTACCCGTAGAATATTGTCCTCGGAGCTAATAAAATAGGCTAAGGATTTACCAAGATGGGATTTGATGGAGCCTGAACGAGCTTCCTTCAGCTGGGGACTGAGGGCATGGAGCTGAGCGCGGCGGACCAAGATACGTTCTGCTTCCCTCGACTCGGCAAGAGTAAGGGGAGGTACGTGTGACTGGATGAAGGCAGATATTGTAGTGCGCTGCGACATTAGTGAAAGTATGTGAGAGCGGCGTTGACGAAGTGTGGGGTCAGAGGATCTGCGAGCCGTTACAATGAATCTATATATCCAGGCGGTTATGTTGCGGAGTGAGACAAAGAGGAGCGACGTTCTTCAAGCAGATGAAACGTGTCGTCATAAACCGGAGTCATGCTTAAGGAAACTGGCGTGTTTGGGCGAACTTCAAACGTGACATTAGGGTTAGACAATTCAGGACGAACTCGAACAAGGGGCCACTCATACGGTGATTGTTTAATCCAGGCTGGCCCTTCCATCCACTGACGGTGATCAAGAAGTTGCTGAGGTGTGAGCCCTCGCGAGGCAACATCCGCTGGATTTTCGGAGGTTCCCACATGAAACCACTGCTGAGCTGGTATGTGAGACAGAGTGTCAGAGACCCGATTCCCCACGAAGGTTTTCCATGTTGGAGCTGGCGAAGCGGTCAGCCACGAGAGTGTTATCGTGGAGTCTGAAAATGCTAGTATGTGTTCAGCGCTGAGTTTTGGGAATAAGGGGATACCTTGGACATCAGCTTAGCGAGAAGTTGGGCTGCACACAGTTCCAGTCTGGGGATGGTTGTGATGTTTTTACCAATTGGAGACATTCTTGCCTTTGCTGATATGAGTCTAGAAACATTCTGAGGGGCACGGACAACTACGAGATACACCACGGCAGCATATGCTTGTTCTGAAGCATCTGCAAAGCCAATTAGATAAATCGGGCCGTCAGTTATCGGCACATGTCGGGGAATATGTAAACCAGCAAGAAGGGGAAGCTGGGTCTGAAGCTTGTTCCAAGTAACGATCGTATCCGGTGGCAAAGGTGCGTCCCACTGAAAATGAGCCTGGGCGATCGGACGAGAAATAACTCTTGCGTACACAATTACGGGAATTAACCAGCCCAGTGGATCATAGATCTTCGCGATTTGAGAAATGAGTTCTCGCTTTGTGTGAACATTACTGCTAGCTGCCAGCCTGTAGAAAAATGTGTCTGATGAAGGATCCCAACACAGTCCCAGTAACTTGAGTGGTGGCGCCCCATCGAATCATCAATGTTAGAGCTGAACTCCAAGGGTTCGGAGGAGGGAGGATATGATCACGAGGAATTCCCTGGAGAAGATCAGGGTGGTTTGAGGCCCACTTGTGAAGCTTGAGACAAGCTAGTGAAAGAAGATGGCATAACTCATTCCGTACGTGGAGAGCAGTACTAACAGAGTTTGAACCTCCGTTAACATCATCAACATACGTCTTCTCACGTAGTATTTGAGATGCATGAGGGTGGGAATCAGCATGCTTTGCGGCCAAATCCCTCAGTACTCGCCCGGATAGCCACGGGGCCGAGGTTGTTCCGTAAGTGAAAGTCTTCAGCCAGTAGTCAGTGATGGGATCGTTGGGGTTGAATCTCCATAAGATGCGCAAAAAGTCTGAATCATTTTCCCTGTGTCGGACTTGCCTGAACATTTGACGTATGTCTGCGGTGAAAACGTAGCGATTCATACGGAACCGAGTGACAACGTCACCAATGTCTAGCTGCAGACGGGGACCTGATAAAAGTAAATCGTTTAAGGAGTAACTCGAGGTGGATGGCTGTGAGGCATTAAAAACTACCCTAATCTTGTCGGATGGGTCACCCGGTCGATGTACAGCGTGATGCGGCAAATAATACTTAGGAGTTCCCGGAGGAGGACGAGCAGTGGGTTCCATGTGGCCTTGAACCAGGTAGTCTTCCATGAACTGGTTATATGCAGTTCGCAATTCCGGCTTACGACGCATCTTACTTTCAATTTTGAATAATTGTTGAAGTGCTGTGGCGCGGGAATCCCCAAGGAGAGATGGTTGATGTTTGAAGGGTAAGGCTACTACATAGCGACCATCAGGAAGGCGGCTGGTAGTGGAAGTGAATATTTTCTCAGCCTTTAGTTCCTCTGGAGTAAGTTGGCTCCTAGTCGGGGGTGTCTCGAGCTGAAAGAGGCGTGCTAAGAGGTAATGAAGTTCGCAGTCAGCTTTTCTAGTAGGTGTGTTGAGGGACTGAGCGCATGGGAAAGATGATGTGTGTATCTTGACGGCGCTGGCACTGCCACAAAACATAGAAGGTTTATGAGGGAGGAGTGGAAGCACCTTTATCAGGGAATGGTTAGGTTTGGTAGTTGAGGTGGGATGATCAGATTGAGAAGGAGGTGGGGTCTGAATTAAGCTTGAGGAGGGATCAGCCACGAGTTCTTCAATAGAGTTCGTTGAAGGATTAGTGCGACAAACGGCGTTCAGTTTTTCTCTGTGTTCCAGAACGGATGGGTGGAAGCTTACGGTTTTCTTTTGGGAGGGGGTGAAGTAGCTGCCCGTGATGACCCATCCTAGTTTAGTACGGCGTGCCGTTGGAGACCCTTGAATTGGATATATTACAGTTTGAAGATCAACTGACTCGAATACGGCGCTACCGAAAATGATCTCCACTGGCTGAGGTTGGAAGTACTTGGGGTCAGCAAGCTCTAAGGAGTTGAAGTGCGGCCAAAGGTGGTGCGGCAACGGAGAGGTTGGGATATCATTGGTAGCCCTGGTGATAACGCGAAGAGTTATGTAAAGGTTGGGTCGAGTAGGTTGACGAAGCCAAAGGGAAGTGGTTCCGAGAATTGTTGAGCTAGAGGTGCCTCCAACACCAGAAATGCTGATAGGCGGCGAGGGGAGGATTATCATGCCAGTTCTGAGAGCAGCTTCCTGTGTTATCAGGTTCAGCTCACTACCAGTATCCAGTATGGCCCTAGACCGATGCCATTTACCACCAGCGTTGCGAATCGAAATTTCCGCTGTGGGGATTATTGCTAGATCTAGAGGGGTGTGTCGAAGAGTCGAAAGGGAAGATGTTTTAGCAACGAAGTTGGTTCGATTGAAGGGCATCGGTCGGCCATACCGCTAATCTACTTGCGTAGGATCCCACGAGGATGTTGGGGGAGGTGAGCTGATGTGGTTCAGGGGTTCTGCCTCCCTCGAATGCGGTGGAGGAACGTTATTCGTGGCCCCTGGGAGAGAAGGCCAGAGACCCCTTGCTTCCGTGTCATTCCCTATCGCTACCTGATTTTGGGAGTAGTAAGAAGAAATAGAAGCAGGAGAATGGCCGTTCCCTAGTGGTTGAGAAGCAGGAGCGGAAGGGCCAGAGGGTGATCTTAACGGGTCGCCTGCGAAAGTCCGGTTTACGGGATTTTGAAGAGTGTGGTAACGATTTGATGTTGGAAGATGAGTTTGTCCGGTCTGGGGATCAGGACATGCGGTTGAGGAGTGCTGAGATCTGTTGACGGAGTTGGGATTGATGTAGTCATTAAGGTGGAGGAAGGTGTGATGACGGCCGTTGCAATGGAAGCAGTTTGACTGAGAGGGGCAGTTTCTAACGGCGTGCGTGCTCGCCAAACAGTTCCAGCAAAGATTGCAACCTTTTACCAAGTCCCTACGCGCAACAACTGACATGCGTCCGAACTCGGGACACTTTCTTAGTGCGTGTAATCCTTTGCAAATTTGGCAAGGGAATCGGATTTGGGGGGAACCTACTGCAACAGGTTTTTGAAAGCCACGCACCACAGAACTGTACATATTTGGAGATGATTGCTACTGTTGTGATGGGATTTGATTACTACTGTTACTATTACCTGTATTTTGGAAATTGTGCCTACCTTTGTTACTCTGATTAACGCTAACATTAGAAGCAAAATTATTGGCGTTACACAATTCGACATTTGCCAATTCTACGGGATCATAAGACTCACCATCGTCCTGAAGAGCAGCGAAGGAGTTCCTAAAAGCACCAAACCTTCCTCTCGGTGGGGTTGCAGTTCTTCTCCGCTGATTGGAAGGTGCCCATGGATTTCGAGTGGTCCGCTGATCGTTGAAAATGCTTCGGGCACGGCGCTGTTCGTTCTGTTGGTCCAAGAACTTCATCAGGTCTTGAAACGTGGGTATATAGTCACGATCCGGGAATACTTTCTGGAACTCTTCACAAAGGTCGGGAGAGAGTTTCGAGTATGCAACGTAAAAGTCTCTGAAGTCGCCTGGGTCGGTGATGTTCAGATTATTTACCGCATTCCTCGTATTGTGGAGCTTAGAGATAAAACAGCTGAGGTCATCTGCATCAGGATTTGGTTTCAACGAAGCAGTTTCGTGAAAAACCTTGAATGTTGCCATAGCCGTTCTTCTTCTTCCGGTATATTCGCCAACTAGTGCCTCGTAAGCTCTCTCGTAGTCGGCATCTGTATTGCCAATATGTTCAACAATTGATAAGGGGTACCCTGACAAGTGTTGTTTGAGGCAAGCTAGTTTTTTAGCTGTCGGAATGTTCAGATGGTGAGCAGCGTTTTCGAAACTCGAGCGGAAACTGTGGAATTCTGTAATGTTTCCAGAAAACATCGGTATAGTCCCAGCTAAAAAATTGTGATGCTTCATCGCTATTATTAAAGCTTCTTGAGAAGTCGGCCGCTCAGGTTGTCTATTCACTGAGACCCCTTTCTGATGAGAGTCAGCAGATAAAGGAATCAGCGGGCGCATGCGAAGTTCAATAATGCGATTCGTTTCTTCTAATTGGGAAGAGATTTTGTCCATCCATTTAGTGGCGAGAACCGCATCGCTGATTCCGAACCCGTAATTCTCAACCTCGGGGAATTCTTCTCGGGTTTCAGCGAAGAAGCGGAGCCAATAACTGGCATCAACTGCAGCAGAGGCTGAGGACGTGTCGAGATGAACAGCAGAGTGGTTTATATTGTGTAGCTTCCGAGAATAACAGAAGAGCCTGCGCGTTGAGTCATTGATGACGAAGTCTGACGGGAGATGAAAGTTGTAACTTACTTCCCCTGAGTTTTCCGATGAAGCAAGAGGCGTGTCATTTGAAGAGCTTTGATGGACATCGGCTTCGTGGTCCAGTGCAGGTGAGAAGTCGTCAAGTTCTTCATCGGCCACGCCAGCCCCAGTTCGTGTGTATACCATCTTGAGCTTCGTACAGGAGAATGATCACTTTTCGCGCTGGACCCGGAATGCTTCAGCCGCGAAAATACTATTTGTCTATCCGGCCCGGAGGACCAAAAATGTATTGACCAGGATAGACTTAAATGAACACGGTTTAAAGAAGCACAAAACGTGTAATTGGAGAGTTGAAATTACAACAAGGTTCGAACACTTGAAGGTACAGACGAGAAGTGAGTTAACATAACATAAGGTAAAATCGTTCTGAGTGCCGTGTCAGGGGGGGGGGAACTGTCGCTTTGGAAGGGGTATAAATTCTTCCGATTGGTTGGTTTCGTATTGAGGATGGTTGTGACCAGAGGAGGGGTGACTGGATGGGGACAGTAAGTATTGGAGAAAATGAAAGCTCGTTAGTCGGGGGCTCTATTGTGTTTTGTGGTATTGGAATCTGAAACATATTGTTGCAGAGTGACAAGTAGGAACGGTAATCCCAGAGGTGAGGCATTTTGAGGCGCTTGGAAAACTAATTGGGGAACTCCAAGCGTTAAGAGCCGGACGACTCGCAGGTATAAGGATTATCGGATCCAAAAACGGAAATGTTGTGATGTTGGGAAAAACTGAGGTCAATGTATTTTGACTTGCTCAAAACAGTGTCGGCATAATGGCTCTACAAGAGCCCTATTACACGCCTTCAGGTGAAATTCCCGGGTTTGCCTGGGCTAGGGTCATAACCGGCAACAAGGCTGGGGAACGACCTAAAGCGGCTATTGTCATTTTTGACAGAACCTTGGCCGTCGTATGTCTTGGTCAATATTCCTCGTCCCACCTGGTTTGTGCAGAGGTAGTGGGTAGGCATGGAAGTGTCTATTTGGTGAGCCTGTACTGCCAGTTTCGAGATGCTATTGAGCCGTACATCGACGCTTTGGAAAGGCTGATTGTTGGATTACGTGGGAAACCAATAATAATCATGGGAGACTTCAATGCGAGGTCATCCTGGTGGCATAATGCAGATCGAGCCGCACGAGGTGGCAGCTCCGTGGCTTGGGTTAGAGGCGCACTGGTGGAGGAGATGATACTGAGATATGACCTCAGTATCATTAATCTCCCAGGCCAGCCTGCGACCTTCTGCTCCCTCGCACACGGTGGCAAAGGCAATGGAGAGTCGAATATTGATTTGACCCTCGCTACCGAGGCCGCAGCCCGGGGCGTCTCCCACTGGGAAGTGAAACAGGATTACGTGACCAGTCAGCATCGGGTTCTCGTTATGAGTTACCGAGCTGAGAGGTCTAACCCAGGAAACGGAGGCCCCTCAATGAATTGGCAAGCACCACCTAGTATTTGCCTACTGGCGGACACGACACAACCCAATTTCTTTAATACCTAACACAGCCAGTCCGGCTAAGGTACTACTAACAAGACTGACCAACAAGACCTCTCCCCGCCCCTTCCCCAACGCTCCATCACTCCCTTCACCTTTCTCTTTGTATATAAAGACCACGACCAACTGACTGACTCCAGTACTGACTAAACGGCCAGACGATGATGTCTTTACATCGAAAGCGCTTGCCCACAGTAACTCACAAGCCAGAGGAGACGGACTCACCTAACAGGTACGTTAACTTTAGTATTTGCCTACTGGCGGACACGACACAACCCAATTTCTTTAATACCTAACACAGCCAGTCCGGCTAAGGTACTACTAACAAGACTGACCAACAAGACCTCTCCCCGCCCCTTCCCCAACGCTCCATCACTCCCTTCACCTTTCTCTTTGTATATAAAGACCACGACCAACTGACTGACTCCAGTACTGACTAAACGGCCAGACGATGATGTCTTTACATCGAAAGCGCTTGCCCACAGTAACTCACAAGCCAGAGGAGACGGACTCACCTAACAGGTACGTTAACTTTAGTATTTGCCTACTGGCGGACACGACACAACCCAATTTCTTTAATACTGAGATATGACCTCAGTATCATTAATCTCCCAGGCCAGCCTGCGACCTTCTGCTCCCTCGCACACGGTGGCAAAGGCAATGGAGAGTCGAATATTGATTTGACCCTCGCTACCGAGGCCGCAGCCCGGGGCGTCTCCCACTGGGAAGTGAAACAGGATTACGTGACCAGTCAGCATCGGGTTCTCGTTATGAGTTACCGAGCTGAGAGGTCTAACCCAGGAAACGGAGGCCACTCAATGAATTGGCAAGCACCACCTAGTGGGCGGCTGGATATGGGCAAAGCGGATTGGGAACAGTTCAGGAGGGAGTTGGGAACTCGCTTGCGGGAACCCAGCTCTCACACCGACTTTACCCTAGGCGGCTGTGAAGCAGAAGCAGCCTGGCTCACACGGTCTCTCATGAGGGCCGCCCAACTGGCGATACCTTGGTCACGGCCAAACGCTTTCAAAACCTGGTGGTGGACCTCGGATCTCGCGAGAGAGAAGAGGACCGTCCGAAGGCTGAGGAAGCAAATGGCACGAGCCGAGGGACAGTCCAGGCAAGCATATGAAAGGATATACCGTCTTAGAAGGCGAGCCTACACGAAACAAGTCAAGGCAGTGAAGAAGGCAGCCAGGCGGAAGTTAGTGTCGGAACGCGGTAGGGGCGACCTTCGGGGCCTCCCCTATCGTTTGATTTCGAGAAAGCGGAAGCCGGTTGGCGTTCTTCGGTCTAATGAAGGCACAGTCACCTGGACTGAAACGGCGAGTCGCCTGCTTGAAGTCTTGGTCACTGACGACGGCCTTCAGCCTGAATCGGACGATCACAGACGGATCAGGGACTAAGTGGGAGCTGGGCCCACCTCCTCAAGTGTTGAGGAGCCAACTTCTCCGTTTACGGAAGAAGAGGTTAGGTCCGCCATTAGGAGATGTGCGAGAAAGAAAGCCCCTGGGGAGGACGGTGTCACAGCCGAAATTCTCAGGGCAGCCTGGGGCCTCCTTAAAGGTCGTCTCACGGCTCTCTACAATTCCTGTCCTAGGGAGAGTTATTTTCCTAAGTGTTGGAAGCGTGGGGATATAAAGGCACTACTCAAGTCTGGCGTCAGGGATCCGGCGTTGGCCAGTTCTTACCGCCCAATTTGTCTACTGGCGGTGTTGGGCAAAGTTCTTGAGCGTCTACTGGCCACTCGGCTTTACTCGGTTCTGGAAGCTCGCGCTGCCCCTCAGCTGTTCGGGTTCCGGGCCGGTAGGTCGACGGTGGACGCGATAGAAGCCCTATTTGAAAAGGTGAAGTCCGTACCAGAGGATAATTACGTTTTGGGGGTCTTCCTCGACATCAAAGGAGCCTTCGATAACGTGTGGTGGCCGTTTGTTCTGGCGAAACTGCTGGAGAGGAACATCCGTAGTGATCTTTTTCAAATGATCTCCTCCTACCTTACGGATAGGGTGGTTTTCATGCGAGAGGGTCCGTTGGAGGTCTGGAAGAATGTCAAGAAAGGGTTGTCCGTAGGGATCGGTGCTGGGACCGCTGCTTTGGAACCTCGTGTTTGACGGCCTCCTGGAGCAACTCGCTGCTGACGGATTCAGTGTACTTGCGTACGCTGATGATGCGGTGGTGGTTCTTCAGGGGTCGAGCAGAGCTGCCCTAGAGGTAGATGGAGCCCGAGTGGCGAGCACCCTGGAAGCCTGGAGTGGAACCAGCAAGCTGGAGTTTGCCCGCACGAAATGTGAAATGATGATGTTGCGGGGCAAAACCGTCAAGGGATGCCTAGTGCGGAACTTGGACACGGCGCAGCCACCGGTGATCAGGCTGGGTGGCGTGGCTTTGACCGCCGTACGTGAGGTTCGGTACTTGGGGGTTCACCTCGGGTCCGGACTGACTCTGTCGGCTCATATTGAAAAAACCTCGAAGAGGGCCCTAAATGCGTTTGCTGGGGTATCAAGACTGGCGGGCTCGGGGTGGGGACTCGGTTTCCGAGATCTCATCACGGCCTATAAGGGATTGTTCCTCGGCATTCTGCTTTATGCTGAACAAGGATGGTGGGCCCTCGCCAATGCGCATGACAAGAGAAGGCTGCTCTCGGCACAGCGGGCTGCACTTATTAAAGTTGCAAAGGCTTACCGAACTGTGACCGCCTCGAGCATTGTGGTCGCGTGCGGAGTTTTCCCGGTCGATCTGGAGGCCGCCAGACGATACGCGAATTGGAAGGTGAGGAAAAAACTTGGCGTAATTTCGTTACCCCTGAATGAAGGGGACACGAGCTCGTCCAGACGCAGGGCGATTATGACCAACCTGAAAAGAGTATGGCAAGAAAGGTGGTTTGAGGCCGAAACTGGCCGTTGAACGTTTGCCCTATTCCCGTCTGTGGAGGGCAGGTGTAAAATGAGGTTGGTTAGCCCCGGCTTCTCTGTGTCTCAGTTCTTGCTGGGCCACAGGCTCCTTCTTGAAAAGCACGTCAAGTATTTAGGAGTGAATATAGGTGAGAGGTGGGGTTTCAACCAACACCTCCAGTCCCTTAAAGGCACTACCATTGCAAGGTTTGCCTCACTGCGTGCCATTACTAAGGCCACTTGGGGTGTGTGTTACCACGACACCATCCTCATGTATAAGGCCATCTATTTAGGTGTGATTGGCTACTGCCCTGTTGTCTGGGGTAGCAAACTAACAGTCAATCAAAAGAGAGTATTGGCCCAATCCCAGAGAGCCGCGCTCCTGTGGATCACCAAGGCCTACAAGACTGTATCAACGGAAGCACTCCACTGCCGAGGCACACCAGAAGGCCGCTTCGTGGGAGACCACTTAGCTACTGGTAGCACGGGCTGTTAGAGCCCCGCTGATCCTCCGAGAAGGGGGGCCCACTAACAGATTGAGGAAGGACTCGTGCTGGTCTGGTTCACTAAGTGCTGGATGGTGGGCTCCGAAAGCCTTTTATGGCCTAGGGGTTGCTTTCCCCCGTCTACGACGTGGGGACGGGTTAAGAGCCCTCGGGCTGGCACAACTCGGACCGAAAGGTCGGCAGTAGAATCTCGCGAACATGTCCCTATCTACTCTCGTGAGGGGCTAGCATCCCCCATCGAGCGCGTCCCCGGGTTGCAGATAGGGGGCCCCATCCATGTCGGAGTTAGATGCTTCACTGGATGGGTTGGGTCGGAATACGGCATATGCCTAATACGACCCCGCAGACATAACTGCTACCAGGGTGATTTTAACCGCAGATGCGGACCCCTGGTTGGATGAGCGGACGGCGGAGGTGTGTCTGCGTGGGAAGCAGGCACACCTCGGACACGGATTGAAACTGTATGATAGGACAACGTTCCGTGTTGTTGGTTTAGAGCTGCCGCCCAGGTGGGTCGAGCACGGGCTCCCAACCTGTGTACTCGCTCATCCTGGGGGCCCCTGCGATGGCAAGCAGCCCGAGGGGTACCCATTGTGTCGGAGCATGGGCCTCCTCTGAACGCCGGCGGGTTATTTTACCGGGCAAGTAGGAGGAGGGTTAGACCGCCAACGGGGGTTGAGCGTCCACCCCCCACGTGCGGTGTAGGTCTTCCCTGGATGGAACTCCGGGTAACCTCCCAGCCCTCCCCTTGCGGGGTGTGCCGGGTGGCTAAGGGCATGCCCTGAAGACCGAGCCCCTCGGGTGAAGGGAGAAACCGTGCTATGGAACCTAAAGAAATAAAATAAAAAGAAACGAGGGAAGGAAAAGATAAGAAAGAGGAAAGTAGAGAAAAGAAAGAAAAAGGAAAAGAAAGAAGAGAAGGGTTACGAAGGGTAAAAAGGATGGAAGAAGAATTGCAAGGAGAAGGAGCAATGGAGGTGGTAACCCCGAAGAGGCCGCCCTTTCGAAAAAGGGCAAGCTCCACGGGATCTCCCGACCTTAAAGTGGTCTCGTTGGATGGATTTAGGAAGGAGGAGGATGCCGTAAAGATGGCGGTGGCTGAACTTAAGGAGTACTTTGGTAGAAACTTCAGCGTGGAGAAGCACGGAGGATATCTGGGATCAAGGGTCCAGAGGATCCTGGATAGCGTAAGCTCAATGACGTCGGAGTTCGAAAGGGCGGCAAGATTGGCAGGAAGGGTGGCGTCCTTGGAAGAAACTGTGAAGAGAGTTGGAATTGAGGTTAGGGGTATAGAAGAAAGAATCCAAGAAGTAGTTGTGGAAAGGATAAAAGAGGTAGTAGAGGATATGAGAAAGAAGAATGGAAAACTATGGGAAAAGATGAAAGGAGAATGCCAAGAGCTGGGCGAAGGATTAGCAAGAGGATTAGATGAAGAAAGAAAAGAAATTAGTGAAATGACAGCGGTGGTAAGAAAAAGAGTTGAAGTATGTGAGGATAGAGTAGGAAAGAAAACTATAGAAATAGGAGAAAAAGTAGTAAAAGAAGTAAGAGAAGCAGGAGAGAGTATGAAAAGGAAAATTGAAGTAGGAACAGATAAGATACAGAAACAAGTAGAAGAAATGAAGAAAGGATTAGAGAAAACAGGAGTAAAGAGTGGAATAGGGAAAGAGGCAATGCAGGAATTAAAGGATGTAGTAGGAAAGAAGATGGACGAAGAGTTAAAAAGAAGTGCACAAGAAGAAAAGGCTAGAAACGAAGAAGTAAAGGAAAAAGTGGTAGAAATCAGAAGGATGTTGGAGAACCGTAAGGAAGAGGAAAAGGAGGAGTCAGGAATGGAGAAAGGAGGATGGGCAGAGGTAGTCCGTAGGACAGGAATAAGAAGAGGCCCACAGGTAACGGTTAGAGCAGAAGAAGGTGGTAAATTGGAAAAGAAGGAGTTGTTAAAGGTGGTGGACAAGGAAGGAGACATAAGAATTAGAGGAGTTTGGAAGAAGGGGAACTCATACATAATGGAGGTTCATGACAAGACGGATGTGCAAAGGATAAAGGAGAAGGATCTAGGAGGAATAAAAGCGGGAAAGGTACAGGGCAAAAGGAAGCCGAGAATAATGATATACGATGTGGAGGAGGATATGGAAGCGGACGACCTCGTGGCCTCGGTGGTAAAGAAGAATGGAATAGGAAAGGAAAAGGAAGAGTTATGGAAGAAAGGATTTGTGCCAAAGAGTAGAATGGGAAGGCCAAGAGGAGGAGTGGTCACATGGATCGTGGAGGTGGACCCTCGAATATTCAAGGAATTGGAGAGGAAGGAAAGGGTATATGTAGGAGTAAGGTGCTGTAGGGTGAAGGAGTATGTGGGGGTCCCCCGCTGCTTTAAGTGCCAGAGGTATGGCCATACGGGAAGATGGTGTGGCTTCCAAACCACATGTGGAAGGTGCGGGGTGGAAGGGCACACGCACCATAGGTGTGAAAGGAAGATGAGTTGTGCCAACTGCCAGAGGGCAGGGATAGAAAATAAGGAGCATGGAGTAGGAAGTGAAGAATGTGAAATAGTCAGGAGAGAGGTAGCAAGGATTAAAGGATGGATAGAGTACGAGGATGGGAATTAAGCTAGTACAAGTGAATCTGGACAGGAGAGCGGTGGCCACGGCAGAGTTAAGGGAGGAAGCAGTCAAGGAAAGGATAGGTGTTTTATGTGTCCAGGAGCCCTACGTGATAAAGGACAAGATAGTCGGATTCGGGATCGGAGGCAGGGTAGTAGTAGGAGCAAGTGGCCGCCCGTGGGCCGCAGTGGTGCTGCTGGACCCCAAATTGGAGGCGATGGCCGTGACGCAGCTGTGCTGGGACCAGGGCGTCTGCGTGGAGGTCAGGGAGCCCGACGCAAGGATTAGCATATATGTGGTCTCGCTGTATTGCCAATTTAGCGGGGAGTTCCAGCAGCACCTGGAATATATCCGGAAGGTGAGGAGGCTGCTGGTCGGAAGGGTAGTCCTCGTGTGCATGGACGCGAATGCCAGGTCTCCGAGGTGGGGAGGTCAGGAAGAGGACGAGAAAGGAAGACTGTTGGAAGAGGTATTAGAGGAATTGGAGTTGGTGGTGGTGAGGAAACCCGGAGCTGGACCCACGTTTGTAGCCCCCCACGGAGAGAGTTACATTGATGTGACAGTATGCACACGAGGACTGGCAGGAAGCATTAAGGGATGGAAAATAGAGGAGGATTGGACCAGCAGCTGGCACAGGAGTATTAGGATGGAGATAGAAAAGGAAAGGAATGGAAATAGGGAAGAAAGGCAAAAAGGAATGAGAAGGTTCAATATAGGAAAGGCGGACTGGGAATAGTACCGAGAGGAACTAAGGAGACAGGTGATAGGTATGGAGCATGACAGGATAGCGAGCAGAAGAGGAGTTGCGGAATACTGTGGGAAGGTAGAAAAGGCGATACTTAGTGCAGCAAAGGTAGGGATCCCAAGAAAAAGGAAGACGGCGAAAGGAGTGGTATATGGTGGACACAAGAATTAAAGGAAATAAAGGAGCAGGTGATGAGGAGTAGGAGAGAATTTCAAGGAGAAAGGGATAGTAGGGAACGTGAAAGAAAGAAGAACGAATTTGCTGCACTTAGAAGGAGATATAAAGGAAGAGTCAAGGAAGTAAAGAAGGAAAGCTGGAGGAGGTTTGTCACAACGGAGATGGAGGCCAATCCCTGGGACTCGCATACAAACTGGCAACGAAGAAGGTGACGGCGAAGGAAGTAATGGGATGTGTTAGAGATGGAGGAGTTACTATGGTGGAGTCGTTAGGAAAAATTATGGACGGACTATTGATACAGAACAACGAAGAAGAGGAAAGTGATTGGCAAAAGGAAGTTAGGAGGGGAAACGAGGAGTACAATGGAGAAGGAAGAGTTGACATATGGGAATTGAGACACTTAAGGAAAGCTGTATGGAATGTGAAGCCAGGAAAAGCCCCAGGATGGGAAGGAATTGTAGGAGAGATGATTAAAGAAGGATGGGAAGATTTGAAATGGATACTCCTGAAAATGTATAGGCTGTGTATGAGGTTTAGTGTGTTCCCCAGGAGATGGAAGAGAGGTGTGGTTGTGTTATTGAGGAAGGAAGGAAAGGATCCGGAGGAAGTTACGGCGTACAGGCCAATAGTGCTGTTGCCGGTACTAGGAAAGATACTAGAAAGAATGATAGTTGGAAGTGTGAAATGGTATTTTGAACATGGAATAAATAGGAGACAATATGAATTGATGGAAGGCAGGAGTACAGAGGATGCAATGATGGAAGTAAGGAAGCTGGTAGAAGGAAGAAATGAGGATAAGTACGTGATTGGAATATTTGTTGACATGGAAGGAGCATTTGACAGGGCGTGGTGGCCTTACCTCGCATGGGGAATGCGAGAGGAAGGAATAGAAGGAGATATTTATGGAATTTTGAAGGATTATTTAAGGAAAAGGACGAACGAAATATGGCTAGGAGGAGAAGTTGTAAGGAGAAGGATGAGTATGGGATGCCCACAAGGATCGGTGCTCGGCCCTCAGTTCTGGAAAAAGGTTATGGACAGGATGATAAGGAAAGTGGAAGAGGAAGGGTATGAAATGGTGGCGTATGCCGATGATGGTGTGATTATAGTAGCAGGAAACTCGAAGGCCGAGCTGGAAAGAAAAGGTAACAGGATCCTGGAAGTAGTAAATGAATGGTGCAAAGAAAGCAAAATGAAGATATCGGAGTCCAAGACGAAAATTATGATGTTGAAAGGAAGATTTGATGAAGGAAGGCCACCACGCCTGTTCTATGGAGAAGGAAGGATAGGTATGGTCAAGGAGATAAAGTATTTAGGTGTGATATGGAGAACAGGTTTGACGATTAATAGGCACGTGGATTATGTAATAGGAAAAGGAAGGGAGAAGTTTTATGGTGTAGTAAGAATGGCTAGAGAAGAATGGGGAGTAAGAAAGGAGGCCCTGCGCACGATCTATAGAGCGATGTATGTAGCAGTTATCGCGTACGCAGCTGGAGCTTGGTGGGACAAGTTAAATGCCCACACGAGGAGGAGACTGGTGGGTGGCCAGAGAAAAATGTTGATAAAAATGATAAAGGCCTACCGGACAGTCTCCTCCGATGCCCTGTGCATCGTTGCCGGGGAGCCGCCCATGGACCTCGAACTGAAGAGAAGATGGGCGGGCTTCGGGCTATGAGCACAGGGACGTGTGATGTGGAACGGCAGGGAAGTCGAAGGCAGAAAAAGGAAGGCTCTCATCGACAAGTTAGTCGTTGATGAGTGGCAGGAAAGATGGAGCTCCAGCGAGAAGGGCAGATGGACGTACGCGTGGCTGCCACAGGTTCGAGACAGAATTGAGTCCCACTGGCTAGGTTTTGGTTTTTACACCTCCCAGCTAGTCACCGGTCACGGAGACTTTCGTGAAAAGCTCCGTGGGTTTTCGCTGGTGGCGGAAGGGCTGTGCGAGTGTGGTGGGCTCGACACAGTGGAACACGTGGTGTTCCACTGTGTAAGCTATGAAAACGAGCGGAATAGGGCAAGAAATGAGCTAACGAGTATAGGAAGCCAGTGGGACATGACTATGGTTAGGAACCAGGAAAGTTTTGTTTGGTGGAAGTGGTATGCGGAAAAGGTATTGAAGGCTAGGGAAGAAACGAGATTAGGTAACGTGCGCAGGGCCTTAGGAGTAGGTGTCTAGAGTGTGTATTTGGATTTGTGTCTGTGTTTGTGTCGTATGTTGGTGTGTGGTTTTGAGTGGGCGGTGCCAGGGATGGTCGAATATCAAGTAGCCCATCCATGGACCGTCGGTATGAATGTATTTAAGGGCTGAATGTAAATATGAGTGAATGAGTGTGAATGTATGTGTTGTGTATATGTTTGTCAGGATTTAGAGTAGGTTAGTTAGGTGTAGGGATGGATCCAGGGGGGATGAATATCAAGTAGTCCGTAGGCCGTAAAAGGCGGCCTGACACCCTTCTCCATGGCCGGTGCGGGGGCAAGTCCAATCCCCGTACCCCCATGGAGATAAAGCGTAGGTGCCGGCAGAACGCCTCTTGGCAATTCCGGCACCGGGGCCTGCCACCCATTCAGGTCCTTAGGCTGCTCAAGGTGCAGCCAAATAAAATGGGTACCGCGGGGGCTTCAGCCCGCGGCCGGCAGCGTGGAGCCTTCAAAAGCGTGGCGCTGTCGGCCGTGAAGCCATGGGATTGGCCTCGCGGGGACCGTGGTTCCGCTGGAAATCCCCCCCTAGAGAGATGATAGGTGCTGGCAGGAGAGGGGTAAAAGCCGTGAGGCCAGGTACCCTCTCCAACGCCACGGGTAACACCCACCCAAGCACAGCTTACCATGTCCCTATCTACTGGATTCCCTCTGTGTCCTTCAAAGGAGAAGCATCTCAGTTGAGTAGCTCTCTAAGAATGTGCAGTTTGGTAGGGAAAAAGTGTGTGCATGGTGCTGGTTTTTGGTGTGGTGGTAGGCATTGATGCATGGAAGAAGTTGGGTGAGTTTCGTTTAATTTCATTGAGTGGTTTAGATTTTATTTAAGTTTTCATTTCTTGATAGGGGAGTTAAGCTTGAAGGAGAATTCAATAGAAGGTGTTTTTAATTTGTTTATTTTAGGGGGTTGTGGGTGTCTTAGGGTATTGGGAGTTGGTGTGGGGGTGCCCACAGGTGTTGAGTGGGTGGTGGCCAAGTTTGGTTGCTGTGGGGGAAGTTGTTCAATTTTATTTTATTATTTTACTGTAAAAACAGGGGCCATAAGGTTTGATTTCTGTTGAAGTTGAGTTTTCTTTGATTTAATTTTAGGGGTTAGGGTCGTCCCAGGGGGTTGAGATTTGGTGAGGGTGTGCCTGGGGGTCTTGAGTACCAGGCTGTGAAGTTTGGTGGCCGTAGCTATAGAGGATATATTTTATTTTAATTTATTTGAGTTGAATTTGAGGGTTTTTGAGCAGGTGGTGGAAGGTTGGTGGTGAAGGTAGTGGTGGTGGGTTGGTGGGGAGATGAGGGTGAAGTAGGTGGGTGAGGGGGATCTGCTGAGGGTCAGGTGATCCCTGGGCAGCCAACCAGAGGCCTGGGATATCAGGAGACCTTTGGCAAAGGGAATGGGCTCAGGCAATAGGAGAGCAGTATTGCTGGGAGGGGGTACCCCTGGTAGGGGCATACCTAGGAGGGGTTGGCTGCTGGTGGGAGCTAAAATTTTACTGCTCCCCAGGGGGTTTTAGTGGAAATTTTATTAGGAAGATATTTAGTTTTATTTTCTCTTATTTTTCTTTTGGAGGCTGGGTCTAAATTGGGGGGTAAATTTTGGGAGCTAAGGGAGGGGCAGGGTAAATTGAGGGGTCGGGTAATTAAATTTTATTAAAAGCATTAAATTTTGGCAGGCCTGAAATATTTTCAAGCAAAGGGGGAGAGGGGGAAATTTAGTTGAGCAATTTGAATTTGAAGGCAAAATTGTTATGTGGGGGCTTGAATTGAAGGGGGTTAAATTCTAGGTGGGTGGGATATAAAATGTTTGAGAGGGGGGTGGTTGAAGTGGGGGAAAACTTCTATAAAAGGTGATTTTTGGGCAATAATTGGCAGTCAGGTGGAGCAGGAGCTCAGGAGCCAATAGGAGCTCTGACCCCTCTTGGGAGGGCTCCAGCTCTTCACCTGCTGGGCCCAGAGGGGCCTAAGGGGGCTTGGTGGTTAGGGGGTTCAAGGGGGAACCACGGGGTGAGGGTGCCGGGGGGGTACCCCTCCCGCCTATAGTTTCTTGGGGCCATATCTCCCCTTGTGGGGGTGATACAGGGACCCAAGTGGGCTTGTTTCGAAGGGGGCAAGACAAGGAGTGAAGTGAGGGGGTGTTACTCCACCCTCTGTGCTCCAGGTTTTCGTGGGAGTGTAGTGTGAGTAAGTGAGGAAGTTCATGTGGAGAGAGTAACTGTGGGTGTGTGTGTCTAGGTGCACTTAGGAAATAGAGCGAAATACATTAGGGTAGCTAAAAATAAGGTAGGTAAGTAGATAGGGTAGAGTAAATTAGGGTAAGTAAATTAGGTAAGTTAAATTAGAGTAAGTTAGGTTAAAACTAGGCTAAGTTAGATTAAGTTAGGCTAAGTTACATTAAGTTAGGATAGGAGGGCGAGCGGAAGCAGAGCTTCCACTCCAGCTTCTGGTCAGGGTGGGGGGGTAAGGGATGGTCAGAGATACAGGATGATGATGGGATGGAGGGAGGAAATAGGGGAACATTTGGACTGGATGACGAAATTTGCAGATAAGGACAGTCGTAATTTGGGAATGGAAAAGGGTAACAGGATATTGGAGAGGATAAAAGGAATTGAGGACAGGCTTGGGAAAATGATGGGGGAGTATGAAGAGGTGGTGTCAGAGTACACCTTCCTCTTCAGGATGAAGGATAGTGTGGACATGTTGATGGTGGCTGTAGGGCACTTACAGGAAATGGTAATGAAGCCGGGTGGGGAAGGGATTTTGGAGAAGGTAGAGGAAAGGTTGGAAAGGGACAGTAGGGAAAGGGTGGCTGAATGGGGGAGGATGAAGAGAAGAATGGAGGAGGTATTGGGGGAAGGGCTAAATAAAGGAATTGGGAAGATAAAGGACATGGCTGGGAGGGGCGTAATTGGGAAGGAGGATTTGGAAAAATTAGGAAGAAGTATGAAGTTAGAGGTGAAGAAGCTGGGCTGGGGGATGGGAAAATCAGGCGGGGACGGGGAAACTTCTGGAGGAGAGACAGATGGAAGTAGGGAGGTGGGTAGGGAAAAGAGGAATGGGAAGACGTACGTGCAAATGGCAAGGGAAACAATTAGGAGATCGGAAAAGGAAAATAAAGGGGTCACTGTGATCTCCAAGCGAGACATGTCCCCTAAAGCAGTGAAGGAGGCACTGAAGAAGGCTGTTAACCCTGGGGATTTGCAGATTAGGGTCAGTGCGCTAAGGATGGGTAGGACGGGGGTCACAGTGATTACGCCGAGGGAGGATGTGGGACGTCTGAGGGGGTGTCCTCAGCTGAGGGGGCAGGGATGGGAGGTAAGGGATCCAAGGGAGAGGAGGCCGGAAGTACAAATATATGGGGTACCGGTCGACATGACGGGGGAAGTGCTGGCGGAGCATGTGTTCCGGCAGAATTTTAGGGGGAAAAATGGGGGGATGGGTTGGGAGGAATTTAGGAAGGAATTGGTGCCTAAGTTTAAAGGGGGTAGGAGAGGGTGGGCGACGACAATCTGGATCGTGGAGGTGGGGTCGGGGATTAGGAGGGAGTTGTTACAGCAGGGTTATGTGGCTGTGGGGTGGGATACATGTAGGGTGGCGGATTACGTTGGGGTGACCCGATGTTTCCGATGTCAGCGGTTTGGGCACCCGGCAAAGTTCTGCAAGTACGGGCCAGGATGCGGGAACTGCGCGGAAGACGGGCACGAAACGAGGGATTGCACTAAGGGGGGGGGTAAATGCATTAACTGCAAGCGGGCCGGACAAGTGGATTCCCACCCAGCAGGGGCGGATGAGTGCCCAGCTCTGAGGGTGGCCCTGCAGAGGAGAGTGCAAGCCACGAGCTATGGGAGGGAGGGGGTAAACGGGGGTGGGGTGGAGGTACTGGGGATGGAAAGGGCAGGGGTGGGTTATGAGGAAGCGGGATCACTGAGGATGGAGCTGGAGGCAGCAGAAGGGAAGAGAAAAAGGGATGAGGATCCAGTGGAAGGGGGATTGGGTAAGAGGGTGGCAATAAGGGTCCCGAGGAGGTCGCCCAAGAAAGGAAGCACAAGGATAGGGGAATACAAAGTAAGCAGGATGATGCTGGTGCTTTGTGGGAGGTGTTTACGGTATGGGCACACAGAGGACAGGTGTAAGGAGCGGGACCCCACATGTGAAAGATGTGGGGAAGAAGGCCATGCTGCAGGGGGATGTGGTAGGGGGGAGGGGACGTGCAGGTGCGCACAATGTAAAAGGATAGGGCAGGAGGGGTGGAGGAAGCACTCACCTGCAAGTGGGGATTGCCCGGCATGGGTTAAATATGTGGAGAAACTGGAAAGGAGATAAACGTATACTGGTACAGGTTGATGAGGGACTATTTGAGGCGGAGGTGGGCAGAATTTAGGTGGGGAAAGGATTGGGTAGGGAAAAGGGTTAAGAGGGGCTGCCCCCAGGGGTCGGTGTTGGGACCACAATTGTGGAAGGTGGTCTTCGACGAGCTGTTGGAAAGGTTAAGGGAAGGGGCGGTGTGCGAGGTGGTGGCATATTCCGACGATTTTTTTTTTCTCCCGAGGGCATCGGGACAAGTCCCTTTGTCACTGCGGCCACGTGTGGGCCTATTGTGACTCTAGCCCTTCCTTAGTAAAAGGCGTCGTACATACCCGCCCCCTTTATGAAGCCGAGTATGTCCTTCACCGCAGCTTCTGCTATGATGTGGGGCTCAATAATCCCCTGGGCAAAGAATCCAAAGCGTTTCGCTGCTAAGGCAGGGCACTCACATAGGATGTGCTCCGCCGTCTCGTCCTCCTCACCACAGAGTCTGCATTCCACCGCCTCTGAGATGCCCATCTTGTTGAGGTGATACCTGAGTGGGCAGTGTCCAGTGAGGAAGCTAATCAAGACCCTCAAGTCCCTCCTAGAGAGTGTCAGCATCGCCTTTGCCCTTTGACCAGAAGGCGTAACAAGCCTTTTTGATTGTCTAAGTCGTGGCTGGCGATGCCAATGGGTGCTATTTTCCTGTGTCTCCCATTGAGCCACCAAACGGTTCAGGTGACTTTTGGTCATACCTACGTGAGGTTCAGGCCCAATGGGTAGGGCTTCTGTGCCCTTCTTCGCAAGGTGGTCAGCCTTTTCATTGCCCTCATGCCCCTTGTGAGCCGGCACCCAGATAAGGAAAAGCCTATTGTGGGCGCCGAGCTGCTTGAGTGCATGAAGGCATTCCCATGCCAGCATGGACCTAAAACTATAGGCCGCGATGGCCTTTAATGCGGCCTGGCTGTCCGAGAATATGTAGATCCGCTTGCCCTTGAGTCCCTTAGACAGGATCTCTTCCGCGCAGATCTTTATAGCTAGGATTTCAGCTTGGAATATCGTGGCGTACTCTCCCAGCGGCTTAGCCAGACTGTAGTTGGGCCCAACAATGCCCAGTCCAGCTCTGCCTCCCATGACTGAACCATCGGTATACCACCGCAGGGCACCCACCTCGGTCCGGAACGTCTCCTGCTCCCATCGTTCCCGCGAGTGGATACTTACCCTGAATGGTAGCCGAAAGTTTTTTCGCTCTGACATAACGTCGGTAGCACGGACCACAGCCTCTTCCAGTTTGAACTGTCTAGTTGTTCTTTGGAGGCTTGCCTTAACCCTGGTGGAGATGTTCCCTGTCTGCAAAAGCCTTACTGCTCCCAGGTAAGCAGTCCTCTGAACATGTATATGGAGAGGTGAGATGTCTAAAAGGACTTCCATTGCAGCAGTAGGGCACGTATTCATTGCCCCTGTAATAGCTAGACATGTCTGTCGCTGCAGTTTTTGGAGTTTCCCTTGAGCTGCTAGCCGGCATGTTACCTTCCACCACACCGTGGAGGCGTAGGTGACGCGGGGTCTTATTATCCCCTTATAGAGCCACTCCATCATTTTTGGAGTAATGCCCCATGATTTGCTGCACAGCCTCCTGCATGCCCACAGGGCTGCAGTTGCCTTGTGCAGCGCATATCTCACATGTGAATTCCAAGTGAGCTGCTTATCCAGTATCACCCCGAGGTATTTCACCTCTGTACTTATATGGAGCCTTGCTCCTTGCATGGTGGGTGATACTATATTTAGGTTTCTTCGCTTGGTGAATGAAACCATGGTGGTCTTGGTTGGGTTTATATGCAATCCCTCCTTATCACACCATCCTTGGATGATATCTATAGCTCCTTGCATCCTTTCAGACACTGTGGAGGCAAATTTGCCTCTTACCAGAACTGCAAGGTCATCCGCGTATGCGACCACTTCGTAGCCTTCAAGCTGCAGTGTTTCCAGCAGCTCGTCAGCCACCAGTAGCCACAGGAGAGGAGAAAGTACCCCCCCTTGAGGGCAGCCTCTTGTGGGAACCACTGTGACGCTGTCTTCCCCTAAACTGGCCGTGATTTCCCTACACCTTAGCATGGACATAGTCCATTTCACGACCTGGGGTTCTATACCCCTTTGCGCTGCTCTTGCCTCTATGGAGCTGAAGGAGGTGTTATCGAAAGCACCCCCCACGTCCATGAAGCAGCACAACGCCACCTCTCTCGTCTGAAGAGCCTCATCGATCAGTGAGACCAGCTCCATGAGCGCAGTCTCAGCCGACCTACCCTCTGGTAGCCGTGCTGTGCCTTCGAGAGGGGTACGGTCTCAAGTGTGTCCTTGAAGACCAGATCTATGATCTTTTCCATTGCCTTCAGGAGAAAAGAGGAGAGGCTTATGAGTCTCTGTGATTTCGCAGTCGAGGAGTCACTGCCTGCCTTAGGCAGAAACACAAGCCTGATCCTTCTCCATGAGTAGGGCACATGGGCCAGCAGAAAGCTGGCTCTGAAAGTTCTCACCAGGAGGGGTAGAAGGGTCCCCAGGCCCTGCTGAAGCAAGGCCGGGAAGACCCTGTCCCCCCCGGGGGACTTGTAGGGTTTGAAGGTATTTATTGCCCATTTAACCCTTTCAGGAGCGAAGATGCGGTTCGCATACCCTAGGAGCCTACGCGGGTGCGGACGTTCCCTGCCTGGCTCCCGGGGTGGGGCAAAAGCCCCTTCCTCAACAAGGGTACACCCTGGAAAGTGGGTATTAACCAACACCTCCAGGGTCCCCCTGGCATCTTCCGTGAAAGTTCCGTCCTTCTGATGGCCTTGCTATAACTTGTAAGGGATTGTCGGTAGGCCTCCCAATCCCCTGTTCTTTTGGACCTGTTGAAGAGCCTCCTCGTTGAAGACCTTAGCTTCCCCAGCTCCTCGCTCCACCAGCGGGCCTCACCATTGGTCCTGCGGGCACGGGAAGGGCAGTTGTCTTCGTAGGAGCGAATGATCGCCCCTTGCATAAGACTGGCCATAGTGTCCCGTTCTTCCACCGTGTGGATCTCCCTGTCCATACCTCCCAGCTCTGTGTGGAGTTGGGTTTGGTAAAGTGGCCAGTCTGTATTCTTGGGTATGCGATAGGTTTCAAGTACCTGCGTGCCAAAACCCAGGCCGAACGAGATGATCCTATGATCTGATAGTGATGGCTCGTCCAGCACCTGACAGCCTTGTATTCTGCTGGCTATGAAACGACTGGAGATGGTGAGGTCAAGTACCTCTTCCCTTATCCTTGTTACGAAAGTGGGGGCGCTTCCCCTATTAAGAATCTCCAGTTCTTGCCCTGCAAGATAGTCCAGGAGGCACTCTCCTCTTAAATTAGTGTTCTTGCTCCCCCAGACAACGTTATGAGCATTTGCGTCGCAGCCAATTATGAGTTGAAGTTGGTGATTTTTGCAATAACTTACCAATCTTCGGACCTCTTCCGGTGGGGAGTTCGCATCATGGGGGAAATAGGCAGATGCCAACACCGTCTTAACCGCTCCCTCTGGCGAGTTCTCCCTTACCATTATAGCTGCAACATCTCTAATAAAAGTCTCAGAGATAAAGTTAGGCATGACAGTGTAATTTACATTTCGATTAATCACAATTGCCGCACGGCATCGATCATTACTTTTATCGTACACTACCTTACCTGACTGTGTTGGCAGGCCACGGATCTTCTTATCCCAGGCCCAGGGTTCCTGGACGAGGGCTACATCACACCTCCTCCTATCAAAGTTCCTGCTGAGAACGGCCGTGGCTGCCTGGGAACGATGCAGGTTGACCTGAAGGAGGCGGAGCATGGGCAGGGTCATCGACCCCTCCAGCCACCCTTCTTACCAGGCCTCGACGGCCTGTTGTAAGAAGAGCGACCTCCCCACTGCTGTTGACGAGTCGTCAGAGAGCGCCGCCCCCCACCCCTGCCCGCGCTTCCCCGCCCAGACGACCCCACCTCCGGTCTTTGGCCTTCGGAGGGGCGCCGGGGAGGTCGCACAGTGGCAGAGGCCGGAGCGCTGGAGCCTTGCTCCTTGTTGCCCCTGTCTGAAGGCTCCTGTTGAGTAGTCCTGCGACGAGGGGGATTGGTGATGAGGCTTGGCCTCTGTGCCGTGGTCTGCGCCAATCCTGAGGGGCCCGAAACTCCTATGGGGCCAGATGCCCCTTGCTCCTGCGTGTCTCCCCTCTCTCTTGGCGCCACCGTTGCAGGGACAGAGTCTGAGCACCCGACCAGGGGCACGCTGCCTGAGGTACTTGGCCCTTCCTCCCGGTCTGCACTCATCCCCTCCTCTGCCTCTCTCCTGCCATCCCTCATCCGGGACAGCCTGAGGCTAACAGCCCCAAACCTATAATTGGCTCGCTGCCTCGGCAGTGCCCTTATGGCGGCAGCTGACGCCTCATCTACTGAGAAGGCCAGGACCGTCGTGTCCCTTTCCTCCTCCCTTCGGATGACACGCCAGAACTGGGTATTCATACCCCTGTTCTGGTTATGTATCAACCGGAGTATGAGGTCACTGTCGACCTCTCTCGCATTGGGGAAGTGCCCCACCGCCACCTGGTGCCCCGGCATTTCATCCCCCTCAACAATTCTGAGAGGGATGTCCCCGAGCAACCCAGCTCCTGTGGCAATGGCCCTTAGCCATTCGGCAGTGCCCCTGTCCAGACAGTGTAACAGGAGCCAGCCAGACCTGCGTACCTGAAATGCTGGCCAGACATCGTCCCCCGCAGCTGACAGGACATTGTCCATGATACGCTGTTCCAGACTATCCAGCTGCGCATCCGTAAGCAGAGTGCCTGGGTAGTTTTGGTGTACCACACCAATCCTCACCCCCTCCGCTACATCCCTGTAGCTCGGTCTGTTCTGCAGATGGGTGGCCCTCTGCTTTGGTTGTTTAGGAGATCTGTCTTGAGGCGCTACCCTCCTCTTCTGATCCCCGCCCTTTTGGCTCTGTGGAGTTGATCCAGTTGAGGGTCTGGGTCGCTTCCTATTCTCTCTGACGGTCATGGCGGAGGCCTTCAAGGCCTCTTCTGGTGCAAGCCCTCGCCTAATGAAGTGGTGGTACCGCTTCTTCCTTGCACCTCCCATCTTAGCACCGTCAGGTCGTGCTCCAGAGGTCTCACCTACACCCTCTTCCTTCCCACCTTCGCCAGCCCCTGTGCGGTGATCCACCGCTGGTGCCCTGGAGGCCACGCAGCCTTCGGCCGCCTGGCCCCCCGGCTCCCGGGCCAGTAGCGAGGGGGTGCCCTCCACCAAGGGTAGGGCTATAGGGTCCACAAGGAGACCCTCCATACTTACTGGAGACAATGCTCCTGGTTGCGGTGAGGCAATGGCCTCTCCAGATGTCGCTGTATTTTCATCAACGACCATCTGATCGTCGAGGTCTGGCGTGGAACACAGCAGATCCTCTTCAATCTTTGAGGCGATTTCTTCCTCTTGGTTTTCATGGTTATTTCTTTTGGTATGCATATAGGTCCCACGAGCAGCTAGGGAAACAAACGGTCGCCTGAGACAGAGCCCCGCATGCCTCAGGAAGGCTACTTGAAACTGGGGGTCGCCTGGTGCCCAGAGTCCGCATACTAGAGACCAAGCTCCCCCTTGGCCACGCATCCTTGGCGTACGCTGTTCCACCGTGGATTGGGTTTTGTCCTTGTTCGCGGCTGCTTATTCGGTCCGCGCGACCTTATTCGCGGCTGGCCACAGCAAGCCCTAGGGCAGTGCCGTGGTCGTTCCACTATCCACAGCCTGTGGTCGCGCCTGGTAGCATGGACGTGCTCCTGGGAAGAGAACCCAGAACCAGGATGCCAACGATTTAGTGGTGGTCACCTGGGGGCAGTCGAGGAACGAGGTGGAGACCAGGGGAAATGAATGTGTGGGGATAGTGGATGGGTGGTGTAGGGAAAGGAAAATGAAGGTGGCAGCCCAAAAGTCGGGACTCCTGATGTTGCGCGGGAGATTCGATGCTGGGAGACCGCCGAGGATAGAGGGGGAGGGAGGAAGGATTGGGATGGTTAGGGAGATTAAATATTTGGGAGTAATGTGGGGGGAGGGATGGACAGTTAGGGGGCACATCCCCTACATTGCCAATAGAGCGGACTTAGCAGTTAGGAAGATAATGGGGTGGGTAAGGCAGGGATGGGGGGTGGGAAATAGGACGTTAAGGGGAATATATGAGGGGGTGTACAGGGCGATTATCACGTATGCAGCGGGGGCATGGGGGGACAAAATGACGGGGGTAATGAGGAGGAAGCTCCTGGGGGCCCAGAGGAAGGTGGTTCTGGCATGGGCTAGAGCATACAGCACGGCCTCAACGGCGGCGGTGCTGATGCTGGTGGGGGTGGGGCCGCTGTACCTAGAGGTGGAAAGGGAGTGGGCGGCGTATAAACTAAGGAGGGAGGGAAGGGTGGTGTGGAGGGGGAGGGAGTTAGTGGGGAGAAAACGGAAAAACACGTTGAAAGGCATAGGAATACAGGAGTGGGAAAGGTACTGGAGGGAGGCTGAGGGAGGGGGGCGGACAAGGGAGTGGTTCCCAACGGTGGTGGGGCGATTGGGTAGGGGGGAGTTGGGGGGAAACTATTACGTGGCCCAGGCGATACTGGGGCACAGGAACTTTCGGGCTAAGTTATTTGAAAGGGGGTTAGTGGAAAGTGGGGCCTGCCAGTGTGGGGAGTTAGAAACGGTTGGGCATATCTTGTGGGATTGTGGGATTTATGGGAGGAAAAGAGGGGAATTGGAAAGGAGGGTTGAGGGGGTTGGGGTGATGATTGACTGCATGGGGGATTATTTGAGACCAGAGGTTGAGGGGTTTTGGAGGGAATTTGCCGAGGGGGTGTTGAGGGAAAAAGAGGGTATGGATAGGAGGGGAGTCGTTGTGCGTGGGGATGGTATGCGTGGGACTGCGGTCGGCGTGGGGCGTCGTCGCTCGGGCGCGGGCGGGGCGGGCGCTTCTAGAGGGGAGAATTTGTCCGCTTTGGTTCGGAGTATAGGAGAGGAAGAGGAAAGGTAGAGGAGATAGAGGACTGTGGGCGCCCGCCCCGTGGGTCCGGGCGGGGGTGCGCCGGCCCGGCTGTGGGATGCTGGACTGGAAGCGGGCCCCTGGGTGTTCCAGCAGGGGTTGGGCAGTACAGGAAGGCTCAAGGTTAGGGATTTTGTATTGTGCGTGTTTGGTTTCTATGTTTTGTGTAAATGTTATTTATTGTGTGATTAAGTGTGGGTGTATAGATGTACAGGTCGGGTAGTTAGGTTAAGGGGGATGGCAGGGGAGGAACATACAGTACTCCTCTGCCAAGGGGGGCGGGAATGTAGGATGGGTGGGCTGTGATATTAGATTGGTAAGGGGGCTGCGGGGGAGGAATATCAAGTACTCCCCCATCGGGGGAAAATTCTTTGGCACATTCGGCCGGTTGACTCTGAATAATGGTTGTCAGAGTGGTATTTTTGCATTGTGATAGGGTGGGGTGTATCGTGATAGGGGGGGGGTTAGTGTGTAGGTTCCGTATGGGGGAGGAATATAAAGTACTCCCCCATCAGTGGGAATGGTGTGGGCGGCTGTGATATTAGATTGGTAAGGGGGCTGCGGGGGAGGAATATCAAGTACTCCCCTGCCGCAGGGTGGGTGTGGTGGGGTGGGAGAGTGTGAGTGTGTGGGTGCTGTGTGTGTGGCCTCGGGGGGCGGTGAACTTCCCTTGGGGTAGCTTCGGGGCGCCCGGTTTAATTTATTCTTTTGGTTGCCATTTGCAATTGATTTATTTGGTTGGGTTTTGATTAATTTGGTTGCCTTTCTGTTAATTTTCAGGGACCGTCCGGACCCCCGGGCGTTAAGAACACCCTGCGGAGGGGAGTGCACTTATGCGTGGGTGGGCTCGAGGCCAGCTGGGGGTTTTTGCCCCCCCCTCAGCCGGCAGGTATGGATGTGGTGTGTATGGTGGGTGTATGAAAGTAATTTATTGAATGAATGGTTCTAGGTTAGAGTATGATCGATGACGGATGTTTGTAAATTATAACGGGCGATGGGTGGGGTGAATGGGAGTTGGCGGGAGCGGGGGGACTAGGAGGGAATCCAAAACCCCCAAGGGGACGGAAAACTGGCATTTGCGGGGCCCTTCCCCCCCCCCCTTCCAGCTGCTGGGCGCGGCTGGTCGGGGGTGGGCCCTTGCTTACCAGGGACCTGGGGCCCTTCGGCAAGGGGGGGCAAGTCCAAACCCCCCCAAGGCGGAGGTCCCCGAAGCCGTAAGTCTGGACATAGGTCCGGGCAGGCTAGCAACCATTCTAGCCTTAAGGGATATTTTTCCCAAACTGGTAGTACGGGGGTGCACAGCCCGCGGCGCAAGCCGGTGTACCATGGGAAGGTCCACGTAAGGTGGATGCTCTGCTGGCATCTAGGGTGAGACGGGGTGACCCGTCGATCCCTAGTACCCATTTACGGGATCTGGCAGATATCGCAGTGGTCGTGGGTTCGCTGGAGGTAGTCCCTCTCCCAAGTTCCCCTTTTCTTTTTGCCCGATGGAGTGGAGGGAGGTTAAAGCCGATGAGGCTGGCACTCCCTGCACACATCCCAATATCGGAACGTAAATGTTCCGCTGCGATCTGTTGAGACTCAGCCCTGGCTCGGAGGATTCGTCCTCGAGAATATGAGGCGAGCCCTCCTATTATCAATAACAACGTACGTCTTCTTCGAAGAGTTTGCGTCGTGTTTTTTCTACGAAAATTCACTGCACGCGTCTCTCGAAGAAGATTTCGTTTTCGTTGAAAAAAAGTCCCGAAGGAGGGACGATGAACGCCAAAAAGACAGACGGACGAACGAAATAAGGCGGTGGCCGAGAGATTATCTTTCACCGCATCGAGAAAAAATTTCGTTATTATTTTTTTTTTCTCGAAAATTTCCAAGTCCGAAGGCGAAAAACGTATTCAACGTGTTCTCGAAAAGAGGAACGCTTTCAACGAGTCAAGACAGCCAGTGTTCTTTTCTTACGAATGATTATTATACATAATAAGAGGAGACTCGTGATTTTTGACAAGTTCTTCAACTTGATATAGTAGATAATGCTCGATGTAGTGTTGTGGCAGGGAGATAATCTTCTTCTTCATAATATTATGGGAAGGCGACGTAGGTAGGTTTTTCTACGTACCTCTCCTCCGAGTCAGGTTGCTTGAGAGTGCAGCCCTAAGCGGGTGGTAAACTCCATCTAAGGCTAAATACAACCACGAGACCGATAGCGAACAAGTATCGTGAGGGAAAGTTGAAAAGAACTTTGAAGAGAGAGTTCAAGAGTACGTGAAACCGCTCAGGGGTAAACGGAAAAGACCCGGAATTTTCGAAAGGGGAGATTCACGTCTTCACGCTCAGTCGCGATACTTGGTCCCACGTCGACGATCTCATGCCCCGTTCAGAGTAATCTGGACCGGTGGGTGGGGTCGCCGTGGATCGAGTTTCAATCGCGTCGCGGAGGACCGCACTTCTCTCCCAGTAGAACGTCGTGACCCGTCCAGTCGTGGCCTAAGGTCGAGGAGGAAGCCCGCGTTTCGGAGTTTACTTCGTCGCGCGACCCTCGCGCCTGGCCACGAACAACTCTGGTCGGTATCGAAAGACAGTGTCGAACCGCTCCGCAGTCGGAGAAATCCGTCCCGCGAGCGCGAAGAGGCGTCGTCAAGGAACGAGTGTCTAGGCATGACGGACTTTCGTCCGACTGACTAGCCTCGTCCCTGTTGGTCGGCTGTGACTCTTTCGCAGGTTCATTTTAAGCACTAGTCGACGACGAATCTGTTCCGGGCTCTTGTCCGACCCGTCTTGAAACACGGACCAAGGAGTTTAGCGTGTGCGCGAGTCATTGGGTGTCAAACCTAAAGGCGAAATGAAAGTGAAGAAAAAATTTTTTTCTCCGAGGGAGGACGAGCGCGATTCGACTCGAGTCCGCTCAGCACTCCCGGGGCGTCTCTTTCTCATTGCGAGAGGAGGCGCACCCAGAGCGCACACGCTGATACCCGAAAGATGGTGAACTATGCCTGGCCAGGACGAAGCCAGGGAAACCCTGGTGGAGGTCCGCAGCGATTCTGACGTGCAAATCGATCGTCGGAGCTGGGTTTAGGGGCGAAAGACCAATCGAACCATCTAGTAGCTGGTTCCCTCTGAAGTTTCCCTCAGGATAGCTTGCGCTCGGAGGAACGAGTCTCATCCGGTAGAGCGAATGATTAGAGGCCTTGGGGTCGAAACGACCTCAACCTATTCTCAAACTCCAAATAGATGAGAACCCCGGCTTACTTGAAAAATGAAGCCGGGGGCCTTGGATCAGAGTGCCAAGTGGGCCAATTTTGGTAAGCAGAACTGGCGCTGTGGGATGAACCAAACGCTGAGTTAAGGCGCCTCAATCGACACTCATCTGAAACCATGAAAGGTGTTGGTTGCTTAAGACAGTAGGACGGTGGTCCTGGAAGTCGAAATCCGCTAAGGAGTGTGTAACAACTCACCTACCGAAGCAACTAGCCCTGAAAATGGATGGCGCTGTAGCGTCGTGCCTATACTCAGCCGTCAACGGCAACGATAGCGATCTCTCCTCACGGAGGGAAGTAGCTGTTACGCCTTGACGAGTAAGAGGGCCGTGGCGACGTGCGCAGAAGGGTCTGGGCGTGAGCCTGCCTGGAGCCGTCGTCGGTGCAGATCTTGGTGGTAGTAGCAAATACTCCAGCGAGGCCCTGGAGGACTGATGTGGAGAAGGGTTTCTTGTGAACAGCTGTTGCACAAGAGTCAGTCGATCCTAAGCCCTAGGAGAAATCCGAAGCGATGGGCCACCGTTAATATTTATTATGCGATGGCGCCAATTGGGCGAAAGGGAATCTGGTTCCTATTCCAGAACCCGGCAGTGGAACCGTTCCAAATCGGGCCCTCATTGAGGACTCGTCAGGGCAACCTGAAAAGACCCGGAGACGCCGTCGGGAGATTCGGGGAGAGTTGTCTCTTCTCTATAAGCGTTCGAGTTCCCTGGAAACCTCTAGCAGGGAGATAGGGTTTGGAACGCGAAGAGCACTGCAGTTACGGCAGTGTCCGAATCTTCCCCACGGACCTTGAAAATCCGGGAGAGGGCCACGAGGAACCCCACGCCGGCTCGTACCCATATCCGCAGCAGGTCTCCAAGGTGAAAAGCCTCTAGTCGATGGACTAATGTAGGTAAGGGAAGTCGGCAAATCCGATCCGTAACTTCGGGATAAGGATTGGCTCTGAGGATCGTGATGTGCCGGGCTAGTTGGAGAGTCAGTGCCGTGTCAACGAGCCGGGCCTGGGCGAGGAGATGTTCGTTCATACGTTCGGAACCGAGCTCGGTCCCGTGCCTTGACCACCTGAGGACCCTTCTTGCTGCGAGCATTCGGCCGACAGTCGCTAGCTTCGGTTAGTGGACGGGCCGTTTGGCTCTTCGGCCGTCATTCAACGATCAACTCAGAACTGGCACGGACCAGGGGAATCCGACTGTCTAATTAAAACAAAGCATTGCGATGGCCCCAACGGGTGTTGACGCAATGTGATTTCTGCCCAGTGCTCTGAATGTCAAAGTGAAGAAATTCAAGCAAGCGCGGGTAAACGGCGGGAGTAACTATGACTCTCTTAAGGTAGCCAAATGCCTCGTCATCTAATTAGTGACGCGCATGAATGGATTAACGAGATTCCCTCTGTCCCTATCTACTTGGGGTACTGGGGTACTGTCCGGTCAGCCGTATCTCAGGGGCGCCTGAGGGGGAGCTGGCAGTATGACACGTGTGGCAAACGTGCCCCACCCAGGCCAAGGCTTAGGGGGAGCCAAACAAGACACTCTGTGGCAGGACAGAGTTGAAGTATCTCCTAGAGAGAAGCTGTGGGATCGTGATGAGTTCCGCTATTGGACGGGTGGCTGACCCTCGGGGCCCTCCACCTGTCCAAATTACCGTAAGAGCTGGCAAAGGTATGTGGTTCTCATGTTGATCTCGTCTCAGTTATCTCTTGACTGGTCCACCCCGGGCCAGGTGAAACAGCCTCACCAAGTCGGGGTAGCCAGGGTGGTGGCCTGGCTATGCAAACTGGGCAGCCGGCCCTGCTGAGTTCTGTGAACAGGGACTTTTGGTTCTTCCTTTGGTTCTTCCTAAGTCTCTCACCCTCACTGGGCTGCATTATCCCAGTGAGAAGGCGCTCACCCGACAAGTGGGCAATAGCTGCCGCCCAGGCGGGTAACGGTGGGTCACGCAGCCCGTCGCCAACTGTCCTGTGGGGTCCCCCCCTGAGCAGGGGTCAGGCATGGTACCCAGTGCCGTCGGAGGCCTGGGGTCTTCCCAAAGCCGGCGGGATATTTTTCCGGGCAATTAAGTTGACGATAGACCAACGGGTGTAGAGAGCCCCCTGGACGGAACTCCGGGGATCTCCGAGCGGAACGGGGAAGGGACCTCGAATGCCGGAGAGCGGGTATACCCGGGTGATCGAGCTGTGTCTGGCGGTGGGATAAAACCAAAATGGAAATGCACCAAAACATAAACAAACAAAAAAAACCCAGCGCTACTGGCGGCGCGAGCGAGCTCAGACTCGCAAGAACTTTTTCGTCGGCTCATTCGCCTAGCACCTCGGTGCGGCGCTTGGCCGACGCTAAAGGAGCTCTCTCAGAGATGATGGCCTACATCTCTAGAGAGTTCAAGAGTGAGAGGCATACTCAGTACCTCAAGCCCAGGGTGGAGCTGCTCGAAACAGTCCACGCCGAGCTGGAGGATGATATTGGCCTCTTCGGAAAGATTTATCCTCGCGTTTCCTCCTTCGAGACAAAAATGGATTTTGTGACGGATGCTCTCGAGGGGTCCAGGAGGACTGCAGTTGCAGAGATCTCTGACACCGACGTCCAGTCCATTAAGGAGGGCGTGCGCTCGGTCGTCAGGACGGAGATCCGAGCTTTGCAGGCCACCCTCGAGGAGGCGGATAGCCAAGCCGAGGGTGAGGAGCGCAGGCTCCTGGATAGGATATCCGAGAGGTGTGATGGTATCGCGCAGACGGTTTCCCTCGCCGTCTGTAGCAAACTTTCACCCCTCGGGAAGAGGCCGATGGAAATCCCCCGGGTGGCGGTGGATCTGCTCTCCGAGCGGCTCACCTCCACAGTCGAGGAGGTTTCCAAAAACTGGACTGACGCGGTGAGCGGTGCCATTGCCGATGCTTTGCGGCCCGCCCTCCGAGACAATGCGCCAAGCGACGCACATCCCCTGGGCTGTGAAAAGGGGGAGTCGCTGAGTGCACCTAGTGGCGGAGCGAGAGACCGCACTAGGAAAGAGCCGCCCTTTGTCTCAAAGGTCGGAGCGGAGCCCAGTGGGGGTCCGGTGAAGGATCCGCTTGATGACAGAGGGAGCCCTGGCCATCGGCCCAAAGCCCTAAAGGCGGGACCGGCCGAAGACCGCGCGACCTGCCTCCTCAGGCGACAGAATCCTCTCAGGCCGCAAAGCGGGATCAGCGACCCGCTGGGCCAACGAGGAAACCTGAGGTCAAGACTGCGGAGCGAGGGGGACCTTCCCAGTCCTCATCTCGGCCCCGGACTTACTCGGAGGTTGCTGGATCTCCGCTCGCTAAGCCACTAGCGTCTGGCTTAGGCGAAAAAGGGGAGCAGGGTCCGTCACCTACTACCCCGACCACAAGACCCGAACCCCAGGAACAGAGGCAAAAGAGGAAAAGGGGTAAGGGTAAAAGGAAGGATAAGGGAGTGGCCAGTGCGGCCCCCTTAGGCGTTAGGGTGAGTGCGCCCCTAGCGTCAAAGGAGCTCGAGGCAGCGAGCTCAAAAAAGGAGTCACCCACCTCGCGTACGGAAAGTTCCGTATTAGAGGAAATGACGGAGGGTCAGTGGCAGACTGTTCCCGCAAGGGGTAGGTCTACACGGCCCAAGACTCCCACAAAATCTTCTCCAAAACCGAGGCCCATGCTGACGACACGGCAGGTCATCGAGGAGGGGCTCAAACGGGCGAGCCAAGCCAATGGTACCCTTGACATTACTGTCAAGGCTCCAGCGGCAATGGCGGACCCGGGCGACAAACTCCGAGATGCGCTTGACCCAGTCAGAGGTTCGGTGAAGGTGAAGAGGGTCAGAGCTGTCACCGCCGCTACTTTTATAGTAACCGTGCATGACAGCTCAGACGCACAAACCCTGATGGGGTTGCCTGTCCTTCTTAAGGCAGGTTTCAAGATGACTAGGGGGACCGTATTTCGATGTCCTCGGGTGGTAGTAAGGGCGTCGATAAGACTATCCCTGCTGCCGACATACCCGTGGCCATATGGCGCCGAAATCGATCCCTCTTAGAAGGGATAATCGCCCAAGAGGAACAGGTGCAAGCCCACATCAGGGTTGTTTCTCAGCTGGGTGGGCGTGAATCTGGCCCAACAACCGCCTATGTGCTACAGGTAACACCCTTAGTACGGGCTGAGCTCGTTAGCGCCAACGACATCTTTGTGGGACTGCGTACCTGCCGTGTCAGCGACCACATCGCTGTCACGCAATGTGCACGATGCTACGGTTTTAACCATAGGGCGACTGGTTGCTCCGCACAACCAGCCTGTGGGCGCTGTGGAAAGAAAGGTCACCGAACAACTCGGTGTCAAAACAAGAGCAGTGGCCCAAAGTGTCCCAACTGTCTAACGGCCGGGCGGTTGGACACGAAACACAGGCCTGACGACATGCGTCAGTGCATCGCTTGGGAGCTGGCCAAAATTAGGATCGCAGCTCTCACAAAGTACGGTAGCCCGGGCGACGAAGCTGACATGGGCCCAACGCCTAAGAAGCGGACGACTGGGGAAAGGCGGCCAACGCCCGATCCCAGCCAGAAGCGGAAAGGCGGAGGACCCAAGCCGGCCAAGTCTCAGCCTGAAGCTGGCCTCGCTAAAAAAGCGGAGACGAAGCGAGCGAAGGGAGGGCCAGTCGATGACCCTCGTGGGGAGACTCCTCCTCGAACTCGCCGAGACGATGACGCTTTAAAGGACAAGCAGAAGTCCAAAAAGGGTGATGGGCCTACGGCGAAAGGGAAACAGGCTCATGACTCGAAGAGGGAGGAAGCCTCCCTGGCTGCCGTAGGTTCCGATGAACCGAAGGAGGATGTGGCAGGAATTGCCCCAGATGACTCCCCAGGCGATGACAAGTCTGGGCGCACGGTCTCCGTCACTTTGTGATGGGGCCATTGCGCATATGGCAGGCTAACGTAGATGGGGCTCAGACCGCGCCGTACGAACTCTTAGCTTCCAGGGAGTTCCGCGGTGTCGGCATAATGGCTCTACAAGAGCCCTATTCTACGCCTTCAGGTGAAATTCCCGGGTTTGCCGGGGCTAGGGTCATAACCGGCAACAAGGCTGGTGAACGACCTAAAGCGGCTATTGTCATTTTTGACAGAACCCTGGCGGTCGTATGTCTTGGCCAATATTCCTCGTCCCACCTGGTTTGTGCGGAGGTAGTCAGTAGGCACGGAAGTGTCTATTTGGTGAGCCTGTACTGCCAGTTTCGAGATGCTATTGAGCCGTACATCGACGCTTTGGAAAGGCTGATTGTTGGATTACGTGGGAAACCAATAATAATCATGGGAGACTTCAATGCGAGGTCATCCTGGTGGCATAATGCAGATCGAGCCGCACGAGGTGGCAGCTCCGTGGCTTGGGTTAGAGGCGCACTGGTGGAGGAGATGATACTGAGATATGACCTCAGTATCATTAATCTCCCAGGCCAGCCTGCGACCTTCTGTTCCCTCGCACACGGTGGCAAAGGCAAAGGAGAGTCGAACATTGATTTGACCCTCGCTACCGAGGCCGCAGCCCGGGCGTCTCCCACTGGGAAGTGAAACAGGATTACGTGACCAGTCAGCATCGGGTTCTCGTTATGAGTTACCGAGCTGAGAGGTCTAACCCAGGAAACGGAGGCCCCTCAATGAATTGGCAAGCACCAGCTAGTGGGCGGCTGGATATGGGCAAAGCGGATTGGGACAGGTTCAGGAGGGAGTTGGGAACTCGCTTGCGGGAACCCAGCCCCCACACCGACCTTACCCTAGGCGGCTGTGAAGCAGAAGCAGCCTGGCTCACACGGTCTCTCATGGGGGCCGCCCAACTGGCGATACCTCGGTCACGGCCTAACGCTTTCAAAACCTGGTGGTGGAACTCCGATCTCGCGAGGGAGAAGAGGACCGTCCGAAGGCTGAGGAAGCAAATGGCACGAGCCGAGGGACTGTCCAGGCAAGCAGTTGAAAGGATATACCGTCACAGAAGGCGAGCCTATACGCAAAAAGTCAAGGCAGTGAAGAAGGCAGCCTGGCGGAAGTTAGTATCGAACGCGGCAGGGGCGACCCTTGGGGCCTCCCTATCGTTTGATTTCGAGAAAGCGGAAGCCGGTTGGCGTCCTTCGGTCTAATGAAGGCACAGTCACCTGGACTGAAACGGCGAGTCGCCTGCTTGAAGTCTTGGTCCCGACGATGGTCTTCGACCTGAATCGGACGATCACAGACGGATCAGGGACTACGTGGGAGCTGGGCCCACCTCCTCAAGTTCTGAGGAGCCAACTTCTCCGTTTACGGAAGAAGAGGTTAGGTCCGCCATTTGGAGATGTGCGAGAAAGAAAGCCCTGGGGAGGACGGTGTCACAGCCGAAATTCTCAGGGCGGCCTGGGGCCTCCTTAAAGGTCGTCTCACGGCTCTCTACAATTCCTGTCTTAGGGAGAGTTATTTTCCTAAGTGTTGGAAGCGTGGGGATATAAAGGCACTACTCAAGTCTGGCGATAGGGATCCGGCGTTGGCCAGTTCTTACCGCCCAATTTGTCTACTGGCGGTGTTGGGCAAAGTTCTTGAGCGTCTACTGGCTACTCGGCTTTACTCGGTTCTGGAAGCTCGCGCTGCCCCCCAGCAGTTCGGGTTCCGGGCCGGTAGGTCGACGGTGGACGCGATAGAAGCCCTATTTGAAAAGGTGAAGTCCGTACCAGAGGATAATTACGTTTTGGGGGTCTTCCTCGACATCAAAGGAGCCTTCGATAACGTGTGGTGGCCGTTTGTTCTGGCGAAACTGCTGGAGAGGAACATCCGACGTGATCTTTTCCAAATGATCTCCTCCTACCTCACGGATAGGTTGGTTCTCATGCGGGAGGGTCCGTTGGAGGTCTCAAAGGATGTCACGAAGGGCTGTCCGCAGGGTTCGGTGCTGGGACCGCTGCTATGGAACCTTGTGTTCGACGGCCTTCTGGAGCAACTCGCTGCTGGCGGATTCAGTGTACTTGCGTACGCTGATGATGCGGTGGTGGTTCTTCAGGGGTCGAGCAGAGCTGCCCTCGAGGTAGGTGGAGCCCGAGTGGCGAGCATCCTGGAAGCCTGGAGTGGGACCAGCAAGCTGGAGTTTGCCCAACAAAATGTGAAATGATGATGTTGCGGGGCAAAACCGTCAAGGGATGCCTAGTGCGGAACTTGGATACGGCGCGGCCACCGGTAATCAGGCTAGGTGGCGTGGCTTTGACTGCCGTACGTGAGGTTCGGTACTTGGGGGTTCACCTCGGGTCCGGACTGACTCTGTCGGCTCATATTGAAAAAACCTCGAAGAGGGCCCTAAATGCGTTTGCTGGGGTATCAAGACTGGCGGGCTCGGGGTGGGGACTCGGTTTCCGGGACCTCATCACGGCCTATAAGGGATTGTTCCTCGGCATTCTGCTTTATGCTGTACAAGGATGGTGGGCCCTCGCCAATGCGAATGACAAGAGAAGGCTGCTCTCGGCACAGCGGGCTGCACTTATTAAAGTTGCAAAGGCTTACCGAACTGTGGCCGCCTCGAGCATTGTGGTCGCGTGCGGAGTTCTCCCGGTCGATCTGGAGGCCGCCAGACGATACGCGAATTGGAAGGTGAGGAAAAAACTTGGCGTTTCCTGTCCTGAAATTTCGTTACCCCTGAATGAAGGGGACACGAACTCGTCTAGACGAAAGGCAATTATGACCAACCTGAAAAGAGTATGGCAAGAAAGGTGGTCTGAGGCTGAAACTGGCCGTTGGACGTTTGCCCTATTCCCGTCTGTGGAGGGCAGATGTAAAATGAGGTGGGTTAGCCCCGGCTTCTCCGTGTCTCAGTTTCTGCTGGGTCATGGGGACTTCAGGGCGAAGCTCTACCGACTCGGTCTCTGTGACGATGAGACATGCAGCTGTGGAAGTGCCCCAGAAACAGTGCAACATGTACTCAATGAATGTTCCAGATGGACAAGTCAGCGCGCACGTCTGAGGGAGACGGTGTTTGGGGATGAGCTCCCAATCGACCTGACCCGTTACGTGTCTGCGTCTGGCTTCCCTGCGCTGGAGGACTTTGCGAGGAGCGTCCTCGCATAGTCTATATCCGACCGGGTACCATCTCCCCCTCGGCATTGCACCCGCCTTCGACACCTCTTAGCTTCATTGCACTCACTTCTAAGGTGTAACGAGGCGGAGGCTAGTCGGCACCGCCGAGGAAAGTGGTAGGCGTCTAGCAGCCTGGGAGGTCCTCCCCTCAGGCAATGTTAGAACGTCGAGGCAAACCAGAAGGCCGCTTCGTGGGAAACCACTTAGCAACTGGTAGCACGGGCTGTTGGAGCCCCGCTGATCCCCCGAGAAGGGGGGCCCACCAACAGACTGAGGAAGGATTCGTGCTGGTCTGGTTCACCAAGTGCTGGAGGGTAGGCTCCGAAAGCCTTTTATGGCCTAGGGGTTGCTTTCCCTCGTCTACGACGTGGGGACGGGTTAAGAGCCCTCGGGCTGGCACAACTCGGACCGAAAGGTCGGCAGTAGAATCTCTCGAACATGTCCCTATCTACCTATGGGGTACTGGGGTACTGTCCGGTCAGCCGTATCTCAGGGGCGCCTGAGGGGGAGCTGGCAGTATGACACGTGTGGCAAACGTGCCCCACCCAGGCCAAGGCTTAGGGGGAGCCAAACAAGACACTCTGTGGCAGGACAGAGTTGAAGTATCTCCTAGAGAGAAGCTGTGGGATCGTGATGAGTTCCGCTATTGGACGGGTGGCTGACCCTCGGGGCCCTCCACCTGTCCAAATTACCGTAAGAGCTGGCAAAGGTATGTGGTTCTCATGTTGATCCCGTCTCAGTTATCTCTTGACTGGTCCACCCCGGGCCAGGTGAAACAGCCTCACCAAGTCGGGGTAGCCAGGGTGGTGGCCTGGCTATGCAAACTGGGCAGCCGGCCCTGCTGAGTTCTGTGAACAGGGACTTTTGGTTCTTCCTTTGGTTCTTCCTAAGTCTCTCACCCTCACTGGGCTGCATTATCCCAGTGAGAAGGCGCTCACCCGACAAGTGGGCAATAGCTGCCGCCCAGGCGGGTAACGGTGGGTCACGCAGCCCGTCGCCAACTGTCCTGTGGGGTCCCCCCCTGAGCAGGGGTCAGGCATGGTACCCAGTGCCGTCGGAGGCCTGGGGTCTTCCCAAAGCCGGCGGGATATTTTTCCGGGCAATTAAGTTGACGATAGACCAACGGGTGTAGAGAGCCCCCTGGACGGAACTCCGGGGATCTCCGAGCGGAACGGGGAAGGGACCTCGAATGCCGGAGAGCGGGTATACCTGGGTGATCGAGCTGTGTCTGGCGGTGGGATAAAACCAAAATGGAAATGCACCAAAACATAAATAAACAAAAAAAACCCAGCGCTACTGGTGGCGCGAGCGAGCTCAGACTCGCAAGAACTTTTTCGTCGGCTCATTCGCCTAGCACCTCGGTGCGGCGCTTGGCCGACGCTAAAGGAGCTCTCTCAGAGATGATGGCCTACATCTCTAGGGAGTTCAAGAGTGAGAGGCATACTCAGTACCTCAAGCCCAGGGTGGAGCTGCTCGAAACAGTCCACGCCGAGCTGGAGGATGATATTGGCCTCTTCGGAAAGATTTATCCTCGCCTTTCCTCCCTCGAGACAAAAATGGATTTTGTGACGGATGCTCTCGAGGGGTCCAGGAGGACTGCAGTTGCAGAGATCTCTGACACCGACGTCCAGTCCATTAAGGAGGGCGTGCGCTCGGTCGTCAGGACGGAGATCCGAGCTTTGCAGGCCACCCTCGAGGAGGCGGATAGCCAAGCCGAGGGTGAGGAGCGCAGGCTCCTGGACAAGATATCCGAGAGGTGTGATGGTATCGCGCAGACGGTTTCCCTCGCCGTCTGTAGCAAACTTTCACCCCTCGGGAAGAGGCCGATGGAAATCCCCCGGGTGGCGGTGGATCTGCTCTCCGAGCGGCTCACCTCCACAGTCGAGGAGGTTTCCAAAAACTGGACTGACGCGGTGAGCGGTGCCATTGCCGATGCTTTGCGGCCCGCCCTCCGAGACAATGCGCCAAGCGACGCACATCCCCTGGGCTGTGAAAAGGGGGAGTCGCTGAGTGCACCTAGTGGCGGAGCGAGAGACCGCACTAGGAAAGAGCCGCCCTTTGTCTCAAAGGTCGGAGCGGAGCCCAGTGGGGGTCCGGTGAAGGATCCGCTTGATGACAGAGGGAGCCCTGGCCATCGGCCCAAAGCCCTAAAAGGCGGGACCGGTCGAAGACCGCGCGACCTGCCTCCTCAGGCGTCAGAATCCTCTCAGGCCGCTAAGCGGGATCAGCGACCCGCTGGGCCAACGAGGAAACCTGAGGTCAAGACTGCGGAGCGAGGGGGACCTTCCCAGTCCTCATCTCGGCCCCGGACTTACTCGGAGGTTGCTGGATCTCCGCTCGCTAAGCCACTAGCGTCTGGCTTAGGCGAAAAAGGGGAGCAGGGTCCGTCACCTACTACCCCGACCACAAGACCCGAACCCCAGGAACAGAGGCAAAAGAGGAAAAGGGGTAAGGGTAAAAGGAAGGATAAGGGAGAGGCCAGTGCGGCCCCCTTAGGCGCTAGGGTGAGTGCGCCCCTAGCGTCAAAGGAGCTCGAGGCAGCGAGCTCAAAAAAGGAGTCACCCACCTCGCGTACGGAAAGTTCCGTATTAGAGGAAATGACGGAGGGTCAGTGGCAGACTGTTCCCGCAAGGGGTAGGTCTACACGGCCCAAGACTCCCACAAAATCTTCTCCAAAACCGAGGCCCATGCTGACGACACGGCAGGTCATCGAGGAGGGGCTCAAACGGGCGAGCCAAGCCAATGGTACCCTTGACATTACTGTCAAGGCTCCAGCGGCAATGGCGGACCCGGGCGACAAACTCCGAGATGCGCTTGACCCAGTCAGAGGTTCGGTGAAGGTGAAGAGGGTCAGAGCTGTCACCGCCGCTACTTTTATAGTAACCGTGCATGACAGCTCAGACGCACAAACCCTGATGGGGTTGCCTGTCCTTCTTAAGGCAGGTTTCAAGATGACTAGGGGGACCGTATTTCGATGTCCTCGGGTGGTAGTAAGGGGCGTCGATAAGACTATCCCTGCTGCCGACATACCCGTGGCCATATGGCGCCGAAATCGATCCCTCTTAGAAGGGATAATCGCCCAAGAGGAACAGGTGCAAGCCCACATCAGGGTTGTTTCTCAGCTGGGTGGGCGTGAATCTGGCCCAACAACCGCCTATGTGCTACAGGTAACACCCTTAGTACGGGCTGAGCTCGTTAGCGCCAACGACATCTTTGTGGGACTGCGTACCTGCCGTGTCAGCGACCACATCGCTGTCACGCAATGTGCACGATGCTACGGTTTTAACCATAGGGCGACTGGTTGCTCCGCACAACCAGCCTGTGGGCGCTGTGGAAAGAAAGGTCACCGAACAACTCGGTGTCAAAACAAGAGCAGTGGCCCAAAGTGTCCCAACTGTCTAACGGCCGGGCGGTTGGACACGAAACACAGGCCTGACGACATGCGTCAGTGCATCGCTTGGGAGCTGGCCAAAATTAGGATCGCAGCTCTCACAAAGTACGGTAGCCCGGGCGACGAAGCTGACATGGGCCCAACGCCTAAGAAGCGGACGACTGGGGAAAGGCGGCCAACGCCCGATCCCAGCCAGAAGCGGAAAGGCGGAGGACCCAAGCCGGCCAAGTCTCAGCCTGAAGCTGGCCTCGCTAAAAAAGCGGAGACGAAGCGAGCGAAGGGAGGGCCAGTCGATGACCCTCGTGGGGAGACTCCTCCTCGAACTCGCCGAGACGATGACGCTTTAAAGGACAAGCAGAAGTCCAAAAAGGGTGATGGGCCTACGGCGAAAGGGAAACAGGCTCATGACTCGAAGAGGGAGGAAGCCTCCCTGGCTGCCGTAGGTTCCGATGAACCGAAGGAGGATGTGGCAGGAATTGCCCCAGATGACTCCCCAGGCGATGACAAGTCTGGGCGCACGGTCTCCGTCACTTTGTGATGGGGCCATTGCGCATATGGCAGGCTAACGTAGATGGGGCTCAGACCGCGCCGTACGAACTCTTAGCTTCCAGGGAGTTCCGCGGTGTCGGCATAATGGCTCTACAAGAGCCCTATTCTACGCCTTCAGGTGAAATTCCCGGGTTTGCCGGGGCTAGGGTCATAACCGGCAACAAGGCTGGTGAACGACCTAAAGCGGCTATTGTCATTTTTGACAGAACCCTGGCGGTCGTATGTCTTGGCCAATATTCCTCGTCCCACCTGGTTTGTGCGGAGGTAGTCAGTAGGCACGGAAGTGTCTATTTGGTGAGCCTGTACTGCCAGTTTCGAGATGCTATTGAGCCGTACATCGACGCTTTGGAAAGGCTGATTGTTGGATTACGTGGGAAACCAATAATAATCATGGGAGACTTCAATGCGAGGTCATCCTGGTGGCATAATGCAGATCGAGCCGCACGAGGTGGCAGCTCCGTGGCTTGGGTTAGAGGCGCACTGGTGGAGGAGATGATACTGAGATATGACCTCAGTATCATTAATCTCCCAGGCCAGCCTGCGACCTTCTGTTCCCTCGCACACGGTGGCAAAGGCAAAGGAGAGTCGAACATTGATTTGACCCTCGCTACCGAGGCCGCAGCCCGGGGCGTCTCCCACTGGGAAGTGAAACAGGATTACGTGACCAGTCAGCATCGGGTTCTCGTTATGAGTTACCGAGCTGAGAGGTCTAACCCAGGAAACGGAGGCCCCTCAATGAATTGGCAAGCACCAGCTAGTGGGCGGCTGGATATGGGCAAAGCGGATTGGGACAGGTTCAGGAGGGAGTTGGGAACTCGCTTGCGGGAACCCAGCCCCCACACCGACCTTACCCTAGGCGGCTGTGAAGCAGAAGCAGCCTGGCTCACACGGTCTCTCATGGGGGCCGCCCAACTGGCGATACCTCGGTCACGGCCTAACGCTTTCAAAACCTGGTGGTGGAACTCCGATCTCGCGAGGGAGAAGAGGACCGTCCGAAGGCTGAGGAAGCAAATGGCACGAGCCGAGGGACTGTCCAGGCAAGCAATTGAAAGGATATACCGTCACAGAAGGCGAGCCTATACGCAAAAAGTCAAGGCAGTGAAGAAGGCAGCCTGGCGGAAGTTAGTATCGAACGCGGCAGGGGCGACCCTTGGGGCCTCCCCTATCGTTTGATTTCGAGAAAGCGGAAGCCGGTTGGCGTCCTTCGGTCTAATGAAGGCACAGTCACCTGGACTGAAACGGCGAGTCGCCTGCTTGAAGTCTTGGTCCCCGACGATGGTCTTCGACCTGAATCGGACGATCACAGACGGATCAGGGACTACGTGGGAGCTGGGCCCACCTCCTCAAGTTCTGAGGAGCCAACTTCTCCGTTTACGGAAGAAGAGGTTAGGTCCGCCATTTGGAGATGTGCGAGAAAGAAAGCCCTGGGGAGGACGGTGTCACAGCCGAAATTCTCAGGGCGGCCTGGGGCCTCCTTAAAGGTCGTCTCACGGCTCTCTACAATTCCTGTCTTAGGGAGAGTTATTTTCCTAAGTGTTGGAAGCGTGGGGAGATAAAGGCACTACTCAAGTCTGGCGATAGGGATCCGGCGTTGGCCAGTTCTTACCGCCCAATTTGTCTACTGGCGGTGTTGGGCAAAGTTCTTGAGCGTCTACTGGCTACTCGGCTTTACTCGGTTCTGGAAGCTCGCGCTGCCCCCCAGCAGTTCGGGTTCCGGGCCGGTAGGTCGACGGTGGACGCGATAGAAGCCCTATTTGAAAAGGTGAAGTCCGTACCAGAGGATAATTACGTTTTGGGGGTCTTCCTCGACATTAAAGGAGCCTTCGATAACGTGTGGTGGCCGTTTGTTCTGGCGAAACTGCTGGAGAGGAACATCCGACGTGATCTTTTTCCAAATGATCTCCTCCTACCTCACGGATAGGTTGGTTCTCATGCGGGAGGGTCCGTTGGAGGTCTCAAAGGATGTCACGAAGGGCTGTCCGCAGGGTTCGGTGCTGGGACCGCTGCTATGGAACCTTGTGTTCGACGGCCTTCTGGAGCAACTCGCTGCTGGCGGATTCAGTGTACTTGCGTACGCTGATGATGCGGTGGTGGTTCTTCAGGGGTCGAGCAGAGCTGCCCTCGAGGTAGGTGGAGCCCGAGTGGCGAGCATCCTGGAAGCCTGGAGTGGGACCAGCAAGCTGGAGTTTGCCCGCACAAAATGTGGAATGATGATGTTGCGGGGCAAAACCGTCAAGGGATGCCTAGTGCGGAACTTGGATACGGCGCGCGCCACCGGTAATCAGGCTAGGTGGCGTGGCTTTGACTGCCGTGCGTGAGGTTCGGTACTTGGGGTTCACCTCGGGTCCGGACTGACTCTGTCGGCTCATATTGAAAAACCTCGAAGAGGGCCCTAAATGCGTTTGCTGGGGTGTCAAGACTGGCGGGCTCGGGGTGGGGACTCGGTTTCGGGACCTCATCACGGCCTATAAGGGATTGTTCCTCGGCATTCTGCTTTATGCTGTACAAGGATGGTGGGCCCTCGCCAATGCGAATGACAAGAGAAGGCTGCTCTCGGCACAGCGGGCTGCACTTATTAAAGTTGCAAAGGCTTACCGAACTGTGGCCGCCTCGAGCATTGTGGTCGCGTGCGGAGTTCTCCCGGTCGATCTGGAGGCCGCCAGACGATACGCGAATTGGAAGGTGAGGAAAAAACTTGGCGTTTCCTGTCCTGAAATTTCGTTACCCCTGAATGAAGGGGACACGAACTCGTCTAGACGAAAGGCAATTATGACCAACCTGAAAAGAGTATGGCAAGAAAGGTGGTCTTAGGCTGAAACTGGCCGTTGGACGTTTGCCCTATTCCCGTCTGTGGAGGGCAGATGTAAAATGAGGTGGGTTAGCCCCGGCTTCTCTGTGTCTCAGTTTCTGCTGGGTCATGGGGACTTCAGGGCGAAGCTCTACCGACTCGGTCTCTGTGACGATGAGACATGCAGCTGTGGAAGTGCCCCAGAAACAGTGCAACATGTACTCAATGAATGTTCCAGATGGACAAGTCAGCGCGCACGTCTGAGGGAGACGGTGTTTGGGGATGAGCTCCCAATCGACCTGACCCGTTACGTGTCTGCGTCTGGCTTCCCTGCGCTGGAGGACTTTGCGAGGAGCGTCCTCGCATAGTCTATATCCGACCGGGTACCATCGCCCCCTCGGTATTGCACCCGCCTTCGACACCTCTTAGCTTCATTGCACTCACTTCTAAGGTGTAACGAGGCGGAGGCTAGTCGGCACCGCCGAGGAAAGTGGTAGGCGTCTAGCAGCCTGGGAGGTCCTCCCCTCAGGCAATGTTAGAACGTCGAGGCAAACCAGAAGGCCGCTTCGTGGGAAACCACTTAGCAACTGGTAGCACGGGCTGTTGGAGCCCCGCTGATCCCCCGAGAAGGGGGGCCCACCAACAGACTGAGGAAGGATTCGTGCTGGTCTGGTTCACCAAGTGCTGGAGGGTAGGCTCCGAAAGCCTTTTATGGCCTAGGGGTTGCTTTCCCTCGTCTACGACGTGGGGACGGGTTAAGAGCCCTCGGGCTGGCACAACTCGGACCGAAAGGTCGGCAGTAGAATCTCTCGAACATGTCCCTATCTACCTAGCTACTAGCCCCTGGGGAGGACGGTGTCACAGCCGAAATTCTCAGGGCGGCCTGGGGCCTCCTTAAAGGTCGTCTCACGGCTCTCTACAATTCCTGTCTTAGGGAGAGTTATTTTCCTAAGTGTTGGAAGCGTGGGGATATAAAGGCACTACTCAAGTCTGGCGATAGGGATCCGGCGTTGGCCAGTTCTTACCGCCCAATTTGTCTACTGGCGGTGTTGGGCAAAGTTCTTGAGCGTCTACTGGCTACTCGGCTTTACTCGGTTCTGGAAGCTCGCGCTGCCCCCCAGCAGTTCGGGTTCCGGGCCGGTAGGTCGACGGTGGACGCGATAGAAGCCCTATTTGAAAAGGTGAAGTCCGTACCAGAGGATAATTACGTTTTGGGGGTCTTCCTCGACATTAAAGGAGCCTTCGATAACGTGTGGTGGCCGTTTGTTCTGGCGAAACTGCTGGAGAGGAACATCCGACGTGATCTTTTCCAAATGATCTCCTCCTACCTCACGGACAGGTTGGTTCTCATGCGGGAGGGTCCGTTGGAGGTCTCAAAGGATGTCACGAAGGGCTGTCCGCAGGGTTCGGTGCTGGGACCGCTGCTATGGAACCTTGTGTTCGACGGCCTTCTGGAGCAACTCGCTGCTGGCGGATTCAGTGTACTTGCGTACGCTGATGATGCGGTGGTGGTTCTTCAGGGGTCGAGCAGAGCTGCCCTCGAGGTAGGTGGAGCCCGAGTGGCGAGCATCCTGGAAGCCTGGAGTGGGACCAGCAAGCTGGAGTTTGCCCTCACAAAATGTGAAATGATGATGTTGCGGGGCAAAACCGTCAAGGGATGCCTAGTGCGGAACTTGGATACGGCGCGGCCACCGGTAATCAGGCTAGGTGGCGTGGCTTTGACTGCCGTACGTGAGGTTCGGTACTTGGGGGTTCACCTCGGGTCCGGACTGACTCTGTCGGCTCATATTGAAAAAACCTCGAAGAGGGCCCTAAATGCGTTTGCTGGGGTGTCAAGACTGGCGGGCTCGGGGTGGGGACTCGGTTTCCGGGACCTCATCACGGCCTATAAGGGATTGTTCCTCGGCATTCTGCTTTATGCTGTACAAGGATGGTGGGCCCTCGCCAATGCGAATGACAAGAGAAGGCTGCTCTCGGCACAGCGGGCTGCACTTATTAAAGTTGCAAAGGCTTACCGAACTGTGGCCGCCTCGAGCATTGTGGTCGCGTGCGGAGTTCTCCCGGTCGATCTGGAGGCCGCCAGACGATACGCGAATTGGAAGGTGAGGAAAAAACTTGGCGTTTCCTGTCCTGAAATTTCGTTACCCCTGAATGAAGGGGACACGAACTCGTCTAGACGAAAGGCAATTATGACCAGCCTGAAAAGAGTATGGCAAGAAAGGTGGTCTGAGGCTGAAACTGGCCGTTGGACGTTTGCCCTATTCCCGTCTGTGGAGGGCAGATGTAAAATGAGGTGGGTTAGCCCCGGCTTCTCTGTGTCTCAGTTTCTGCTGGGTCATGGGGACTTCAGGGCGAAGCTCTACCGACTCGGTCTCTGTGACGATGAGACATGCAGCTGTGGAAGTGCCCCAGAAACAGTGCAACATGTACTCAATGAATGTTCCAGATGGACAAGTCAGCGCGCACGTCTGAGGGAGACGGTGTTTGGGGATGAGCTCCCAATCGACCTGACCCGTTACGTGTCTGCGTCTGGCTTCCCTGCGCTGGAGGACTTTGCGAGGAGCGTCCTCGCATAGTCTATATCCGACCGGGTACCATCGCCCCTCGGTATTGCACTCCGCCTTCGACACCTCTTAGCTTCATTGCACTCACTTCTAAGGTGTAACGAGGCGGAGGCTAGTCGGCACCGCCGAGGAAAGTGGTAGGCGTCTAGCAGCCTGGGAGGTCCTCCCCTCAGGCAATGTTAGAACGTCGAGGCAAACCAGAAGGCCGCTTCGTGGGAAACCACTTAGCAACTGGTAGCACGGGCTGTTGGAGCCCCGCTGATCCCCCGAGAAGGGGGGCCCACCAACAGACTGAGGAAGGATTCGTGCTGGTCTGGTTCACCAAGTGCTGGAGGGTAGGCTCCGAAAGCCTTTTATGGCCTAGGGGTTGCTTTCCCTCGTCTACGACGTGGGGACGGGTTAAGAGCCCTCGGGCTGGCACAACTCGGACCGAAAGGTCGGCAGTAGAATCTCTCGAACATGTCCCTATCTACTCTCGTGAGGGGCTAGCATCCCCCATCGAGCGCGTCCCCGGGTTGCGGATAGGGGGCCCCATCCTTTCGGAGTTAGATGCTTCACTGGATGGGGTGGGTCGGAATACGGCTTATGCCTAATACGACCCCGCGGACAGCACTGCTACCAGGGTGGTTTTAACCGCGGATGCGGACCCCTGGTTGGATGAGCGGACGGCGGAGGTGTGTCTGTGTGGGAAGCAGGCACACCTCGGACACGGATTTAAACGGTTTGTTAGGACAACGTTCCGTGTTGTTGGTTTTGAGCTGCCGCCCAGGTGGGTCGAGCACGGGCTCCCAACCTGTGTACTCGCTCATCCTGGGGGCCCCTGCGATGGCAAGCAGCCCGAGGGGTACCCATTGTGTCGGAGCATGGGCCTCCTCTGAACGCCGGCGGGTTATTTTACCGGGCTAGTAGGAGGGGGGGTAGACCGCCACCGGGGGTTGAGCATCCTCCCCCCACGTGCGGTGTAGGTATCCCCTGGACGGAACTCCGGGTAACCTCCCGGCCCTCCCCTTGCGGGGTTTGCCGGGTGGCTAAGGGCATGCCCTGGATACCGAGCCCCTCGGGTGTAGGGAGAAAACAGGTTATGGAACATAAAGAAAAAGAAACGAAAGAAACAAAAGAAAGGAAAGATGAAAGTAGGGAAAAGAAAGAAGAAGCAAAGGAAAGAAGAGAAGGGTTAAGGAGAGTAAGAAGAGGAGAAGAGGAACTACAAGGAGAAGGTGCCCTCGAGGTGGTTACCCCGAGGAGGCCGCCCTTTAGAAAAAGGGCGAGCTCGACGGGATCCCCCGACCTCAAGGTGGTGTCGGTGGAGGGATTCGGTAAAGAGGAGGAGGCAGTGAAGGTAGCAGTGGCGGAGCTGAGGGAATACTTCTCCAGGAACTTCAGCGTGGAGAAGCATGGAGGTTACCTCGGGGCTCGGGTACAGAGGGTGCTCGAGAGTGTCGGAGCAATGTCCGCTGAGTATGACCGTGCGGCCAGGTTGGCCGGTAGGGTTGCATCACTGGAGGAAACGGTGAAGAAGGTTGGGATCGAGGTACGAGGAGTGGAGGATAAGATAGAGGAGGCTGTCTCGGAAAGATTAAAAGTAGCGATGGAAGAAATAGGAAGCAAAATAGGAAGGATGTGGGAAAAGGTGAGAGGAGAGTCCCGAGAACTAGGCGAAGGCCTAGCCCGAGGACTGGACGAGGAAAGGAAGGAGATAGGAGCAATGGCGGCAGGGATTAGAAAAAGAGTGGAGGCCTGTGAAGAAAAGGTAGGCAAGAAGACAGGAGAAATTGGAGACAGGATGATAAAGGAAGTTAGAGAAATAGGAGAAAGTGTGAAAAGGAAAATCGAAGCAGGAACGGATAAGATACAGAAGCAAGTAGACGAAATGAAGAAAGGATTAGAGAAAACAGGAGTAAAGAGTGGAATAGGGAAAGAAGTAATACAAGTACTAAAGGAAGAAGTAGGAAAAAGAATGGGAGAAGAGTTGAAAAAGAATATAGAGGAAGGAAAGATTAGGGATAAGGAAGTAAAAGAAGAAGTATTAGGGATAAAAAGGATTTTGGAAGCGGAACAAAGGAAAGATGTAGAAGAGTTGACAGGAAGAAGTAGAGATGGAGGCGGCAGCTGGGTTGAGATAGTACGAAGAGGAGGAACAAAGAGGGGTCCGCAGATAACAGTAAGGGCGCAGGATGGAGGAAAACTGGAAAAGAAGGAAGTACTAAAGAAAGTGGACAAGGAGGGAGATGTAAGGATTAAAGGTGTTTGGAAGCAAGGAGATGCCTATGTCATGGAGGTACACGACCAGACGGATGTACAAAGGATTAAGGACAAGGATCTGGAAGGACTAAGAATAGGAAAGGTCCAAGGAAAGAGGCGGCCCAGGATGCTTCTATTTGACGTGGAGGAGGAAATGGATGCGGAAGATTTAGTCGCCTCCGTCATCAAAAAGAATGGGATTGAAGGAGAAGGAAAGGAGAGGTGGAAGAAAGGATTTGTTCCGAAGAACAGGATGGGAAGGGCGAGGAACGGCGTAGTGAACTGGCTGGTGGAGGTAGACCCCAGGATTTTCAAGGAAATGGAAAGGAAAGGCAGGATATACGTTGGAGTAAGGTGTTGTAGGGTGAGGGAATTCCTGGGGATCACCCGATGTTTTAAGTGTCAGCGGTTTGGCCATATGGGAAGGTGGTGCGACTACCCAGTGGTATGCGGAAGATGTGGAGGAGAGGGGCACATGCACTACAGGTGCGGAGAAAAGGAGAATTGTGCCAATTGCCAGAGGGCAGGAATAGGAAATAGGGAACATGGAGCAGGAAGCGAAGGATGTGAAATGGCTAGGAGGGAGGCTGCAAGAGCAAGAGGATGGGTGAACTACGAGGATGGTAATTAGGATTGTGCAAGCAAATTTGGATAGGAGAGCGGTGGCGACAACGGAGTTAAGAGAAGTGGCAATTAAGGAAAGGATAGGAGTACTGTGCATCCAGGAGCCATACACAGTAAAGGAAAAGGTAACAGGATTTGGAATAGGAAGCAGGGTGGTGGTGGGAGGAACGAGCCGTCCATGGGCCGCCGTGGTGCTGCTGGACCCCAATTTGGAGGCGATGGCCGTGACGCAGCTGTGCTGGGACCAGGGCGTCTGCGTGGAGGTCAGGGAGCCCAATGCGAGGACCAGTATATATGTGGTCTCGCTCTATTGCCAATTTGGCGGGGAGTTCCAGCAGCACCTGGAATATATCCGGAGGGTGAGGAGGACGTTGGTTGGAAGGGAAGTCCTCGTGTGCATGGACGCGAATGCCAAATGTCCAAGGTGGGGAGGTCAGGAAGAGGATGAAAAAGGAAGAATGCTGGAAGAGGTACTAGAGGAAATGGAGTTGGAGGTGGTGAGGGCACCCGGAGCTGGACCCACTTTTGTAGCCCCCCACGGAGAAAGCTACATTGACGTGACGGTATGCACACGAGGACTGGCAGGAAGGATTAGGGAATGGAAAATAGAGGAGGATTGGACCAGCAGTTGGCACAGGAGCATAAGGATGGAGATAGAAGACAGAAGGATAAGGAATGGAAATAGGGAAGAAATACAAAAAGGACTGAGAAGATATAATATAGGAAAGGCGGATTGGGATAAATACCGAGAGGAGTTAAGGAGACAGGTGGTAGGAATGGAATTTGATAGGATTACGAGTAAAAGAGGAGTGGAAAGATATTGCGGAAGGGTGGAGAAGGCCATAATAGGTGCGGCAAAGGCTGGAATCCCAAGGAAAAGGCAGAAGGCAAAAGGAGTGGCATGGTGGACTCAGGAGTTGAAGGAAATAAAGGAACAGGTCATGCGCAGTAGGAGAGTATATCAAGGAGAAACGAACAGAGAAGAAAGAGAAAGGAAGAAAAGGGAATTTGAAGTATTAAGGAGAAGATACAAAGGAAGAGTTAGGGAAACGAAGAGGGATAGTTGGAGGAAGTTTGTAGCCACCGACATGGAGGCCAACCCATGGGGGTTGGCGTACAAGTTGGCTACAAAGAAGGTGACACCTAAAGATGTGATGGGAAGCGTCAGGGATGGAGGAGTAAGTATGACGGAGACATTAGGGAAGATTTTGGACGAACTATTGGTGCAGGACAATGAGGAGGAGGAGAATGACTGGCATAAGGATATAAGAAGAGGAAACCAGGAATATGTTGGAGAAGGAAGAGTGGAAACATGGGAAATAAAGCATGTAAAAGAAGCAGTATGGAAGGTGAAGCTCGGTAAAGCCCCAGGATGGGATGGAATAGTTGGAGAAATGATAAGAGAAGGTTGGGGAGAGCTAAAATGGATACTGGTAAAGATGTACAGGATGTGTTTAAGGTATGGTGTTTTCCCGAAGAGATGGAAGAAAGGAGAGGTGGTTCTGCTGAGGAAGGAGGGAAAGGATCCCGGAGAGGTCAAAGCCTATCGGCCCATTGTCCTGCTGCCAGTACTAGGAAAGATTCTGGAAAGGTTAATAGTAGGGAGTACGCAAGGATATTTTAAATGGAGTATTAGTAGGTGTCAATACGGATTCATGGAAGGAAGAAGTACGGAGGATGCTATAATGGAGGTGCGAAATATCGTGGAAAGAACAACTAAGAAGTACGTGCTTGGAATTTTTATCGATATGGAAGGTGCTTTTGATAGGGCGTGGTGGCCTTACTTGGTATGGAGAATGAGGGAAGAAGGAGTGGAAGGAGACATATACGAGATACTGAAGGATTATTTAAAACACAGGATAAATGAAGTATGGTTAGGAGGAGAAAAGGTAGAAAGGAGAATGACAATGGGATGCCCGCAGGGATCGGTGCTCGGCCCTCAGTTTTGGAAAAAGGTGATGGATATGTTAATAGGAAAAGTGGAAGGAGAAGGATTTGAGATGGTGGCATATGCGGATGATGGTATAGTAATGGTAGAAGGAAACTCGAGGGCCGAGCTGGAAGAAAAAGGAAATAGAATTCTAGGAGTGATAAAGGAATGGTGTAATGAGAGTAAAATGAAAGTTTCAGAAGGAAAGACCAAGTTGATGATGCTACGGGGCAAATTTGATGTGGAAAGGCCACCACGCCTGTTTTACGGAGAAGGAAGGATAGGAATGGTAAAGGAGATAAAGTATCTGGGAATAATATGGGGAGCAGGAATGACAGTAGGGAAGCACGTTGATTATGTTGTAGGAAAAGCTAGGGATAAATTTTTCGGGATGGTGAAGATGGCTAGGGAAGAATGGGGAGTAGGTAGGGAGGCCCTGCGCACGGTGTATAGGGGTATGTATGTGGCAGTGGTAACGTATGCGTCCGGTGTGTGGTGGGACAAATTAAATGCCCACACAAGGAGGAGACTGGCGAGTGGCCAACGTAAAATGTTAATTGGAATGGTGAAGGCCTACAGGACGGTCTCCTCCGATGCCCTCTGCGTCGTGGCCGGGGAGCCGCCCATCGACCTGGAGTTGAAGAGGAGATGGGCAGGCTACCGGCTGAGGACGCAGGGACGGGTGACATGGGGAGAGAGACATATCGAAGGCGGAAAAAGGAAAGCCCTCATCGATAAGTTGGTAATCGATGAGTGGCAAGACAGATGGAATAGAAGTGAAAAAGGCAGATGGACGCATACGTGGCTGCCACGCATACGGGAAAGGATGGAGTCCTGCTGGATGAGTTTTGGATTCCACACCACGCAGCTCGTCACCGGCCACGGGGATTTTCGCGAGAAACTCCGTGGGTTCGCACTGGTGGCGGATGGGCTGTGTGAGTGTGGGGAGATTGACACAGCGGAGCACGTGGTGTTCCGCTGTGTGAACTACCAGCAGGACAGAGAAAGAGCCAGAAATGAAGTGAATGGACTAGGAAAAGAATGGGACATGAACATGATAAGGAACCAGGAAAGTTTTGTCTGGTGGAAGTGGTATGCGGAAACGGTATTAAAAGTTAGGGAAGAAACGAGACTAGGTAACGTGCGCAGGGCCTTAGGAGTAGGAGTAGGTGTATAAAGAATGTGTTTGTGTTTGTGTTTGTGTTTGTGTGTGGTTCTGAGTGGGCGGTGCCAGGGATGGTCGAATATCAAGTAGCCCATCCCTGGACCGTCGGTATGTCTGTATTTAAGGGCTGAAAGTAAATATGAGTGAATGAGTGTGAATGTTTGTGTTTGTGTTGTGTTGTGTATATGTATGATAGGTCTCGATAGAGTAGGTTAGTTAGGTGTAGGGATGGTTCCAGGGGGGATGAATATCGAGTAGTCCGCCCCTGGACCATCGGGAAGTGTGTATGTATTTAAGGGTTGAATGGATGTGTGAATGTGTTAGATGGTTAGGGTAGAGTGAGTTGGGTGGGAGCGCGGGCGAGGGCGGCCGAATATAGAGTAGTCCGTCCTCGCCACTGCGGAACGGGGATCGCAGTTCAGGCCGTAAAAGACGGCCTGACACCCTTCTCCATGGCTGGTGCGGGGGCAAGTCCAATCCCCGTACCCCCCATGGAGATAAAGCGTAGGTGCCGGTAGAACGCCTTTCGGCAATTCCGGCACCGGGGCCTGCCACCCATTCAGGTCCGTAGGCTGCTCAAGGTGCAGCCAAATAAAATGGGTACCGCGGGGGCTTCAGCCCGCGGCCGGCAGCGTGGAGCCTTCAAAAGCGTGGCGCTGTCGGCCGTGAAGCCATTGGGATTGGCCTCGCGGGGACCGTGGTCTCGCTGGAATTCCCCCCTTAAAGAAAGATAGGTGCTGGCTGGAGAGGGGTAAAGGCCCGAAGGCTAGGAACCCTCTCCAACGCCACGGGCAATGCCCCCCATGCACGGCATATCAATGTCCCTATCTACTCTTCAAGGAGGCAACATCTCTGGAGAGAGCTCTCTGGAAAGTGGTGGCTTTTGGTGGGTAGAAGTGGGTGTTTTTGTGTGGTTTTTGGTGTGGTGATAGTGGTTGGCGTTTGGAAGAAGTAAGGTGAGTTTCAGTTAATTTGTTTCATTTGATTTCGTTTTATTTGAATTTAAAGTTTGAATTGAGTTAAGTGGAAGAAGTTTCTGTTCTTTGGTTTTTATTTGTTTATTTAAGGGGGTTGTAGTGGTAGTAGAGGGCTGAAACTTGGTCCAGGGGTGCTTAGGACCCTTATCCAGGTGAAGGCGAAGTTTGGTGACGATAGGAGTAGGGGAACTATTTTATTTTATTTATTTAAGTCGGGTTTAAGAGGTTTTCAGGTGGTAGAAGGGCCTGGAAGGTGGAGGTAGTGGTGGTGGCGGAGGAAGGGGGCCTTATGGTGAGGCAGGTGGGTGAGGGGTTTGGGTAGGGGATCAGGTGATCCTCAGCCAGCCAATAGCAGGGCAGTAGGATCAGGTGATTTGGCTACAGGGGAAAGGGATCAGGCAATAGCAGAGGAGTATTGTCTGTGGAAGGGGAGATTTGGAAGGGGTGTACTGTTGGAAGGGATTAGGGGGGGTCGAGTTAGGGGATAGAGAGGGTGAGGTGGAGTAGGATTTCATTTTAGTTAATATTTTATAGCAGAGGGAATTTAAGTTTATTGTTTGGATTTATTTTATATTGGAGGTAGGAGAATTTTAAATTGCGTATTGGGTGAGGAAAGGGGGGAATTGTATATATTGAATTACAGGACGGACTTAAATTGCGTAATTTGTGTAAGGAGAATAAAGTAGAGAAAAGGAAAAAGAAAAAAAATAAATAAATTTGGAATTTTAAAATTTGGGGGCTTAAAAATTCGAGTGGGGTCTTAAATTGAAGGGGGGAGGCGGTTTAGTAAGAAGGAGTTGAAATTTTGTGGAGGGGTAGTCAGTGGTGGGGGAAATTAATTATAAAAGGTGATTTTTTGGGGCTCTGAGAGCCAGTTTAGGAGCAGGAGCTCAGGAGGTTGAAGGAGCTCTCTGACCTCCTGTGGTGGGCAGTAGCCCTGCCCCTAGTAAGGGTAGAGGGGCCCAGGGGGGCTTGGTGGCTAGGGGCGGTCGAGGGGAAGAGGGGGTGAGGGTGCGGGGGGGTTCCCCTCCTGCCCATAGCGTTGGGAGGCTATATCTCCCCTTGGGGGGGAGGTAGAGAGGCCCAAGTGGGCTCTACGCATAGAGGAAGAGAAGTGCTATTGGCTGGGTAGTGTAGGGTTCTTTTTGGAAGGAGATCCTAGGGAAGAATAGGCGCACTAGGGGACTATTAGATAAGTTAGACTAGGTAGGTTATAGTAGGTTAGGTTAAAGTTAGTAGGTAATACTAAGATAAGCTAGGGTAGGTGAGATTTAGATTAAAATAGACTAAGGTAGATTAATTTAGTTTAAGTTAAGTTAAGCTAGGTTAGGTAGATTAAGTTAGGTTAGGTTTAGGTTAAGTTAGGTTAGGTTTAGAGTAAGTTAGGTTAGTGGGAAGAGGGGTTAGTAGGTATAAATAGTAAAGGAAAGAAGAAAGAAGAAGAAGAAGGAGGAAGAAGAACAGTAAGAGGGGGCAAATGGCTTCGCAGAGGCGAAGCTCTTTGCCTTATGCCTGGGCTGAAGAATGGAAGGAGGGGGCAAGGTATGGGGCGGCTATGAAGGCGAAGGGGGATCTGGAGGAGGCGGTGAGATGGCTCACTGCCTTCTGCGATCCAGTAAATAAAAATATCGGGTCTGAGAAGGGGGGAAAGATAAGGGATCAAGTGGCAACGATTCAACGGAGTATGGATATGGTTTGTCGGGAGCTGGAAGAGGTGCTGAGGGAGCACGCCTTCCTACATAAGGTGGGGGCAAAAGTGGATATGTTGGTGTCAGCGGTGGGCGAGATGGAGAAGTCTATGGGGAATGTGGATTTGGCAGGGGCAGTGGAAGCACTGCAAGGGGGGATGGTTCGAATGGGGCAGGACATTAGGGGGATGGAGGAGCGTGGAGCTAGGGAGAGGAGGAAGACGGAAGAGAAATTAAGTGGGGAATTGAAAGAGGGGATTAAGGAGATAGTAGGGAAGGTTGTGGGAAGGGAGCGATCGGAATTGGGAAAGGAGGATTTGGACAGGCTGGGGAGGTCTTTGAAAATAGAGCTGAAAAAGACGATGGTGGGGATAAAGGGAAGGTGGGCTGGGTCAGGGGATGGTGAGGGGGATACATCTGGGGGAGAAACGGAGGGAAGTCGGGAGGGAGAGGGAAGAAGGAGGAGGAAGACCTTCGCGCAGATGGCGAAGGAGACAATAAGGAGGAGTGAGAGGGAGGGGGAGAGAAATACGGTGACGATAGTGTCCAAAAGGGACCTATCGCCAAAAAAGGTAAAGGAAGTGTTGCGGAAGGAAGTGGACCCGGCGCAACTGGGGATTAGTGTTAGCGCGGTTAGGTTAGGTAGGGCAGGGGTGGCGGTAGTAACTCCGCACTTGGATGCGGAGAAGTTAAGGGGGTGTTTGAGACAGGTGGACGGGGGGTGGGAGGTTAGGGATCCGAGGCAAATAAGGCCTCAGATCCAAATTTATGGGGTGCCAGGGGATATGGGGAGGGATTTGGTGCAGGAGCAGGTGTATAAGCAGAACTTTAGAGGGGGGAACAGCAAATGGGCGGATTGGGGGGTATTCAAGGAGGCTTTTACACCGAGGTTCAAGGGGGGAAAAAGGGGATGGGCAACAGTCATATGGATGGTGGATGTGGATGCGGACCTACGAAAGGCGGTGCTGGGGAGAGGGTACGTGGCATTGGGGTGGGAAACGTGTCGGGTTGCAGAGTACGTGGGGGTGATTAGGTGCTTCAGGTGCCAAAGGTACGGGCACCCCTCAAAGTACTGCAAGTTTGGGCCAGGATGTGAAAAGTGCGCGGAGGAGGGTCACGAGGGGAGGGAGTGTAGGGAACCAGAGGGGGAGCCGAGGTGCATTAACTGCAAGCGCGCGGCGCAGCCCTTCGATCACCCTGTGAGGTCGGAGGACTGCCCGGCGCACAGGTTCGCGCTGAGGAGGAGGATTCAGGTGACAGCATATAGCGGGGAGGGAGCAGCCTTGGGGGAGGGACAAGGGGGTAGAGGCGGGGCAACGGAAACGGTTACGGGGGGTGGTCAGGGGACGAGTATTAGGATGGAGATAGAGGCAGCAGAGGGGAAAAGAAAAAGAGGGGAAGAGGCAGGAGAGGGTGGGGCAAAAAGGTCAGCGGTGCTGGTGCCACGCCTGTCACCGCAGAAGGGAAGGGTAAGGATGGGGGAACATGAGGTCGCCAGGAACAAGCTGGTTCTTTGCAGGAGGTGCCTGAGGTACGGGCACGCAGAGAGTAGGTGCGATGCAGCCGTGCCGACGTGCGAGCATTGCGGGGAGGAGGGACACGAGGCTGGGGATTGTGGGGAGATAGAGGGGAGACCAAAGTGTGCGCAGTGCCGGCGCTTAGGAATCAGGAAGGGGGGACACTCGGTGGTGAGTGGGGAGTGTCCGGCTTGGATTAGGTACACGGAGAGTTTGGAGGGTAAGGGGAAGGTGATTCCGGTATTATATGCAAGGGGTAGGAGGGGAAATGAATCAGAGACGGACTAATGATGGGTAGGACTACAGGTAAGGGGATGCAATTGGCACAATTGAATTGTGACAGGGCAGCAGCAGTAATGGGGGAGGTTTGGGAAAGGGCGGTTGGGCAGGGGGTGGACATTCTACTATTGCAGGAGCCATATACAAGGGAAGGGAGGGTGCGGGGACTGGGACTAAGAAATAGGGTTTTGGTAGGGGCAGATGGCCCCTCTAGGGGCTTTGGAGATGCCATGGGCGGCGGTGGGAATAATTAACGAAGGGTTGGAGGTGATGTTGCTGCCACACCTGTCAGACCAGTATGTGGTGGTGGTGGAGGTTAGAGGGGGGGGGGACGGCTGCAGTATATGTGGTGAGCATGTACTGTAGGCCGAGTATGGATATGGAGGGGTTTGGGGAGAAATTAAGGAGAATTATAAGGGGGGTGGGGTCTAGGAGGGTTATAGTGGGGATGGACGCGAATGCGAAATCCCCAACGTGGGGGGAGTATAGGGAAGCAGACGGGAGGGCGGTAGTTTTGGAGGGGATTATGGGGGAATGCGGGTTGGAGGTGTTGAATCGAAGGGAGGAGGGACCAACGTTCAGGGGTGCTAGGGGTTCATCCTATATAGACTTAGTATTAGTCACGGGAGAAATGGTACGGGAGGTCAGGGATTGGAGATTGGAGTGGGGATGGACAACAAGTTGGCACGCAGTGGTTAGGTATGAATTGAAGGGTGGGGGGGATCAGAGGGGGAGGGATCAACAGGGAAGGGAGGGGTTGGTGTGGAATTTTAAGAAGGCAGATTGGGAAAAATATAGGGAGAATTTGAGGAGGGGATTAGCAAGGTGGGGAGGGAATAGGATTAGGGTCAGGGGAAGGAGGGGGGTGTTGGAATTAGGGAAGGGGTTGACTAGGCTGCTGAGGGAAAGCATGAAAGGGGCGATTCCTTGCGGAACCCCGAGGGCAAGGGGACCGGTGTGGTGGACAGAGGAGTTAACTAGGGGAAAGCGGAAGGTTATTAGGGCTCGGAGGGAGTATCAAAGAACAAGGGAGGGAGGGGATAGGGAGGTAAGGAAGGGGAGATATAAAGAAGCGCTAAGGGGGTACAAGGCGCAGGTGAAAAGGGCAAAGGAGGGGAGCTGGGATAGGTTCGTGAGGGAACAAGCGTCCAGAGGGCCATGGAACGTCCTGTACAGGATGTCAAGGGATAGGGTGGGACCGAGGCAAGTGCTGGGAGCAATCGGTGGGGGGGAGCAGGCTGCAGTCACATTGGAGGATTCAGCGAAGAGACTGCTGGACGCATTAATCCTGGAGGATAGGGAACAGGAGGATGAGGAGGAGCAAAGGGGGCTGAGGGAACTGGTGGGGGGGTACGTGCCACGGGGCGGAGAGATGCCGTGGGTGTCTAGGAGGGAGGTAAGGGCCGCGGTAATGGCGCTGGGAAATGGGAAGGCACCAGGGCCGGACGGGGTACGGGCTGAAATGTTGAAGGAGGGGTGGAGGGTAGTAGGTGGGGTCTTTACAAGACTGATAAGGGGGTGTGTCAGGCACGGGGTGTTCCCCAATGCCTGGAAGAGGGCACGATTGGTAGCCCTGTTAAAGGGCACGGGAAGGGACCCATCGGACCCCAAGGCGTACCGGCCGGTGGCGCTCCTATCAGTGCTGGGTAAGGTCCTGGAAAGGGTGGTGGTTGGGCAGTTGGGGGAGTTGTTTAGGGAGGGGATATCCACGGGGCAGTATGGGTTCATGGAGGGTAGGGAGGTGGCAGGGGGGATGAGGAGGATAGAGCAGGTGAGGGATGAAAGAAGGGAAAGGTATGTGGCGGGTATATTTCTGGATATGGAGGGGGCATTCGATAGGGTGTGGTGGCCAAATATTTTGAGGATAGGGATGGAATATAGGATGAACCCCTATTGGTATAGGTTATTGAGGGATTATTTGAGGGGAAGGTGGGTGGAAATGAAGTGGGGAAGGGAAGGGGGTAAATAGAGGATGTCCGCAGGGCTCGGTATTGGGACCACAATTGTGGAAAATCGTTTTTGACGAATTATTGAGGCGGCTAGAGGTGGGGGCAGTATGCGAGGTCGTCGCATACGCAGATGATTTAGTGGTGGTCATTTGGGGACAGTCCAGAACGGAACTGGAGGAGAGGGGAAACGAGTGCGTGGAAATCGTACAGGGATGGTGTCGGGAAAGGAAAATGAGGATTGCAGCACAAAAATCGAGCCTAATGATGCTGAAGGGAAAGTTCAATAGGGGCAGGCCGCCAAGGATAGGAGAGGGGGAGGGCAGGATAGGGCTGGTGGGAGAGGTGAAATATTTGGGGGTTGTTTGGGGAGAGGGTTGGACGATTGCGGGTCATATCCCGTATATCGTCAACAGGGCGTATGGGGCCTTTAGGAAGATGTTGGGATGGGCACGGAAGGGTTGGGGGGTGGGAAACAAATCGATGAGGGGGGTGTATGAGGGGGTTTATAGAGCCATTATTACGCACGCTGCGGGGGCCTGGGGGCACATGATGAGGGCTGCATCATAGGAAACTGCTGACGGGCAAAGAAGGGTGGTGCTGGCGTGGTCGAGGGCGTATTGTACAGCCTCGACAGCGGCATTACTTGTTTTGGTGGGGGAAGCCCCCATTTATTTGGAGGTGGAGAGGGAGTGGGCTGCGTATGGGTTAAGGCGGGAGGGAAGGGTTAATTGGAGGGGGAGGGAGCTGGTCGGTAGAAAAATGGGGAATAAACTGAAGGGAATAGTGGTACAGGAATGGGAGAGGTACTGGAGGGAGGCCTCGGGAGGGGGGTATACAAGGGAATGGTTCCCGGCCATAGTGGACCGGCTGGGGGTTAAAGAACTGGAGGGGGATTACTATATGGCGCAGGCGATTCTGGGGCATGGGAACTTCGCCGCCAAATTGATGGAAAGGGGCTTGAGGGGGGAGGGAGGTTGTAGGTGTGGGGCGGAGGAAACAGCGGGGCACGTACTTTGGGAATGTAGATTGTATTCGGGGCAGAGGGAAAGAATGGTGGATAGGCTTGGTGGGGAGGGCGTTGTGGTGGGTAGAAGGGCGGATTATTTGGGGCCGCGGGCTATAGGGGTTTTTAGAGAATATGTGGTTGGGATCCTCAAGGAAAAGGAGGAGGTGGATAGGAGGGGTAGGGATGGGTTGGATGCAAGGTGAAGTGTGCAAGTGGGCCCGGCCGGGGCCTGCCCTCCGGCGGGCGCAATGAGGCGGGGCGCCGGCAGGAGTAGAGGGAGAGGAGTTCTGCTTTGGATAGGGATGGAGCGATGCCGTTAGAGGGAAGCTAGGGCGAAGAATATGGTTGGTGCTCCGCCGGGGGCCCGGCCGGGGGCCGGGTCGCCCCGGGCGGGGGAGGTGCCTGATGCTCGGTCGGCCCCTGAAGGGGGGCAGGGATTGGACTATGGCGGAAGGTTGGTTAGGGTTAAGTCGGAGTGGATGGTTTGTGTTTTGTGTGCGTCAGTGTTGTGTGATAGTTGGTAGGGGGTTGGGTGGGGGAGGAATATCGAGTACTCCCCCACCAAATGCTAATGGTGTGGGTATTTCGTCTAGGTTAGTGGGGAAGCGAGGGAGGAATATTGAGTACTCCCTCGCCAGGGGTTGTGATAGGGTGGGTGTCATTGTGATGGGGAGGGGGGCAGTGTGTTATGTGTATAGGTTAATATTAGGTTTAGGTCGGTGTCGCATGGGGGAGGAATATAAAGTACTCCCCCATCAGGGGGGATGTTGGATTGGGGGGGAGAGTGTGCGTGTGTGCCTGGGTGGGTGGGTGGCGTCCTGGCTGGCCTCGGGGGGCGGTAAAACTCCTTCGGGGCTGCGTGGGGCGCCATGGTTAATTTATTTAGTTTGTTGCCATTACATTGAGTTGTTGAGTTTGGTTTTGACTTATGTTTATTTGCCAATCTGTTGATTTTCGGGACCGTCCGGATCCCCCGGGCGTTAAGAAAGCTCTGTATGACGAGTCCCGGGGGGTCCACTTATGCGCGGGTGGGCTCGAGGCCAGCTGGGGGTTGTCGCCCCCCCCAGCCGGTAGGTATGAATGTGGAGTGTGAATGGGGGTAGTGTGATTGTAATTTATTGAGTGAGTGTGTAATTAGGTTAGTGTATGTACGGTATGGTGTGGCTGTAATTTATTGGGAGTGGGTGGTTGTGTGGGTGTTGGGTGTGGGTTTGGGTCGATAGGGGCAGTGAGGGGCAGTGAGGGGGCTGGCGGGGCTGGCCCCCCTCTTAAGGGGACGGAAAACTGGGTTGCGGGGCCCGTTCCCCCCCCTTCCAGCTGCTGGGCGCAGCTAGTCGGGGGGTGGGCCCCTGCGT